>CAWUDS030000683.1:0-75924 GCA_963859935.3 Lathyrus sativus | reverse complement strand
ACCGGAGTCTGGACACCCAACGAAACTGATTGGAGCCTGAACGTTCAACGTAATAACCGGAGTCTGGATACCCAATGAATCTGACCGGAGCCTGAACGCTCAACGTAATAACCGGAGTCTGGATACCCAACGAAACTGATCGGAGCTTGAACACTCAACGTAATAATCGAAGTCTGGATACCCAACGAAACTGACAGTAGCCTGAACACTCAACGTAATAATCGGAGTCTGGATACCCTACGAAACTGACCAGAGCCTGAACGCTCAACGTAATAACCAGAGTCTGGATACTCAACGAAACTGACCGAAGCCTGAACGCACAACGTAATAACTGGAGTCTGGATGCTCAACGAAAAAGACCGGAACCAGAACGCTCTACGTAATAACCGAAGTCTGGACACCTAACGAAACTGACCGGAGCCTGAACATTCAACGTAATAACCGGAGTCTGGATACCCAACGAAACTGACCGGAGCCTGAACGCTCAACGTAATAAACGGAGTCTGGATACCCAAAGAAACTGACCGGAGCCTGAACGCTCAACGTAATAACCGAAGTCTGGATACCAAACGAAACTGACCGGAGCCTGAACGCTCAACGTAATAACCGAAGTCTTGATACCCAACGAAACTGACCGGAGCCTAAACGCTCAACGTAATAACCGAAGTCTGGATACCCAACGAAATTGACCGGAGCCTGCTATCTCAACGTAATAACCAGAGTCTGGATATCTAACAAAACTGACCGGAGCCTGAATGCTTAACGTAAAAACCGGAGTCTGGATACCCAACAAAACTGACCGGAGCCTGAACATTCAACGTTATAAACGGAGTCTGGATACCCAAAGAAACTGACCGGAGCCTGAACGCTCAATGTAATAACCGAAGTCTGGATACCAAACGAAACGGACCGGAGCCTGAACGCTCAACGTAATAACCGGAGTCTGGATACCCAACAAAACTGACTGGAGCCTGAACGATCAACGTAATAACCGAAGTCTGGATACACAACGAAATTGACTGGAGCCTGAACGCTCAACGTAATAACCAGAGTCTGGATACCCAACGAAACTGACCGGAGCCTGAACGCTCAACGTGATAACCGGTGTCTGGATACCCAACGAAACTGGCTGGAGCATTAACGCTCAACGTAATAACCGGAGTCTGGATACCCAACGAAACTGACCGGAGCCTGAACGCTCAACGTAAAAACCGGAGTCTGGATATCCAAGAAAACTGACCGGAGCCTGAATGTTCAACGTAAAAACCGGAATCTGGATACCCAACGAAACTGACCGAAGCCTGAACGCTCAACGTAATAACCAGAGTCTGGATACCCAACGAAACTGACCGGAGCTTGAACGCTCAACGTGATAACCGGAGTCTGGATACCCAACGAAATTGAATGGAGCCTGAACGCTCAACGTAATAACCGGAATCTGGATACTCAACGAAACTGACCGGAGCCTGAACCCTCAACATAATAACCGGAGTCTGGATATCCAACAAAACTGACCGGAGCCTGAACGCTCAATGTAAAAACCGGAGTCTGGATACCCAATGAAACTGACCGGAGCTTGAACGCTCAACGTAATAACCGGAGTCTGGATACCCAACGAAACAAACCGGAGCCTGAACGTTCAACGTAATAACCGGAGTCTGAATACCCAACGAAATTGAATGGAGCCTGAACGCTCAACGTAATAACCGGAATCTGGATACTCAACGAAACTGACCAGAGCCTGAACGCTCAACGTAATAACCGGAGTCTGGATACTCAACGAAACTGACTGAAGCCTGAACGATCAACGTAATAACTGGAGTCAGGATACACAACGAAATTGACCGAAGCCTGATTGCTCAACGTAATAACCGGAGTCTGGATACACAACGAAACTGACCGGAGCCTGAACGCTCAACGTAATAACCGAAGTCTGGATACCAAATGAAACTGACCGGAGCCTGAACACTCAACGTAATAACCGGAGTCTGGATACCCAATGAAACTGACTGGAGCCTGAACGCTCAACGTAAAACCGGAGTCTCGATACCAAACGAAATTGACAGGAGCCTGAACGCTCAACGAAATAACCGGAGTTTGGATACCCAAAGAAACTGACCGGAGCCTGAACGCTCAAAGTAATAACCGGAGTCTGGATACCCAAAGAAACTGACCGGAGCCTGAACGCTCAACGTAATAACCGGAGTCTGGATACCCAACGAAACTGACCGGAGCCTGAACGCTCAACGTAATAACCGGAGTATGGATACCCAACGAAACTGACCGAAGCCTGAACGCTCAACGTAATAACCTGAGTCTGGATACCCAACAAAACTGACCGTAGCCTGAACGCTCAACGAAAAACCGGAGTCTGGATACACAACGAAACTGACCGGAGCCTGAACGCTCAACGTAATAATCGGAGTCTGGATACACAACCAAACTGACCGGAGCCTGAACGCTCAACGTTATAACCGGAGGCTGGATACCCAACAAAACTGAACGGAGCCTGAACGCTCAACGTAATAACCGGAGTCTGGATACTCAACGAAACTGACCGGAGCCTGAACGCTCAACGTGATAACCGGAATCTGGATATCAACAAAACTGACCAGAGCCTGCTATCTCAACGTAATAACCGGAGTCTGGATATCCAAAAAAACTGACCGGAGAGTGAACGCTCAACATAAAAATCGGAGTCTGGATACCCAACAAAACTGACCGGAGCCTGAACGTTCAACGTAATAAACGGAGTCCGGATACCCAAAGAAATTCACCGGAGCCTGAACGTTCAACGTAATAACCGAAGTCTGGATACCAAACGAAACTGACTGGAGCCTGAACGCTCAACGTAATAACCGGAGTCTGGATACCCAACGAAACTGACTGGATCCTGAACGCTCAACGTAATAACCGGGGTCTGGATACCTAAAGAAACTGACCGGAGCCTGAACGCTCAACGTAAAACCGGAGTCTCGATACCCAACGAAACTGACCGGAGCCTAAACACTCAATGTAAAAACCGGAGTCTGGATACCCAACGAAAATGACCAGAGCCTGAACGCTCAACGTAAAAACCGGAGTCTAGATGCCCAACGAAACTGACTGGAGCCTGAACGCTCAACGTAATAACCGGAGTCTGGATACCTAACGAAACTGACCGGAGCCTGAACGCAAAACGTAATAACCGGAGTCTGGATACCTAAAGAAATTGACCGGAGCCTGAACACTCAACATAAAACCGGAGTCTCGATACCCAACGAAACTGACCGGAGCCTGAACGCTCAACGTAATAACCGGAGTCTGGATACTCAACGAAACTGACCGGAGCCTGAACGCTCAACGTGATAACCGGAATCTGGATATCAACAAAACTGACCAGAGCCTGCTATCTCAACGTAATAACCGGAGTCTGGATATCCAAAAAAACTGACCGGAGAGTGAACGCTCAACATAAAAATCGGAGTCTGGATACCCAACAAAACTGACCGGAGCCTGAACGTTCAACGTAATAAACGGAGTCCGGATACCCAAAGAAATTCACCGGAGCCTGAACGTTCAACGTAATAACCGAAGTCTGGATACCAAACGAAACTGACTGGAGCCTGAACGCTCAACGTAATAACCGGAGTCTGGATACCCAACGAAACTGACTGGATCCTGAACGCTCAACGTAATAACCGGGGTCTGGATACCTAAAGAAACTGACCGGAGCCTGAACGCTCAACGTAAAACCGGAGTCTCGATACCCAACGAAACTGACCGGAGCCTAAACACTCAATGTAAAAACCGGAGTCTGGATACCCAACGAAAATGACCAGAGCCTGAACGCTCAACGTAAAAACCGGAGTCTAGATGCCCAACGAAACTGACTGGAGCCTGAACGCTCAACGTAATAACCGGAGTCTGGATACCTAACGAAACTGACCGGAGCCTGAACGCAAAACGTAATAACCGGAGTCTGGATACCTAAAGAAATTGACCGGAGCCTGAACACTCAACATAAAACCGGAGTCTCGATACCCAACGAAACTGACCGGAGCCTGAACGCTCAACGTAATAACCGGAGTCTGGATACTCAACGAAACTGACCGGAGCCTGAACGCTCAACGTGATAACCGGAATCTGGATATCAACAAAACTGACCAGAGCCTGCTATCTCAACGTAATAACCGGAGTCTGGATATCCAAAAAAACTGACCGGAGAGTGAACGCTCAACATAAAAATCGGAGTCTGGATACCCAACAAAACTGACCGGAGCCTGAACGTTCAACGTAATAAACGGAGTCCGGATACCCAAAGAAATTCACCGGAGCCTGAACGTTCAACGTAATAACCGAAGTCTGGATACCAAACGAAACTGACTGGAGCCTGAACGCTCAACGTAATAACCGGAGTCTGGATACCCAACGAAACTGACTGGATCCTGAACGCTCAACGTAATAACCGGGGTCTGGATACCTAAAGAAACTGACCGGAGCCTGAACGCTCAACGTAAAACCGGAGTCTCGATACCCAACGAAACTGACCGGAGCCTAAACACTCAATGTAAAAACCGGAGTCTGGATACCCAACGAAAATGACCAGAGCCTGAACGCTCAACGTAAAAACCGGAGTCTAGATGCCCAACGAAACTGACTGGAGCCTGAACGCTCAACGTAATAACCGGAGTCTGGATACCTAACGAAACTGACCGGAGCCTGAACGCAAAACGTAATAACCGGAGTCTGGATACCTAAAGAAATTGACCGGAGCCTGAACACTCAACATAAAACCGGAGTCTCGATACCCAACGAAACTGACCGGAGCCTGAACGCTCAACGTAATAACCGGAGTCTGGATACCCAACGAAACTGACCGGAGCCTGCTATCTCAACGTAATAATCGGAGTCTGGATACACAACGAAACTGACCGGTGCTTGAACGCTCAACGTAATAACCTGAGTCTGGATACCCAACGAAACTGATCAGAGCCTGAACGCTCAGTGTAATAACCTGAGTCTGGATACCCAACGAAACTTACCGGAGCCTGAACGCTCAACGTAATAACCGGAGTCTGGATACCCAACAAAACTGACCGGAACCTGAACGCTCAATGAAATAACTGGAGTCTGGATACCCCAAGAAACTGACCGGAGCCTGAACGCTCAACGTAATAACCGAAGTCTGGATACACAACCAAACTGACCGGAGCCTGAACGCTCAACGTTATAACCGGAGGCTGGATACCCAACAAAACTGAACGGAGCCTGAGCGCTCAACGTAATAACCGGAGTCTGGATACTCAACGAAACTGACCGGAGCCTGAACGCACAATGTAATAACTGGAGTCTGGATACTCAACGAAAATGACCGGAGCCTGAACGCTCAACATAATAACCGGAGTCTGGACACCCAACGAAACTGATTGGAGCCTGAACGTTCAACGTAATAACCGGAGTCTGGATACCCAATGAAACTGACCGGAGCCTGAACGCTCAACGTAATAACCGGAGTCTGGATACCCAACGAAACTGACCGGAGCTTGAATGCTCAACGTAATAATCGAAGTCTGGATACCCAACGAAACTGACAGTAGCCTGAACACTCAACGTAATAACCGGAGTCTGGATACCCTACGAAACTGACCAGAGCCTGAACGCTCAACGTAATAACCAGAGTCTGGATACTCAACGAAACTGACCGGAGCCTGAACGCACAACGTAATAACTGGAGTCTGGATGCTCAACGAAAAAGACCGGAACCAGAACGCTCTACGTAATAACCGAAGTCTGGACACCCAACGAAACTGACCGGAGCCTGAACATTCAACGTAATAACCGGAGTGTGGATACCCAACGAAACTGACCGGAGCCTGAACGCTCAACGTAATAAACGGAGTCTGGATACCCAAAGAAACTGACCGGAGCCTGAACGCTCAACGTAATAACCGAAGTCTGGATACCAAACGAAACTGACCGGAGCCTGAACGCTCAACGTAATAACCGAAGTCTTGATACCCAACGAAACTGACCGGAGCCTAAACGCTCAACGTAATAACCGGAGTCTGGATACCCAACGAAATTGACCGGAGCCTACTATCTCAACGTAATAACCAGAGTCTGGATATCTAACAAAACTGACCGGAGCCTGAATGCTTAACGTAAAAACCGGAGTCTGGATACCCAACAAAACTGACCGGAGCCTGAACGTTCAACGTTATAAACGGAGTCTGGATACCCAACGAAACTGACCGGAGCTTGAACGCTCAATGTAATAACCGAAGTCTGGATACCAAACGAAACGGACCGGAGCCTGAACGCTCAACGTAATAACCGGAGTCTGGATACCCAACAAAACTGACTGGAGCCTGAACGATCAACGTAATAACCGGAGTCTGGATACACAACGAAATGGACTGGAGCCTGAACGCTCAACGTAATAACCAGAGTCTGGATACCCAACGAAACTGACCGGAGCCTGAACGCTCAACGTGATAACCGGTGTCTGGATACCCAACGAAACTGACTGGAGCATTAACGCTCAACGTAATAACCGGAGTCTGGATACCCAACGAAACTGACCAGAGCCTGAACGCTAAACGTAAAAACCGGAGTCTGGATATCCAAGAAAACTGACCGGAGCCTGAATGCTCAACGTAAAAACCGGAGTCTGGATACCCAACGAAACTGACCGAAGCCTGAACGCTCAACGTAATAACCAGAGTCTGGATACCCAACGAAACTGACCGGAGCCTGAACGCTCAACGTGATAACCGGAGTCTGGATACCTAACGAAATTGAATGGAGCCTGAACGCTCAACGTAATAACCGGAATCTGGATACTCAACGAAACTGACCGGAGCCTGAACCCTCAACATAATAACCGGAGTCTGGATATCCAACAAAACTGACCGGAGCCTGAACGCTCAATGTAAAAAACGGAGTCTGGATACCCAATGAAACTGACCGGAGCTTGAACGCTCAACGTAATAACCGGAGTCTGGATACCCAACGAAACAAACCGGAGCCTGAACGTTCAACGTAATAACTGGAGTCTGAATACCCAACGAAATTGAATGGAGCCTGAACGCTCAACGTAATAACCGGAATCTGGATACTCAACGAAACTGACCAGAGCCTGAACGCTCAACGTAATAACCGGAGTCTGGATACCCAAAGAAACTGACCGGAGCCTGAACGCTAAAAGTAATAACCGGAGTCTGGATACCCAAAGAAACTGACCGAAGCCTGAACGCTCAACGTAATAACCGGAGTCTGGATACCCAACGAAACTGACCGGAGCCTGAACGCTCAACGTAATAACCGGAGTCTGGATACCCAACGAAACTGACCGAAGCCTGAACGCTCAACGTAATAACCTGAGTCTGGATATCCAACAAAACTGACCGGAGCCTGAACGCTCAACGAAAAACCGGAGTCTGGATACACAACGAAACTGACCGGAGCCTGAACGCTCAACGTAATAATCGGAGTCTGGATACACAACCAAACTGACCGGAGCCTGAACGCTCAACGTTATAACCGGAGGCTGGATACCCAACAAAACTGAACGGAGCCTGAATGCTCAACGTAATAACCGGAGTCTGGATACTCAACGAAACTGACCGGAGCCTGAACGCTCAACATGATAACCGGAGTCTGGATACCCAACAAAACTGACCAGAGCCTGCTATCTCAACGTAATACCTGGAGTCTGGATATCCAAAAAAACTGACCGGAGACTGAACGCTCAACATAAAAACCGGAGTCTAGATACCCAACAGAACTGACCGGAGCCTGAACGTTCAACGTAATAAACGGAGTCCGGATACCCAAAGAAATTCACCGGAGCCTGAACGTTCAACGTAATAACCGAAGTCTGGATACCAAACGAAACTGACTGGAGCCTGAACGCTCAACGTAATAACCGGAGTCTGGATACCCAACGAAACTGACTGGAGGCTGAACGCTCAACGTAATAACCGGGGTCTGGATACCTAAAGAAACTGACCGGAGCCTGAACGCTCAACGTAAAATCGGAGTCTCGATACCCAACGAAACTGACCGGAGCCTAAACGCTCAACGTAAAAACCGAAGTCTGGATACCCAACGAAATTGACCGGAGCCTGAACGCTCAACGTAAAAACCGGAGTCTAGATACCCAACGAAACTGACTGGAGCCTGAACGCTCAACGTAATAACCGGAGTCTGGATACCTAACGAAACTGACCGGAGCCTGAACGCTCAACGTAATAACCGAAGTCTGGATACCTAAAGAAATTGACCGGAGCCTGAACACTCAACGTAAAACCGGAGTCTCGATACCCAACGAAACTGACCGGAGCCTGAACGCTCAACGTAATAACCGGAGTCTGGATACCCAACGAAACTGACCGGAGCCTGCTATCTCAACGTAATAATCGGAGTCTGGATACACAACGAAACTGACCGGTGCTTGAACGCTCAACGTAATAACCTGAGTCTGGATACCCAACGAAACTGATCAGAGCCTGAACGCTCAGTGTAATAACCTGAGTCTGGATACCCAACGAAACTTACCGGAGCCTGAACGCTCAACGTAATAACCGGAGTCTGGATACCCAACAAAACTGACCGGAACCTGAACGCTCAATGAAATAACTGGAGTCTGGATACCCCAAGAAACTGACCGGAGCCTGAACGCTCAACGTAATAACCGAAGTCTGGATACACAACCAAACTGACCGGAGCCTGAACGCTCAACGTTATAACCGGAGGCTGGATACCCAACAAAACTGAACGGAGCCTGAACGCTCAACGTAATAACCGGAGTCTGGATACTCAACGAAACTGACCGGAGCCTGAACGCACAATGTAATAACTGGAGTCTGGATACTCAACGAAAATGACCGGAGCCTGAACGCTCAACATAATAACCGGAGTCTGGACACCCAACGAAACTGATTGGAGCCTGAACGTTCAACGTAATAACCGGAGTCTGGATACCCAATGAAACTGACCAGAGCCTGAACGCTCAACGTAATAACCGGAGTCTGGATACCCAACGAAACTGACCGGAGCTTGAACGCTCAACGTAATAATCGAAGTCTGGATACCCAACGAAACTGACAGTAGCCTGAACACTCAACGTAATAACCGGAGTCTGGATACCCTACGAAACTGACTAGAGCCTGAACGCTCAACGTAATAACCAGAGTCTGGATACTCAACGAAACTGACCGGAGCCTGAACGCACAACGTAATAACTGGAGTCTGGATGCTCAACGAAAAAGACCGGAACCAGAACGCTCTACGTAATAACCGAAGTCTGGACACCCAACGAAACTGACCGGAGCCTGAACATTCAACATAATAACCGGAGTCTGGATACCCAACGAAACTGACCGGAGCCTGAACGCTCAACGTAATAAACGGAGTCTGGATACCCAAAGAAACTGACCGGAGCCTGAACGCTCAACGTAATAACCGAAGTCTGGATACCAAACGAAACTGACCGGAGCCTGAACGCTCAACGTAATAACCGAAGTCTTGATACCCAACGAAACTGACCGGAGCCTAAACGCTCAACATAATAACCGGAGTCTGGATACCCAACGAAATTGACCGGAGCCTGCTATCTCAACGTAATAACCAGAGTCTGGATATCTAACAAAACTGACCGGAGCCTGAATGCTTAACTTAAAAACAGGAGTCTGGATACCCAACAAAACTGACCGGAGCCTGAATGTTCAACGTTATAAACGGAGTCTGGATACCCAACGAAACTGACCGGAGCCTGAACGCTCAATGTAATAACCGAAGTCTGGATACCAAACGAAACGGACCGGAGCCTGAACGCTCAACGTAATAACCAGAGTCTGGATACCCAACAAAACTGAATGGAGCCTGAACGATCAACGTAATAACCGGAGTCTGGATACACAACGAAATTGACTGGAGCCTGAACGCTCAACGTAATAACCAGAGTCTGGATACCCAACGAAACTGACCGGAGCCTGAACGCTCAACGTGATAACCGGTGTCTGGATACCCAACGAAACTGACTGGAGCATTAACGCTCAACGTAATAACCGGAGTCTGGATACCCAACGAAACTGACCGGAGCCTGAACGCTCAACGTAAAAACCGGAGTGTGGATATCCAAGAAAACTGACCGGAGCCTGAATGCTCAACGTAAAAACCGGAGTCTGGATACCCAACGAAACTGACCGAAGCCTGAACGCTCAACGTAATAACCAGAGTCTGGATACCCAACGAAACTGACCGGAGCCTGAACGCTCAACGTGATAACCAGAGTCTGGATACCCAACGAAATTGAATGGAGCCTGAACGCTCAACGTAATAACCGGAATCTGGATACTCAACGAAACTGACCGGAGCCTGAACCCTCAACATAATAACCGGAGTCTGGATATCCAACAAAACTGACCGGAGCCTGAACGCTCAATGTAAAAACCGGCGTCTGGATACCCAATGAAACTGACCGGAGCTTGAACGCTCAACGTAATAACCGGAGTTTGGATACCCAATGAAACAAACC
Source organism: Lathyrus sativus (assembly GCA_963859935.3). Lineage (NCBI taxonomy): Eukaryota > Viridiplantae > Streptophyta > Magnoliopsida > Fabales > Fabaceae > Lathyrus > Lathyrus sativus. Next base: position 65,402 of record CAWUDS030000683.1, on the reverse strand, counting down.
GGAGCCTGAACGTTCAACGTAATAACCGGAGTCTGAATACCCAACGAAATTGAATGGAGCCTGAACGCTCAACGTAATAACCGGAATCTGGATACTCAACGAAACTGACCAGAGCCTGAACGCTCAACGTAATAACCGGAGTCTGGATACTCAACGAAACTGACTGAAGCCTGAATGATCAACGTAATAACTGGAGTCAGGATACACAACGAAATTGACCGAAGCCTGATTGCTCAACGTAATAACCGGAGTCTGGATACACAACGAAACTGACCGGAGCCTGAACGCTCAACGTAATAACCGAAGTCTGGATACCAAACGAAACTGACCGGAGCCTGAACACTCAACGTAATAACCGGAGTCTGGATACCTAATGAAACTGACTGGAGCCTGAACGCTCAACGTAAAACCGGAGTCTCGATACCAAACGAAATTGACAGGAGCCTGAACGCTCAACGAAATAACCGGAGTCTGGATACCCAAAGAAACTGACCGGAGCCTGAACGCTCAAAGTAATAACCGGAGTCTGGATACCCAAAGAAACTGACCGGAGCCTGAACGCTCAACGTAATAACCGGAGTCTGGATACCCAACGAAACTGACCGGAGCCTGAACGCTCAACGTAATAACCGCAGTCTGGATACCCAACGAAACTGACCGAAGCCTGAACGCTCAACGTAATAACCTGAGTCTGGATACCTAACAAAACTGACCGGAGCCTGAACGCTCAACGAAAAACCGGAGTCTGGATACACAACGAAACTGACCGGAGCCTGAACGCTCAACGTAATAATCGGAGTCTGGATACACAACCAAACTGACCGGAGCCTGAACGCTCAACGTTATAACCGGAGGCTGGATATCCAACAAAACTGAACGGAGCCTGAACGCTCAACGTAATAACCGGAGTCTGGATACTCAACGAAACTGACCGGAGCCTGAACGCTCAACGTGATAACCGGAGTCTGGATACCCAACAAAACTGACCAGAGCCTGCTATCTCAACGTAATAACCGGAGTCTGGATATCCAAAAAAACTGACCGGAGACTGAACGCTCAACATAAAAACCAGAGTTTGGATACCCAACAAAACTGACCAGAGCCTGAACGTTCAACGTAATAAACGGAGTCCGGATACCCAAAGAAATTCACCGGAGCCTGAACGTTCAACGTAATAACCGAAGTCTAGATACCAAACGAAACTGACTGGAGCCTGAACGCTCAACGTAATAACCGGAGTCTGGATACCCAACGAAACTGACTGGAGCCTGATTGCTCAACGTAATAACCGGAGTCTGGATACCCAACGAAACTGACCGGAGCCTGCTATCTCAACGTAATAACCGGAGTCTGGATATCCAACAAAACTGACCGGAGCCTGAACGCTCAACGTAAAAACCGGAGTCTGGATACCCAACAAAAATGACCGGAGCCTGAACGTTCAACGTAATAAACGGAGTCTGGATACCCAACGAAACTGACCGGAGCCTGAACGCTCAACATAATAACCGAAGTCTGGATACCAAACGAAACTGACCAGAGCCTGAATGCTCAACGTAATAACCAGAGTCTAGATACCCAACGAAACTGATTGGAGCCTGAACGATCAACGTAATAACCGGAGTCTAGATACACAACGAAATTGATCGGAGCCTGAACGCTCAAAGAAATAACCGGAGTCTGGATACCGAAAGAAACTGACCGGAGCCTGAACGCTCAAAGTAATAACCGGAGTCTGGATACCCAAAGAAACTGACCGGAGTCTGAACGCTCAACATAATAACCAGAGTCTGGATACCCAACAAAACTGACCGGAGCCTGAACGCTCAACGAAAAACTGGAGTCTGGATACACAACGAAACTGACCGGAGCCTGAACGCTCAACCTAATAACCGAAGTCTGGATACCAAACGAAACTGACCGGAGCTTGAATGCTCAACGTAATAACCGGAGTCTGGATACCCAACGAAACTGACTGGAGCCTGAACGCTCAACGTAATAACCGGAGTCTGGATACCTAAAGAAATTGACCGGAGCCTGAACGTTCAACGTAAAACCGGAGTCTCGATACCCAACGAAACTGACCGGAGCCTAAACGCTCAATGTAAAAACCGGAGTCTGGATACCCAACGAAATTGACCGGAGCCTGAACACTCAACGTAAAAACCGGAGTCTGGATACCCAACGAAACTGACCGGAGCCTGAACGCTCAACGTAATAACCGGAGTCTGGATACCTAAAGAAACTGACCGGAGCCTGAACACTCAACGTAAAACCGGAGTCTCGATACCCAACGAAACTGACCGGAGCCTGAACGCTCAACGTAATAACCGGAGTCTGGATACCCAACAAAACTAACCGGAGCCTGCTATCTCAACGTAATAACCGGAGTCTGGACACACGACGAAACTGACCGGTGCTTGAACGCTCAACGTAATTACCTGAGTCTGAATAGCCAACGAAACTGATCAGAGCCTGAACGCTCAGTGTAATAACCTGAGTCTGGATACGCAACGAAACTTACTGGAGCCTGAATGCTCAACGTAATAACCGGAGTCTGGATACCCAACAAAACCGACCGGAACCTGAACGCTCAATGAAATAACTGGAGTCTGGATACCCCAAGAAACTGACCGGAGCCTGAATGCTCAACGTAATAACCGAAGTCTGGATACACAACCAAACTGACCGGAGCCTGAACGCTCAACGTTATAACCGGAGGCTGGATACCCAACAAAAATGAACGGAGCCTGAACGCTCAACGTAATAACCGGAGTCTGGATACTCAACGAAACTGACCGGAGCCTGAACGCACAATGTAATAACTGGAGTCTGGATGCTCAACGAAAATGACCGGAGCCTGAACGCTCAACATAATAACCGGAGTCTGGACACCCAACGAAACTGACCGGAGCTTGAACGTTCAACGTAATAACCGGAGTCTGGATACCCAATGAAACTGACCGGAGCCTGAACGCTCAACGTAATAACCGGAGTCTGGATACCAAACGAAACTGACCGGAGCTTGAACGCTCAACGTAATAATCGAAGTCTGGATACCCAACGAAACTGACAGTAGCCTGAACACTCAACGTAATAACCGGAGTCTGGATACCCTACGAAACTGACCAGAGCCTGAACGCTCAACGTAATAACCAGAGTCTGGATACTCAACGAAACTGACCGGAGCCTGAACGCACAACTCAATAACTGGAGTCTAGATGCTCAACTAAAAAGACCGGAACCTGAACGCTCTACATAATAACCGGAGTCTGGACACCCAACGAAACTGACCGGAGCCTGAACATTCAACGTAATAACCGGAGTCTGGATACCAAACGAAACTGACCGGAGCCTGAACGCTCAACGTAATAACCGGAGTTTGGATACCCAACGAAACTGACCGGATCTTGAACGCTCAACGTAATAATCAAAGTATGGATACCCAACAAAACTGACCGGAGCCTGAACGCTCAACGAAAAACCGGAGTCTGGATACACAACGAAACTGACCGGAGCCTGAACGCTCAACGTAATAACCGAAGTCTGGATACCAAATGAAACTGACCGGAGCTTGAACGCTCAACGTAATAACCGGAGTCTGGATACCCAACAAAACTGACCGGAGCCTGAACGCTCAACGTAATAACCGGAGTCTGGATACCCAACGAAACTGACCGGAGCTTGAACGCTCAACGTAATAACCGGAGTCAGGATACCCAACAAAACTGACCAGAGCTTGAACATTCAACGTAATAACCGGAGTCTGGATACCCAACGAAATAGAATGGAGCCTGAATGATCAACGTGATAACCGGAGTCTGGATACACAACGAAATTGACCGGAGCCTGAACGCTCAATGTAATAACCGAAGTCTGGATACCAAACGAAACTGACCGGACCCTGAACGCTCAACGTAATAACCGGAGTCTGGGTACCCAACTAAACTGACCGGAGTCTGAACGTTCAACGTAATAACCGGAGTCTGGATACCCAACGAAACTGATTTGAGCCTGCTATCTCAACGTAATAACCTGAGTCTGGATATCCAACAAAACTGACCGGAGCCTGAACGCTCAACGTAAAAACCGGAGTCTGGATACCCAACAAAACTGACCGGAGCCTGAACGTTCAACGTAATAAACGGAGTCTAGATACCCAACGAAACTGACCGGAGCCTGAATGCTCAACGTAATAACCGGAGTCTGGATACCCAACGAAACTGACCGGAGCCTGAACGCTCAACGTAAAAACCGGAGTCTGGATACCCAACAAAACTGACCGGAGCCTGAACGCTAAACGAAAAACCGGAGTCTGGATACACAACGAAACTGATCGGAGCCTGAACGCTTAGCGTAATAACCGAAGTCTGGATACCAAACGAAACTGACCGAATCCTGAATGCTCAACGTAATAACCGGAGTCTGGATACCCAAAGAAACTGACCGAAGCCTGAACGCTCAACGTAATAACCGGAGTCTGGATACCCAAAGAAACTGACCGGAGCTTGAACGCTCAACGTAAAAACCGGAGTCTGGATACCCAACGAAACTGACCGGAGCCTGAACGCTCAACGTAATAACCGGAGTCTGGATACCCAACGAAACTGACCGGAGCTAGAACGCTCAACGTAATAACCTGAGTCTGGATACCCAACGAAACTGACCGGAGCCTGAACGCTCAACATAAAAACCGAAGTCTGGATACCCAATAAAATTGACCGGAGCCTGAACACTCAACGAAAAACTGGAGTCTGGATACACAACGAAACTGACCGGAGCCTGAACGCTCAACGTAATAACCGGAGTCTGGATACCAAACGAAACTGACCAGAGCCTGAACGCTCAATGTAATAACCTGAGTCTGGATACCCAACGAAACTGACCGGAGCCTAAACGCTCAACGTAATAACCGGAGTCTAGATACCAAACGAAACTGACCGGAGCCTGAATGCTCAACGTAATAACCGGAGTCTGGATACCCACCTAAACTGACCGGAGCCTGAACGTTCAACGTAATAACCGGAGTCTGGATACCCAACGAAACTGACTTGAGCCTGCTATCTCAACGTAATAACCTGAGTCTGGATATCCAACAAAACTGACCGGAGCCTGAACGCTCACCGTAAAAACCGGAGTCTGGATACCCAACAAAACTGACCGGAGTCTGAACGTTCAACGTAATAAACGGAGTCTGGATACCCAACGAAACTGACCGGAGCCTGAACGCTCAACGTAATAACCGGAGTCTGGATACCCAACGAAACTGACCGGAGCCTGAACGCTCAACGTAAAAACCGGAGTCTGGATACCCAACAAAACTGACCGGAGCCTGAACGCTCAACGAAAAACCAGGGTCTGGATACACAACGAAACTGATCGGAGCCTGAACGCTTAGCGTAATAACCGAAGTCTGGATACCAAACGAAACTGATCGGAGCTTGAATGCTCAACGTAATAACCGGAGTCTGGATACCCAAAGAAACTGACTTGAGCCTAAACGCTCAACGTAATAACTGGAGTCTGGATACCCAAAGAAACTGACCGGAGCCTGAACGCTCAACGTAAAAACTGGAGTCCGGATACCCAACGAAACTAACCGGAGCCTGAACGCTCAACGTAATAACCGGAGTCTGGATACCCAACGAAACTGACCGGAGCTTGAACGCTCAACGTAATAACTTGAGTCTGGATACCAAACGAAACTGACCGGAGCCTGAACGCTCAACATAAAAACCGGAGTCTGGATACCCAACAAAACTGACCAGAGCCTGAACACTCAACGAAAAACCGGAGTATGGATACACAACGAAACTGACCGGAGCCTGAACGCTCAACGTAATAATCGGAGTCTGGATACCAAATGAAACTGACCAGAGCCTGAACGCTCAACGTAATAACCGGAGTCTGGATACCCAACGAAACTGACCGGAGCCTGAACGCTCAACGTAATAACCGGAGTCTGGATACCAAACGAAACTGACCAGAGCCTGAATGCTCAACGTAATAACCGGAGTCTGGATACCCAACGAAACTGACTGGAGCCTGAACGATCAACGTAATAACCGGAGTCTGAATGCACAACAAAGTTAACCGGAGCCTGAACGCTCAAAGAAATAATCGGAGTCTGGATACCCAAAGAAACTGACCGGAGCCTGAATGCTCAAAGTAATAACCGGAGACTGGATACCCAAAGAAACTGGCCGAAGCCTGAACGCTCAACGTAATAACCGGAGTCTGGATACCCAATGAAACTGACCGGAGCTTGAATGCTCAACGTAATAATCGAAGTCTAGATACCCAACGAAACTGACCAGAGCCTGAACACTCAACGTAATAACCGGAGTATGGATACCCAACGAAATTGACCGGAGCCTGAACGCTCAACACAATAATCGAAGTCTGGATACCCAACAAAACTGACCGGAGCCTGAACGCACAAGGTAATAACCGGAGTCTGGATACCCTATGAAACTGACCGGAGCCCGAACGCTCAACGTAATAACCGGAGTCTCGATACTCAACGAAACTGACCGGAGCCTGAACGCACAACGTAATAACTGGAGTCTGGATGCTCAACGAAAATGACCGGAACCTGAACGCTCTACGTAATAACCGGAGTCTGGACACCCAACGAAACTGACCGGAGCCTGAACGTTCAACGTAATAACCGGAGTCTGGATACCCAACGAAACTGCACGGAGCCTGAACGCTCAACGTAATAACCGGAGTTTGGATACCCAACGAAACTGACCGGAGCTTGAACGCTCAACGTAATAATCGAAGTATGGATACCCAACGAAACTGACCGGAGCCTGAACGCTCAACATAAAAACCGGAGTCTGGATACCCAACAAAACTGACTGGAGCCTGAACGCTCAACGAAAAACCGGAGCCTGGATACATAACGAAACTGACCGGAGCCTGAACGCTCAACGTAATAACCGGAGTTTGGATACCCAACGAAACTGACCGGGGCCTGAACGCCTAACGTAATAACCGGAGTCTGGATACCCAACGAAACTGACCGGAGCCTGATCGCTCAACGTAATAACCGGAGTCTGGATACCAAACGAAACTGACCGGAGCCTGAACGCTCAACGTAATAACCGGAGTCTGGATACCCAACAAAACTGACTGGAGCCTGAACGATCAACGTAATAACCGGAGTCTGGATACACAACGAAATTGACCGGAGCCTGAACGCTCAACGAAATAACCGGAGTCTGGATACCCAAAGAAACTGACCGGAGCCTAAACGCTCAAAGTAATAAACGGAGACTGGATACCCAAAGAAACTGACCGGAGCCTGAACGCTCAACGTAATAATCGGAGTCTGGATACCCAACGAAACTGGCCGGAGCCTGAACGCTCAACGTAATAACCGGAGTCTGGATACCCAACGAAACTGACCGGAGCCTGAACGCCCAACGTAAAAACTGGAGTCTGGATACCCATCAAAACTGACCGGAGCCTAATCGCTCAACGTAATAACCGGAGTCTGGATACACAACGAAACTGACCGGAGCCTGAACGCTCAACGTAATAACCGAAATCTGGATACCAAACGAAACTGACCGGAGCCTGAATGCACAATGTAATAACTGGAGTCTGGATACCCAACGAAACTGGCCGGAGCCTGAACGCTCAACGTAATAACCGGAGTCTGGATACCCAACAAAACTGACCGGAGCCTGAACGCTCAACGTAATAACCGGAGTCTAGATACCCAACGAAACTGACCGGAGCCTGAACGCTCAACGTAAAAACCGGAGTCTGGATACCCAACAAAATTGACCGGAGCCTGAACGCTTAGCGTAATAACCGAAGTCTGGATACCAAACGAAACTAATCGGAGCCTGAACGCTTAGCATAATAACCGAAGTCTGGATACCAAACAAAACTGATCGGAGCCTGAATGCTCAACGTAATAACCGGAGTCTGGATACCCAAAGAAACTGACTTGAGCCTAAACGCTCAACGTAATAACCGGAGTCTGGATACGCAAAGAAACTGACCGGAGCCTGAACGCTCAACGTAAAAACTGGAGTCTGGATACCCAACGAAACTGACCGGAGCCTGAACGCTCAACGTAATAACCGGAGTCTGGATACCCAACGAAACTGACCGGAGCTTGAACGCTCAACGTAATAACCTGAGTCTGGATACCAAACGAAACTGACCGGAGCCTGAACGCTCAAAATAAAAACCGGAGTCTGGATACCCAACAAAACTGACCGGAGCCTGAACACTCAACGAAAAACCGGAGTATGGATACACAACGAAACTGACCGGAGCCTGAACGCTCAACGTAATAATCGGAGTCTGGATACCAAATGAAACTGACCAGAGCCTGAACGCTCAACGTAATAACCGGAGTCTGGATACCCAACGAAACTGACCGGAGCCTCAACGCTCAACGTAATAACTGGAGTCTGGATACCAAACGAAACTGACCAGAGCCTGAATGCTCAACGTAATAACCGGAGTCTGGATACCCAACGAAACTGACAGGAGCCTGAATGCTCAACGTAATAACCGGAGTCTGGATACACAACGAAACTGACCGATGCCTGAACGCTCAACGTAATAACCTGAGTCTTGATACCCAACGAAACTGATCAGAGCCTGAACGCTCAACGTAATAACCTGAGTCTGGATACCCAACGAAACTGACCGGAGCCTGAACGCTCAACGTAATAACCGGAGTCTGGATACCCAACAAAACTGACCGGAACCTGAATGCTCAACGTAAAAACCGGAGTCTGGATACCCAACGAAACTGACCGGAGCATGAACGCTCAACGTAATAACCGGAGTCTAGATACACAACCAAACTGACCGGAGCCTGAACGCTCAACGTTATATCCGGAGGCTGGATACCCAACAAAACTGAACGGAGCCTGAACGCTCAACGTAATAACCGGAGTCTGGATACTCAACGAAACAGACCGGAGCCTGAATGCACAATGTAATAACTGGAGTCTGGATGCTCAACGAAAATGACCAGAGCCTGAATGCTCAACGTAATAACCGGAATCTGGACACCCAACGAAACTGACCGGAGCCTGAACGTTCAACGTAATAACCGGAGTCTGGATACCCAACAAAATTGGCCGGAGCCTCAACGCTCAACGTAATAATCGGAGTCTGGATACCCAACGAAACTGACCGGAGCTTGAACGCTCAACGTAATAATCGAAGTCTGGATACCCAACAAAACTGACCGGAGCCTGAACACTCAACGTAATAACCGGAGTCTGGATACCCTACGAAACTGACCGGAGCCTGAACGTTCAACGTAATAATCGAAGTCTGGATACCCGACGAAACTGACCGGAGCCTAAACGCACAACATAAAAACCAGAGTCTGGATACCCTACGAAACTGACCGGAGCCTGAACGCTCAACGTAATAACCAGAGTCTGGATACCCAACGAAACTGACCGGAGCCTCAATGCTCAATGTAAAAACCGGAGTCTGGATACCCAACGAAACTGACCGGAGCCTGAACGCTCAACGTAATAACCGGAGTCTAGATACACAACCAAACTGACCGGAGCCTGAACGCTCAACGTAATAACCGGAGTCTAGATACACAACCAAACTGACCGGAGCCTGAACGCTCAACGTTATATCCGGAGGCTGGATACCCAACAAAACTGAACGGAGCCTGAACGCTCAACGTAATAACCGGAGTCTGGATACTCAACGAAACAGACCGGAGCCTGAATGCACAATGTAATAACTGGAGTCTGGATGCTCAACGAAAATGACCGGAGCCTGAATGCTCAACGTAATAACCGAAATCTGGACACCCAACGAAACTGACCGGAGCCTGAACGCTCAACGTAATAACTGGAGTCTGGATACCCAACGAAACTGACCTGAGCCTGATCGCTCAACATAAAAACCGGAGTCTGGATACCCAACAAAACTGACTGGAGCCTGAACGCACAACGAAAAACCGGAGTCTGGATACATAACGAAACTGGCCGGAGCCTGAACGCTCAACGTAATAACCGAAGTCTGAATACCAAACGAAACTGACCGGAGCCTGAATGCTCAACGTAATAACCGGAGTCTGGAAACCCAACGAAACTGACCGAAGCCTGATCGCTCAACGTAATAACCGGAGTCTGGATACCAAACGAAACTGACCGGAGCCTGAACGCTCAACGTAATAACCGGAGTCTGGATACCCAACGAAACTGACTGGAGCCTGAACGATCAACGTAATAACCGGAGTCTGGATACACAACGAAATTGATCGGAGCCTGAACACTCAACGAAATAACTGGAGTCTGGATACCCAAAGAAACTGACCGGAGCCTGAACGCTAAAAGTAATAACCGGAGACTGGATACCCAAAGAAACTGACCGAAGCCTGAACGCTCAACGTAATAACCAGAGTCTGGATACCCAACGAAACTGGCCGGAGCCTGAACGCTCAACGTAATAACCGGAGTCTGGATACCCAACGAAACTGACCGGAGCCTAAACGCTCAACGTAAAAACTGGAGTCTGGATACCCAACAAAACTGACCGGAGCCTGAACGCTCAACGAAAAACCGGAGTCTGGATACACAACGAAACTGACCGGAGCCTGAACGCTCAACGTAATAACCGAAATCTGGATACCAAACGAAACTGACTGGAGCTTGAATGCTCAACGTAATAACCGAAGTCTGGATACCCAACGAAACTGACCGGAGCCTGAACGCTCAACGTAATAACCGGAGTCTGGATACCCAAAGAAACTAACCGGAGCCTGAACGCTCAACGTAAAAACTGGAGTCTGGATACCCAACGAATCAGACCGGAGCCTGAACGCTCAACGTAAACACCGGAGTCTAGATACCCAACGAAACTGACCGGAGCCTGAATGCTCAACGTAATAACCGGAGTCTGGATACACAACGAAACTGACCGATGCCTGAACGCTCAACGTAATAACCTGAGTCTTGATACCCAACGAAACTGATCAGAGCCTGAACGCTCAACGTAATAACCTGAGTCTGGATACCCAACGAAACTGACCGGAGCCTGAACGCTCAACGTAATAACCGGAGTCTGGATACCCAACAAAATTGACCGGAACCTGAATGCTCAACGTAAAAACCGGAGTCTGGATACCCAACGAAACTGACCGGAGCATGAACGCTCAACGTAATAACCGGAGTCTAGATACACAACCAAACTGACCGGAGCCTGAACGCTCAACGTTATATCCGGAGGCTGGATACCCAACAAAACTGAACGGAGCCTGAACGCTCAACGTAATAACCGGAGTCTGGATACTCAACGAAACAGACCGGAGCCTGAATGCACAATGTAATAACTGGAGTCTGGATGCTCAACGAAAATGACCAGAGCCTGAATGCTCAACGTAATAACCGGAATCTGGACACCCAACGAAACTGACCGGAGCCTGAACGTTCAACGTAATAACCGGAGTCTGGATACCCAACAAAATTGGCCGGAGCCTCAACGCTCAACGTTATAATCGGAGTCTGGATACCCAACGAAACTGACCGGAGCTTGAACGCTCAACGTAATAATCGAAGTCTGGATACCCAACAAAACTGACCGGAGCCTGAACACTCAACGTAATAACCGGAGTCTGGATACCCTACGAAACTGACCGGAGCCTGAACGTTCAACGTAATAATCGAAGTCTGGATACCCGACGAAACTGACCGGAGCCTGAACGCACAACGTAAAAACCAGAGTCTGGATACCCTACGAAACTGACCGGAGCCTGAACGCTCAACGTAATAACCAGAGTCTGGATACCCAACGAAACTGACCGGAGCCTCAATGCTCAACGTAAAAACCGGAGTCTGGATACCCAACGAAACTGACCGGAGCCTGAACGCTCAACGTAATAACCGGAGTCTAGATACACAACCAAACTGACCGGAGCCTGAACGCTCAACGTAATAACCGGAGTCTAGATACACAACCAAACTGACCGGAGCCTGAACGCTCAACGTTATATCCGGAGGCTGGATACCCAACAAAACTGAACGGAGCCTGAACGCTCAACGTAATAACCGGAGTCTGGATACTCAACGAAACAGACCGGAGCCTGAATGCACAATGTAATAACTGGAGTCTGGATGCTCAACGAAAATGACCGGAGCCTGAATGCTCAACGTAATAACCGGAATCTGGACACCCAACGAAACTGACCGGAGCCTGAACGTTCAACGTAATAACCGGAGTCTGGATACCCAACGAAACTGACCGGAGCCTGAACGCTCAACGTAATAATCGGAGTCTGGATACCCAACGAAACTGACCTGAGCCTGATCGCTCAACATAAAAACCGGAGTCTGGATACCCAACAAAACTGACTGGAGCCTGAACGCACAACGAAAAACCGAAGTCTGGATACATAGCGAAACTGGCCGGAGCCTGAACGCTCAACGTAATAACCGAAGTCTGAATACCAAACGAAACTGACCGGAGCCTGAATGCTCAACGTAATAACCGGAGTCTGGAAACCCAACGAAACTGACCGAAGCCTGATCGCTCAACGTAATAACCGGAGTCTGGATACCAAACGAAACTGACCGGAGCCTGAACGCTCAACGTAATAACCGGAGTCTGGATACCCAACGAAACTGACTGGAGCCTGAACGATCAACGTAATAACCGGAGTCTGGATACCCAACGAATCAGACCGGAGCCTGAACGCTCAACGTAAACACCGGAGTCTAGATACCCAACGAAACTGACCGGAGCCTGAATGCTCAACGTAATAACCGGAGTCTGGATACACAACGAAACTGACCGATGCTTGAACGCTCAACGTAATAACCTGAGTCTTGATACCCAACGAAACTGATCAGAGCCTGAACGCTCAACGTAATAACCTGAGTCTGGATACCCAACGAAACTGACCGGAGCCTGAACGCTCAACGTAATAACCGGAGTCTGGATACCCAACAAAATTGACCGGAACCTGAATGCTCAACGTAAAAACCGGAGTCTGGATACCCAACGAAACTGACCGGAGCATGAACGCTCAACGTAATAACCGGAGTCTAGATACACAACCAAACTGACCGGAGCCTGAACGCTCAACGTTATATCCGGAGGCTGGATACCCAACAAAACTGAACGGAGCCTGAACGCTCAACGTAATAACCGGAGTCTGGATACTCAACGAAACAGACCGGAGCCTGAATGCACAATGTAATAACTGGAGTCTGGATGCTCAACGAAAATGACCAGAGCCTGAATGCTCAACGTAATAACCGGAATCTGGACACCCAACGAAACTGACCGGAGCCTGAACGTTCAACGTAATAACCGGAGTCTGGATACCCAACAAAATTGGCCGGAGCCTCAACGCTCAACGTTATAATCGGAGTCTGGATACCCAACGAAACTGACCGGAGCTTGAACGCTCAACGTAATAATCGAAGTCTGGATACCCAACAAAACTGACCGGAGCCTGAACACTCAACGTAATAACCGGAGTCTGGATACCCTACGAAACTGACCGGAGCCTGAACGTTCAACGTAATAATCGAAGTCTGGATACCCGACGAAACTGACCGGAGCCTGAACGCACAACGTAAAAACCAGAGTCTGGATACCCTACGAAACTGACCGGAGCCTGAACGCTCAACGTAATAACCAGAGTCTGGATACCCAACGAAACTGACCGGAGCCTCAATGCTCAACGTAAAAACCGGAGTCTGGATACCCAACGAAACTGACCGGAGCCTGAACGCTCAACGTAATAACCGGAGTCTAGATACACAACCAAACTGACCGGAGCCTGAACGCTCAACGTAATAACCGGAGTCTAGATACACAACCAAACTGACCGGAGCCTGAACGCTCAACGTTATATCCGGAGGCTGGATACCCAACAAAACTGAACGGAGCCTGAACGCTCAACGTAATAACCGGAGTCTGGATACTCAACGAAACAGACCGGAGCCTGAATGCACAATGTAATAACTGGAGTCTGGATGCTCAACGAAAATGACCGGAGCCTGAATGCTCAACGTAATAACCGGAATCTGGACACCCAACGAAACTGACCGGAGCCTGAACGTTCAACGTAATAACCGGAGTCTGGATACCCAACGAAACTGACCGGAGCCTGAACGCTCAACGTAATAATCGGAGTCTGGATACCCAACGAAACTGACCTGAGCCTGATCGCTCAACATAAAAACCGGAGTCTGGATACCCAACAAAACTGACTGGAGCCTGAACGCACAACGAAAAACCGAAGTCTGGATACATAGCGAAACTGGCCGGAGCCTGAACGCTCAACGTAATAACCGAAGTCTGAATACCAAACGAAACTGACCGGAGCCTGAATGCTCAACGTAATAACCGGAGTCTGGAAACCCAACGAAACTGACCGAAGCCTGATCGCTCAACGTAATAACCGGAGTCTGGATACCAAACGAAACTGACCGGAGCCTGAACGCTCAACGTAATAACCGGAGTCTGGATACCCAACGAAACTGACTGGAGCCTGAACGATCAACGTAATAACCGGAGTCTGGATACACAACGAAATTGATCGGAGCCTGAACACTCAACGAAATAACTGGAGTCTGGATACCCAAAGAAACTGACCGGAGCCTGAACGCTAAAAGTAATAACCGGAGACTGGATACCCAAAGAAACTGACCGAAGCCTGAACGCTCAACGTAATAACCAGAGTCTGGATACCCAACGAAACTGGCCGGAGCCTGAACGCTCAACGTAATAACCGGAGTCTGGATACCCAACGAAACTGACCGGAGCCTAAACGCTCAACGTAAAAACTGGAGTCTGGATACCCAACAAAACTGACCGGAGCCTGAACGCTCAACGAAAAACCGGAGTCTGGATACACAACGAAACTGACCGGAGCCTGAACGCTCAACGTAATAACCGAAATCTGGATACCAAACGAAACTGACTGGAGCTTGAATGCTCAACGTAATAACCGAAGTCTGGATACCCAACGAAACTGACCGGAGCCTGAACGCTCAACGTAATAACCGGAGTCTGGATACCCAAAGAAACTAACCGGAGCCTGAACGCTCAACGTAAAAACTGGAGTCTGGATACCCAACGAATCAGACCGGAGCCTGAACGCTCAACGTAAACACCGGAGTCTAGATACCCAACGAAACTGACCGGAGCCTGAATGCTCAACGTAATAACCGGAGTCTGGATACACAACGAAACTGACCGATGCCTGAACGCTCAACGTAATAACCTGAGTCTTGATACCCAACGAAACTGATCAGAGCCTGAACGCTAAACGTAATA
Organism: Lathyrus sativus; assembly: GCA_963859935.3. Lineage (NCBI taxonomy): Eukaryota > Viridiplantae > Streptophyta > Magnoliopsida > Fabales > Fabaceae > Lathyrus > Lathyrus sativus. The sequence continues at coordinate 50,105 of CAWUDS030000683.1, read as the reverse complement.
ACCTGAGTCTGGATACCCAACGAAACTGACCGGAGCCTGAACGCTCAACGTAATAACCGGAGTCTGGATACCCAACCAAACTGACCGGAACCTAAATGCTCAACGTAAAAACCGGAGTCTGGATACCCAACGAAACTGACCGGAGCCTGAACGCTCAACGTAATAACCGGAGTCTAGATACACAACCAAACTGACCGGAGCCTGAACGCTCAACGTTATATCCGGAGGCTGGATACCCAACAAAACTGAACGGAGCCTGAACGCTCAACGTAATAACCGGAGTCTGGATACTCAACGAAACAGACCGGAGCCTGAATGCACAATGTAATAACTGGAGTCTGGATGCTCAACGAAAATGACCGGAGCCTGAATGCTCAACGTAATAACCGGAATCTGGACACCCAACGAAACTGACCGGAGCCTGAACGTTCAACGTAATAACCGGAGTCTGAATACCCAACGAAACTAACCGGAGCCTGAATGCTCAACGTAATAACCGGAGTTTGGATACCCAACGAAACTGACCGGAGCTTGAACGCTCAACGTAATAATCGAAGTATGGATACCCAACGAAACTGACCGGAGCCTGAACGCTCAACATAAAAACCGGAGTCTGGATACCCAACAAAACTGACCGGAGCCTGAACGCTCAACGTAATAACCGAAATCTGGATACCAAACGAAACTGACTGGAGCTTGAATGCTCAACGTAATAACCGAAGTCTGGATACCCAACGAAACTGACCGGAGCCTGAACGCTCAACGTAATAACCGGAGTCTGGATACCCAAAGAAACTAACCGGAGCCTGAACGCTCAACGTAAAAACTGGAGTCTGGATACCCAACGAATCAGACCGGAGCCTGAACGCTCAACGTAAACACCGGAGTCTAGATACCCAACGAAACTGACCGGAGCCTGAATGCTCAACGTAATAACCGGAGTCTGGATACACAACGAAACTGACCGATGCCTGAACGCTCAACGTAATAACCTGAGTCTTGATACCCAACGAAACTGATCAGAGCCTGAACGCTCAACGTAATAACCTGAGTCTGGATACCCAACGAAACTGACCGGAGCCTGAACGCTCAACGTAATAACCGGAGTCTGGATACCCAACCAAACTGACCGGAACCTAAATGCTCAACGTAAAAACCGGAGTCTGGATACCCAACGAAACTGACCGGAGCCTGAACGCTCAACGTAATAACCGGAGTCTAGATACACAACCAAACTGACCGGAGCCTGAACGCTCAACGTTATATCCGGAGGCTGGATACCCAACAAAACTGAACGGAGCCTGAACGCTCAACGTAATAACCGGAGTCTGGATACTCAACGAAACAGACCGGAGCCTGAATGCACAATGTAATAACTGGAGTCTGGATGCTCAACGAAAATGACCGGAGCCTGAATGCTCAACGTAATAACCGGAATCTGGACACCCAACGAAACTGACCGGAGCCTGAACGTTCAACGTAATAACCGGAGTCTGAATACCCAACGAAACTAACCGGAGCCTGAATGCTCAACGTAATAACCGGAGTTTGGATACCCAACGAAACTGACCGGAGCTTGAACGCTCAACGTAATAATCGAAGTATGGATACCCAATGAAACTGACCGGAGCCTGAACGCTCAACATAAAAACCGGAGTCTGGATACCCAACAAAACTGACCGGAGCCTGAACGCTCAACGAAAAACCGGAGTCTGGATACACAACGAAACTGACCGGAGCCTGAACGCTCAACGTAATAACCGAAGTCTGGATACCAAACGAAACTGACCGGAGCCTTAACGCTCAACATAATAACCGGAGTCTGGATACCCAACGAAACTGACCGGAGCCTGATCGCTCAACGTAATAACCGGAGTCTGGATACCAAACGAAACTGACCGGAGCCTGAACGCTCAACGTAATAACCGGAGTCTGGATACCCAACGAAACTGACTGGAGCCTGAACGATCAACGTAATAACCGGAGTCTGGATACACAACGAAATTGACCGGAGCCTGAACACTCAACGAAATAACCGGAGTCTGGATACCCAAAGAAACTGACCGGAGCCTGAACGCTCAAAGTAATAACCGGAGACTGGATACCCAAAGAAACTGACCGAAGCCTGAACGCTCAACGTAATAACCGGAGTCTGGATACCCAACGAAACTGGCCGGAGCCTGAACGCTCAACGTAATAACCAGAGTCTGGATACCCAACGAAACTGACCGGAGCCTGAACACTCAAAGTAATAACCGGAGTCTGGATACTCAACGAAACTGACCGGAGCCTGAACGCACAACGTAATAACTGGAGTCTGGATGCTCAACGAATATGACCGGAACCTGAACGCTCTACGTAATAACCGGAGTCTGGACACCCAACGAAACTGACCGGAGCCTGAACGTTCAACGTAATAACCGGAGTCTGGATACCCAACGAAACTGACCGGAGCCTGAATGCTCAACGTAATAACCGGAGTTTGGATACCCAACGAAACTGACCGGAGCTTGAACGCTCAACGTAATAATCGAAGTATTGATACCCAACGAAACTGACCGGAGCCTGAACGCTCAACATAAAAACCGGAGTCTGGATACCCAACAAAACTGACCGGAGCCTGAACGCTCAACGAAAAACCGGAGTCTGGATACACAACGAAACTGACCGGAGCCTGAACGCTCAACGTAATAACCGAAGTCTGGATACCAAACGAAACTGACCGGAGCCTGAACGCTCAACATAGTAACCGGAGTCTGGATACCCAACGAAACTGACCGGAGCCTGATCGCTCAACGTAATAACCGGAGTCTGGATACCAAACGAAACTGACTGGAGCCTGAACACTCAACGTAATAACCGGAGTCTGGATACCCAACGAAACTGACTGGAGCCTGAACGATCAACGTAATAACCGGAGTCTGGATACACAATGAAATTGACCGGAGCCTGAACGCTCAACGAAATAACCGGAGTCTGGATACCCAAAGAAACTGACCGGAGCCTGAACGCTCAAAGTAATAACCGGAGACTGGATACCCAAAGAAACTGACCGGAGCCTGAACGCTCAACGTATTAACCAGAGTCTGGATACCCAACGAAACTGGCCGGAGCCTGAACGCTCAACGTAATAGCCGGAGTCTGGATACCCAACGAAACTGACCGGAGCCTGAACGCTCAACGTAAAAACTGGAGTATGGATACCCAACAAAACTGACCGGAGCCTGATCGCTCAACATAAAAACCGGAGTCTGGATACCCAACAAAACTGACTGGAGCCTGAACGCACAACGAAAAACCGAAGTCTGGATACATAACGAAACTGGCCGGAGCCTGAACGCTCAACGTAATAACCGAAGTCTGAATACCAAACGAAACTGACCGGAGCCTGAATGCTCAACGTAATAACCGGAGTCTGGAAACCCAACGAAACTGACCGAAGCCTGATCGCTCAACGTAATAACCGGAGTCTGGATACCAAACGAAACTGACCGGAGCCTGAACGCTCAACGTAATAACCGGAGTCTGGATACCCAACGAAACTGACTGGAGCCTGAACGATCAACGTAATAACCGGAGTCTGGATACACAACGAAATTGATCGGAGCCTGAACACTCAACGAAATAACTGGAGTCTGGATACCCAAAGAAACTGACCGGAGCCTGAACGCTAAAAGTAATAACCGGAGACTGGATACCCAAAGAAACTGACCGAAGCCTGAACGCTCAACGTAATAACCAGAGTCTGGATACCCAACGAAACTGGCCGGAGCCTGAACGCTCAACGTAATAACCGGAGTCTGGATACCCAACGAAACTGACCGGAGCCTAAACGCTCAACGTAAAAACTGGAGTCTGGATACCCAACAAAACTGACCGGAGCCTGAACGCTCAACGAAAAACCGGAGTCTGGATACACAACGAAACTGACCGGAGCCTGAACGCTCAACGTAATAACCGAAATCTGGATACCAAACGAAACTGACTGGAGCTTGAATGCTCAACGTAATAACCGAAGTCTGGATACCCAACGAAACTGACCGGAGCCTGAACGCTCAACGTAATAACCGGAGTCTGGATACCCAAAGAAACTAACCGGAGCCTGAACGCTCAACGTAAAAACTGGAGTCTGGATACCCAACGAATCAGACCGGAGCCTGAACGCTCAACGTAAACACCGGAGTCTAGATACCCAACGAAACTGACCGGAGCCTGAATGCTCAACGTAATAACCGGAGTCTGGATACACAACGAAACTGACCGATGCCTGAACGCTCAACGTAATAACCTGAGTCTTGATACCCAACGAAACTGATCAGAGCCTGAACGCTCAACGTAATAACCTGAGTCTGGATACCCAACGAAACTGACCGGAGCCTGAACGCTCAACGTAATAACCGGAGTCTGGATACCCAACCAAACTGACCGGAACCTAAATGCTCAACGTAAAAACCGGAGTCTGGATACCCAACGAAACTGACCGGAGCCTGAACGCTCAACGTAATAACCGGAGTCTAGATACACAACCAAACTGACCGGAGCCTGAACGCTCAACGTTATATCCGGAGGCTGGATACCCAACAAAACTGAACGGAGCCTGAACGCTCAACGTAATAACCGGAGTCTGGATACTCAACGAAACAGACCGGAGCCTGAATGCACAATGTAATAACTGGAGTCTGGATGCTCAACGAAAATGACCGGAGCCTGAATGCTCAACGTAATAACCGGAATCTGGACACCCAACGAAACTGACCGGAGCCTGAACGTTCAACGTAATAACCGGAGTCTGAATACCCAACGAAACTAACCGGAGCCTGAATGCTCAACGTAATAACCGGAGTTTGGATACCCAACGAAACTGACCGGAGCTTGAACGCTCAACGTAATAATCGAAGTATGGATACCCAACGAAACTGACCGGAGCCTGAACGCTCAACATAAAAACCGGAGTCTGGATACCCAACAAAACTGACCGGAGCCTGAACGCTCAACGAAAAACCGGAGTCTGGATACACAACGAAACTGACCGGAGCCTGAACGCTCAACGTAATAACCGAAGTCTGGATACCAAACGAAACTGACCGGAGCCTTAACGCTCAACGTAATAACCGGAGTCTGGATACCCAACGAAACTGACCGGAGCCTGATCGCTCAACGTAATAACCGGAGTCTGGATACCAAACGAAACTGACCGGAGCCTGAACGCTCAACGTAATAACCGGAGTCTGGATACCCAACGAAACTGACTGGAGCCTGAACGATCAACGTAATAACCGGAGTCTGGATACACAACGAAATTGACCGGAGCCTGAACACTCAACGAAATAACCGGAGTCTGGATACCCAAAGAAACTGACCGGAGCCTGAACGCTCAAAGTAATAACCGGAGACTGGATACCCAAAGAAACTGACCGAAGCCTGAACGCTCAACGTAATAACCGGAGTCTGGATACCCAACGAAACTGGCCGGAGCCTGAACGCTCAACGTAATAACCAGAGTCTGGATACCCAACGAAACTGACCGGAGCCTGAACACTCAAAGTAATAACCGGAGTCTGGATACTCAACGAAACTGACCGGAGCCTGAACGCACAACGTAATAACTGGAGTCTGGATGCTCAACGAATATGACCGGAACCTGAACGCTCTACGTAATAACCGGAGTCTGGACACCCAACGAAACTGACCGGAGCCTGAACGTTCAACGTAATAACCGGAGTCTGGATACCCAACGAAACTGACCGGAGCCTGAATGCTCAACGTAATAACCGGAGTTTGGATACCCAACGAAACTGACCGGAGCTTGAACGCTCAACGTAATAATCGAAGTATTGATACCCAACGAAACTGACCGGAGCCTGAACGCTCAACATAAAAACCGGAGTCTGGATACCCAACAAAACTGACCGGAGCCTGAACGCTCAACGAAAAACCGGAGTCTGGATACACAACGAAACTGACCGGAGCCTGAACGCTCAACGTAATAACCGAAGTCTGGATACCAAACGAAACTGACCGGAGCCTGAACGCTCAACATAGTAACCGGAGTCTGGATACCCAACGAAACTGACCGGAGCCTGATCGCTCAACGTAATAACCGGAGTCTGGATACCAAACGAAACTGACCGGAGCCTGAACACTCAACGTAATAACCGGAGTCTGGATACCCAACGAAACTGACTGGAGCCTGAACGATCAACGTAATAACCAGAGTCTGGATACACAATGAAATTGACCGGAGCCTGAACGCTCAACGAAATAACCGGAGTCTGGATACCCAAAGAAACTGACCGGAGCCTGAACGCTCAAAGTAATAACCGGAGACTGGATACCCAAAGAAACTGACCGGAGCCTGAACGCTCAACGTATTAACCAGAGTCTGGATACCCAACGAAACTGGCCGGAGCCTGAACGCTCAACGTAATAGCCGGAGTCTGGATACCCAACGAAACTGACCGGAGCCTGAACGCTCAACGTAAAAACTGGAGTATGGATACCCAACAAAACTGACCGGAGCCTGAACGCTCAACGAAAAACCGGAGTCTGGATACACAACGAAACTGACCGGAGCCTGAACGCTCAACGCAATAACCGAAATCTGGATACTAAACGAAACTGACCGGAGCCTGAATGCTCAACGTAATAACCGAAGTCTGGATACCCAACGAAACTGACCGGAGCCTGAACGCTAAACGTAATAACCGGAATCTGGATACCCAAAGAAACTAACCGGAGCCTGAACGCTCAACCTAAAAACTGGAGTCTGGATATCCAACGAAACAGACCGGAGCCTGAACGCTCAACGTAAACACCGGAGTCTGGATACCCAACGAAACTGACCGGAGCCTGAATGCTCAACGTAATAACGAGAGTCAGGATACACAACGAAACTGACCGGTGCCTGAACGCTCAACGTAATAACCTGAGTCTTGATACCCAACGAAACTGATCAGAGCCTGAACGCTCAATGTAATAACCTGAGTCTGGATACCCAACGAAACTGACCGGAGCCTGAACGCTCAACGTAATAACCGGAGTCTGGATACCCAACAAAACTGACCGGAACCTGAATGCTCAACGTAAAAACCGGAGTCTGGATACCCAACGAAACTGACCGGAGCATGAACGCTCAACGTAATAACCGGAGTCTAGATACACAACCAAACTGACCGGAGCCTGAACGCTCAATGTTATATCCGGAGGCTGGATACCCAACAAAACTGAACGGAGCCTGAACGCTCAACGTAATAACCGGAGTCTGGATACTCAACGAAATAGACCGGAGCCTGAATGCACAATGTAATAACTGGAGTCTGGATGCTCAACGAAAATGACCAGAGCCTGAATGCTCAACGTAATAACCGGAATCTGGACACCCAACGAAACTGACCGGAGCCTGAACGTTCAACGTAATAACCGGAGTCTGGATACCCAACAAAATTGGCCGGAGCCTCAACGCTCAACGTAATAATCGGAGTCTGGATACCCAACGAAACTGACCGGAGCTTGAACGCTCAACGTAATAATCGAAGTCTGGATACCCAACAAAACTGACCGGAGCCTGAACACTCAACGTAATAACCGGAGTCTGGATACCCTACGAAACTGACCGGAGCCTGAACGTTCAACGTAATAATCGAAGTCTGGATACCCGACGAAACTGACCGGAGCCTGAACGCACAACGTAATAACCGGAGTCTGGATACCCTACGAAACTGACCGGAGCCTGAACGCTCAATGTAATAACCAGAGTCTGGATACCCAACGAAACTGACCGGAGCCTGAATGCTCAACGTAAAAACCGGAGTCTGGATACCCAACGAAACTGACCGGAGCCTGAACGCTCAACGTAATAACCGTAGTCTAGATACACAACCAAACTGACCGGAGCCTGAACGCTCAACGTAATAACCGGAGTCTAGATACACAACCAAACTGACCGGAGCCTGAACGCTCAACGTTATATTCGGAGGCTGGATACCCAACAAAACTGAACGGAGCCTGAACGCTCAACGTAATAACCGGAGTCTGGATACTCAACGAAACAGACAGGAGCCTGAATGCACAATGTAATAACTGGAGTCTGGATGCTCAATGAAAATGACCAGAGCCTGAATGCTCAACGTAATAACCGGAATCTGGACACCCAACAAAACTGACCGGAGCCTGAACGTTCAACGTAATAACCGGAGTCTGGATACCCAACAAAACTGGCCGGAGCCTGAACGCTCAACGTTATATCCGGAGACTGGATACCAAACGAAACTGACCGGAGCCTGAACACTCAACGTAATAACCGGAGTCTGGATACCCAACGAAACTGACTGGAGCCTGAACGATCAACGTAATAACCGGAGTTTGGATACACAATGAAATTGACCGGAGCCTGAACGCTCAACGAAATAACCGGAGTCTAGATACACAACCAAACTGACCGGAGCCTGAACGCTCAACGTAAACACCGGAGTCTGGATACCCAACGAAACTGACCGGAGCCTGAATGCTCAACGTAATAACCGGAGTCTGGATACACAACAAAACTGACCGGTGCCTGAACGCTCAACGTAATAACCTAAGTCTTGATACCCAACGAAACTGATCAGAGCCTGAACGCTCAACGTAATAACCTGAGTCTGGATACCCAACGAAACTGACCGGAGCCTGAACGCTCAACGTAATAACCGGAGTCTGGATACCCAACAAAACTGACCGGAACCTGAAGGCTCAACGTAAAAACCGGAGTCTGGATACCCAACAAAACTGACCGGAGCCTGAACGCTCAACGTAATAACCGGAGTCTAGATACACAACCAAACTGACCAGAGCCTGAACACTCAACGTTATATCCGGAGGCTGGATACCCAACAAAACTGAACGGAGCCTGAACGCTCAACGTAATAACCGGAGTCTGGATACTCAACGAAACAGACCGGAGCCTGAATGCACAATGTAATAACTGGAGTCTGGATGCTCAACGAAAATGACCAGAGCCTGAATGCTCAACGTAATAACCGGAATTTGGACACCCAACGAAACTGACCGGAGCCTGAACGTTCAACGTAATAACCGGAGTCTGGATACCCAACAAAACTGGCTGGAGCCTGAACGCTCAACGTAATAATCGGAGTCTGGATACCCAACGAAACTGACCGGAGCTTGAACGCTCAACGTAATAATCGAAGTCTGGATACCCAACGAAACTGGCTGGAGCCTGAACGCTCAACGTAATAACCAGAGTCTGGATACTCAACGAAACTGACCGGAGCCTGAACGCACAACATAATAAATGGAGTATGGATGCTCAACGAAAATTACCGGAACCTGAACGCTCTATGTAATAACCAGAGTCTGGACACCCAACGAAACTGACCGGAGCCTGAACGTTCAACGTAATAACCGGAGTCTGGATACCCAACGAAACTGACCGGAGCCTGAATGCTCAACGTAATAACCGGAGTTTGGATACCCAACGAAACTGACCGGAGCTTGAACGATCAACGTAATAATCGAAGTATGGATACCAAACGAAACTAACCGAAGCCTGAACGCTCAACATAAAAACCGGAGTCTGGATACCCAACAAAACTGACCGGAGCCTGAACGCTCAACGAAAAACCGGAGTCTGGATACACAACGAAAATAACCGAAGCCTGAACGCTCAACATAAAAACCGGAGTCTGGATACACAACCAAAACTGACCGGAGCCTGAACGCTCAACGAAAATTACCGGAACCTGAACGCTCTATGTAATAACCAGAGTCTGGACACCCAACGAAACTGACCGGAGCCTGAACGCTCAACGTTATATCCGGAGACTGGATACCAAACGAAACTGACCGGAGCCTGAACGCTCAACGTAATAACCGGAGTCTGGATACCCAATGAAACTGACCGGAGCCTGATCGCTCAACGTAATAACCGGAGTCTGGATACCAAACGAAACTGACCGTAGCCTGAACGCTCAACGTAATAACCGGAGTCTGGATACCCAACGAAACTGACTGGAGCCTGAACGATCAACGTAATAACCGGAGTCTGGATACACAACGAAATTGACCGGAGCCTGAACACTCAACGAAATAACCGGAGTCTGGATACCCAAAGAAACTGACCGGAGCCTGAACGCTAAAAGTAATAACCAGAGACTGGATACCCAAAGAAACTGACCGAATCCTGAACGCTCAACGTAATAACCGGAGTCTGGATACCCAACGAAACTGGCCGGAGCCTGAACGCTCAACGTAATAACCAGAGTCTGGATACCCAACGAAACTGACCGGAGCCTGAACACTCAACGTAATAATCGGAGTCTGGATACTCAATGAAATTGACCGAATCCTGAACGCACAACGTAATAACTGGAGTCTGGATGCTCAACGAATATGACCGGAACCTGAACGCTCTACGTAATAACCGGAGTCTGGACACCCAACGAAACTGACCGGAGCCTGAACGTTCAACGTAATAACCGGAGTCTGGATACCCAACGAAACTGACTGGAGCCTGAATGCTCAACGTAATAACCGGAGTTTGGATACCCAACGAAACTTACCGGAGCTTGAACGCTCAACGTAATAATCGAAGTATGGATACCTAACGAAACTGACCGGAGCCTGAACGCTCAACATAAAAACCGGAGTCTGGATACCCAACAAAACTGACCGGAGCCTGAACGCTCAACGAAAAACTGGAGTCTGGATACACAACGAAACTGACCGGAGCCTGAACGCTCAACGTAATAATCGAAGTCTGGATACCAAACGAAACTGACCGGAGCCTGAACACTCAACGTAATAACCGGAGTCTGGATACCCAACGAAACTGACTGGAGCCTGAACGATCAACGTAATAACCGGAGTTTGGATACACAATGAAATTGACCGGAGCCTGAACGCTCAACGAAATAACCGGAGTCTGGATACACAAACAAACTGACCGGAGCCTGAACGCTCAAAGTAATAACCGCAGACTGGATACCCAAAGAAACTGACCGGAGCCTGAACGCTCAACGTATTAACCAGAGTCTGGATACCCAACGAAACTGGCCGGAGCCTGAACGCTCAACGTAATAGCCGGAGTCTGGATACCAAACGAAACTGACCGGAGCCTGAACGCTCAACGTAAAAACTGGAGTATGGATACCCAACAAAACTGACCGGAGCCTGAACGCTCAACGAAAAACCGGAGTCTGGATACACAACGAAACTGACCGGAGCCTGAACGCTCAACGCAATAACCGAAATCTGGATACCAAACGAAACTGACCGGAGCCTGAATGCTCAACGTAATAACCGAAGTCTGGATACCCAACGAAACTGACCGGAGCCTGAACGCTCAACGTAATAACCGGAGTCTGGATACCCAAAGAAACTAACCGGAGCCTGAACGCTCAACCTAAAAACTGGAGTGTGGATACCCAACGAAACAGACCGGAGCCTGAACGCTCAACGTAAACACCGGAGTCTGGATACCCAACGAAATTGACCGGAGCCTGAATGCTCAACGTAATAACCGGAGTTTGGATACACAACGAAACTGACCGGTGCCTGAACGCTCAACGTAATAACCTGAGTCTTGATACCCAACGAAACTGATCAGAGCCTGAACGCTCAACGTAATAACCTGAGTCTGGATACCCAACGAAACTGACCGGAGCCTGAACGCTCAACGTAATAACCGGAGTCTGGATACCCAACAAAACTGACCGGAACCTGAATGCTCAACGTAAAAACCAGTGTCTGGATACCCAACGAAACTGACCGGAGCCTGAACGCTCAACGTAATAACCGGAGTCTAGATACACAACCAAACTGATCGGAGCCTGAACGCTCAACGTTATATCCGGAGGCTGGATACCCAACAAAACTGAACGGAGCCTGAACGCTCAACGTAATAACCGGAGTCTGGATACTCAACGAAACAGACCGGAGCCTGAATGCACAATGTAATAACTGGAGTCTGGATGCTCAACGAAAATGACCAGAGCCTGAATGCTCAACGTAATAACCGAAATCTGGACACCCAACGAAACTGACCGGAGCCTGAACGTTCAACGTAATAACCGGAGTCTGGATACCCAACAAAACTGCCCGGAGCCTGAACGCTCAACGTAATAATCGGAGTCTGGATACCCAACGAAACTGACCGGAGCTTGAACGCTCAACGTAATAATCGAAGTCTGGATACCCAACGAAACTGACCGGAGCCTGAACGCTCAACGTAATAACCAGAGTCTGGATACCCAACGAAACTGACCGGAGCCTGAACACTCAACGTAATAACCGGAGTCTGGATACTCAACGAAACTGACCGGAGCCTGAACGCACAACGTAATAACTGGAGTCTGGATGCTCAACGAAACTGACCGGAACCTGAACGCTCTACGCAATAACCGGAGTCTGGACACCCAACGAAACTGACCGGAGCCTGAACGGACAACATAATAAATGGAGTCTGGATGCTCAACGAAAATGACCGGAGCCTGAACGCTCTACGTAATAACCGGAGTCTGGACACCCAACGAAACTGACCGGAGCCTGAACGTTCAATGTAATAATCGGAGTCTGGATACCCAACGAAACTGACCGGAGCCTGAACGCTCAACGTAAAAACCGGAGTCTAGATACCCATCGAAACTGACTGGAGTCTGAACGATCAACATAATAACCGGAGTCTGGATACACAACGAAATTGACTGCAGCCTGAACGCTCAACGAAATAACCGGAGTCTGGATACCCAAAGAAACTGACCGGAGCCTGAACGCTCAACATAAAAACCGGAGTCTGGATACCCAACAAAACTTACCGGAGCCTGAACGCTCAACGTAAAAACCGAAGTCTGGACACCCAACGAAATTGACCGGAGCCTGAACGCTCAACGTAATAACCGAAGTCTGGATACCAAACGAAACTGACCGGAGCCAGAACGCTCGACGTAATAACCGGAGTCTGGATACCCAATGAAACTGACCGGAGCCTGATCGCTAAACGTAATAACCGGAGTCTGGATACCCAACGAAACTGACCGGAGCCTGAACGCTCAACGTAATAACCGGACTCTGGATACACAACGAAACTGACTGGAGTCTGAACGATCAACATAATAACCGGAGTCTGGATACACAACGAAATTGACTGGAGCCTGAACGCTCAACGAAATAACCGGAGTCTGGATACCCAAAGAAACTGACCGGAGCCTGAACGCTAAAAGTAATAACCAGAGACTGGATACCCAAAGAAACTGACCGGAGCCTGAACGCTCAACGTAATAACCGGAGTCTGGATACCCAACGAAACTGGCCGGAGCCTGAACGCTCAACGTAATAACCAGAGTCTGGATACCCAACGAAACTGACCGGAGCCTGAACACTCAACGTAATAACCGGAGTCTGGATACTCAACGAAATTGACCGGAGCCTGAATGCACAACGTAATAACTGGAGTCTGGATGCTCAACGAATATGACCGGAACCTGAACGCTCTACGTAATAACCGGAGTCTGGACACCCAACGAAACTGACCGGAGCCTGAACGTTCAACGTAATAACCGGAGTCTGGATACCCAACGAAACTGACTGGAGCCTGAATGCTCAACGTAATAACCGGAGTTTGGATACCCAACGAAACTTACCGGAGCTTGAACGCTCAACGTAATAATCGAAGTATGGATACCTAACGAAACTGACCGGAGCCTGAACGCTCAACATAAAAACCGGAGTCTGGATACCCAACAAAACTGACCGGAGCCTGAACGCTCAACGAAAAACCGGAGTCTGGATACACAACGAAACTGACCGGAGCCTGAACGCTCAACGTAATAATCGAAGTCTGGATACCAAACGAAACTGACCGGAGCCTGAACGCTCAACATAGTAACCGAAGTCTGGATACCCAACGAAACTGACCGGAGCCTGATTGCTCAACGTAATAACCGGAGTCTGGATACCAAACGAAACTGACCGGAGCCTGAACACTCAACGTAATAACCGGAGTCTGGATACCCAACGAAACTGACTGGAGCCTGAACGATCAACGTAATAACCGGAGTTTGGATACACAATGAAATTGACCGGAGCCTGAACGCTCAACGAAATAACCGGAGTCTGGATACCCAAAGAAACTGACCGGAGCCTGAACGCTCAAAGTAATAACCGGAGACTGGATACCCAAAGAAACTGACCGGAGCCTGAACGCTCAACGTATTAACCAGAGTCTGGATACCCAACGAAACTGGCCGGAGCCTGAACGCTCAACGTAATAGCCGGAGTCTGGATACCAAACGAAACTGACCGGAGCCTGAACGCTCAACGTAAAAACTGGAGTATGGATATCCAACAAAACTGACCGGAGCCTGAACGCTCAACGAAAAACCGGAGTCTGGATACACAACGAAACTGACCGGAGCCTGAACGCTCAACGCAATAACCGAAATCTGGATACCAAACGAAACTGACCGGAGCCTGAATGCTCAACGTAATTACCGAAGTCTGGATACCCAACGAAACTGACCGGAGCCTGAACGCTCAACGTAATAACCGAAGTCTGGATACCAAACGAAACTGACCGGAGCCTGAACGCTCAACGTAATAACCGGAGTCTGGATACCCAATGAAACTGGCCGGAGCCTGAACGCTCAATGTAATAACCGGAGTCTGGATACCCAACAAAACTTACCGGAGCCTGAACGCTCAACGTAAAAACCGAAGTCTGGACATCCAACGAAACTGACCGGAGCCTGAACGTTCAACGTAATAACCGGAGTCCGGATACCCAACGAAACTGACCGGAGCCAGAACGCTCAACGTAATAACCGGAGTATGGATACCCAACGAAACTGACCGGAGCTTGAATGCTAAACGTAATAATCGAAGTCTGGATACCCAACGAAACTGACCGGAGCCTGAACGCTCAACGTAATAACCGGAGTCTGGATACACAACGAAACTGACTGGAGTCTGAACGATCAACATAATAACCAGAGTCTGGATACACAACGAAATTGACTGGAGCCTGAACGCTCAACGAAATAACCGGAGTCTGGATACCCAAAGAAACTGACCAGAGCCTGAACGCTCAAAGTAATAACCGGAGACTGGATACCCAAAGAAACTGACCGGAGCCTGAATGCTCAACGTAATAACCGGAGTCTGGATACCCAACGAAACTGACCGGAGCCTGAACGCACAACGTAATAAATGGAGTCTGGATGCTCAACTAAAATGACCGGAACCTGAACACTCTACGTAATAACCGGAGTCTGGACACCCAACGAAACTGACCGGAGCCTGAACGTTCAACGTAATAACCGGAGTCTGGATACCCAACGAAACTGACCGGAGCCTGAACGCTCAACGTAATAACCGGAGTTTGGATACCCAACGAAACTGACCGGAGCTTGAACGCTCAACGTAATAATCGAAGTATGGATGCCCAACGAAACTGACCGGAGCCTAAACGCTCAACGTAAAAACCGGTGTCTCGATACCCAACAAAACTGACCGGAGCCAGAACGCTCAACGAAAAACCGGTGTCTGGATACACAACAAAACTGACCGGAGCCTGAACGCTCAACGTAATAACCGAAGTCTGGATACCAAACGAAACTGACCGGAGCCTGAACGCTCAACGTAATAACCGGAGTCTGGATACCCAACGAAACCGACCGGAGCCTGAACGCTAAAAGTAATAACCAGAGACTGGATACCCAAAGAAACTGACCGAATCCTGAACGCTCAACGTAATAACCGGAGTCTGGATACCCAAAGAAACTGACTAGAGTCTGAACGATCAACATAATAACCGGAGTCTGGATACACAATGAAATTGACTGGAGCCTGAACGCACAATGTAATAACTGGAGTCTGGATGCTCAACGAAAATGACCGGAGCCTAAACGTTCAATGTAATAACCGGAGTCTGGATACCCAAAGAAACTGACCGGAGCCTAAACGTTCAACGTAATAACCGGAGTCTGGATACCCAACGAAACTGACCGGAGCCTGAACGCTCAACGTAACAACCAGAGTCTGGATACCCAACGAAACTGACCGGTGCCTGAACGCTCAACGTAATAACCTGAGTCTTGATACCCAACGAAACTGATCAGAGCCTGAACGCTCAACGTAATAACCTGAGTCTGGATACCCAACGAAACTGACCGGAGCCTGAACGCTCAACGTAATAACCGGAGTCTGGATACCCAACAAAACTGACCGGAACCTGAATGCTCAACGTAAAAACCGGAGTCTGGATACCCAAAGAAACTGACCGGAGCCTGAACGCTCAACGTAATAACCGGAGTCTAGATACACAACCAAACTGATCGGAGCCTGAACGCTCAACGTTATATCCGGAGGCTGGATACCCAACAAAACTGAACGGAGCCTGAACGCTCAACGTAATAACCGGAGTCTGGATACTCAACGAAACAGACCGGAGCCTGAATGCACAATGTAATAACTGGAGTCTGGATGCTCAACGAAAATGACCAGAGCCTGAATGCTCAACGTAATAACCGAAATCTGGACACCCAACGAAACTGACCGGAGCCTGAACGTTCAACGTAATA
Organism: Lathyrus sativus; assembly: GCA_963859935.3. Classification (NCBI taxonomy): domain Eukaryota; kingdom Viridiplantae; phylum Streptophyta; class Magnoliopsida; order Fabales; family Fabaceae; genus Lathyrus; species Lathyrus sativus. The sequence continues at coordinate 33,534 of CAWUDS030000683.1, read as the reverse complement.
ACCGGAGTCTGGATACCCAACAAAACTGCCCGGAGCCTGAACGCTCAACGTAATAATCGGAGTCTGGATACCCAACGAAACTGACCGGAGCTTGAACGCTCAACGTAATAATCGAAGTCTGGATACCCAACGAAACTGACCGGAGCCTGAACGCTCAACGTAATAACCAGAGTCTGGATACCCAACGAAACTGACCGGAGCCTGAACACTCAACGTAATAACCGGAGTCTGGATACTCAACGAAACTGACCGGAGCCTGAACGCACAACGTAATAACTGGAGTCTGGATGCTCAACGAAACTGACCGGAACCTGAACGCTCTACGCAATAACCGGAGTCTGGACACCCAACGAAACTGACCGGAGCCTGAACGGACAACATAATAAATGGAGTCTGGATGCTCAACGAAAATGACCGGAGCCTGAACGCTCTACGTAATAACCGGAGTCTGGACACCCAACGAAACTGACCGGAGCCTGAACGTTCAATGTAATAATCGGAGTCTGGATACCCAACGAAACTGACCGGAGCCTGAACGCTCAACGTAAAAACCGGAGTCTAGATACCCATCGAAACTGACTGGAGTCTGAACGATCAACATAATAACCGGAGTCTGGATACACAACGAAATTGACTGCAGCCTGAACGCTCAACGAAATAACCGGAGTCTGGATACCCAAAGAAACTGACCGGAGCCTGAACGCTCAACATAAAAACCGGAGTCTGGATACCCAACAAAACTTACCGGAGCCTGAACGCTCAACGTAAAAACCGAAGTCTGGACACCCAACGAAACTGACCGGAGCCTGAACGCTCAACGTAATAACCGAAGTCTGGATACCAAACGAAACTGACCGGAGCCAGAACGCTCGACGTAATAACCGGAGTCTGGATACCCAATGAAACTGACCGGAGCCTGATCGCTAAACGTAATAACCGGAGTCTGGATACCCAACGAAACTGACCGGAGCCTGAACGCTCAACGTAATAACCGGAGTCTGGATACACAACGAAACTGACTGGAGTCTGAACGATCAACATAATAACCGGAGTCTGGATACACAACGAAATTGACTGGAGCCTGAACGCTCAACGAAATAACCGGAGTCTGGATACCCAAAGAAACTGACCGGAGCCTGAACGCTAAAAGTAATAACCAGAGACTGGATACCCAAAGAAACTGACCGGAGCCTGAACGCTCAACGTAATAACCGGAGTCTGGATACCCAACGAAACTGGCCGGAGCCTGAACGCTCAACGTAATAACCAGAGTCTGGATACCCAACGAAACTGACCGGAGCCTGAACACTCAACGTAATAACCGGAGTCTGGATACTCAACGAAATTGACCGGAGCCTGAATGCACAACGTAATAACTGGAGTCTGGATGCTCAACGAATATGACCGGAACCTGAACGCTCTACGTAATAACCGGAGTCTGGACACCCAACGAAACTGACCGGAGCCTGAACGTTCAACGTAATAACCGGAGTCTGGATACCCAACGAAACTGACTGGAGCCTGAATGCTCAACGTAATAACCGGAGTTTGGATACCCAACGAAACTTACCGGAGCTTGAACGCTCAACGTAATAATCGAAGTATGGATACCTAACGAAACTGACCGGAGCCTGAACGCTCAACATAAAAACCGGAGTCTGGATACCCAACAAAACTGACCGGAGCCTGAACGCTCAACGAAAAACCGGAGTCTGGATACACAACGAAACTGACCGGAGCCTGAACGCTCAACGTAATAATCGAAGTCTGGATACCAAACGAAACTGACCGGAGCCTGAACGCTCAACATAGTAACCGAAGTCTGGATACCCAACGAAACTGACCGGAGCCTGATTGCTCAACGTAATAACCGGAGTCTGGATACCAAACGAAACTGACCGGAGCCTGAACACTCAACGTAATAACCGGAGTCTGGATACCCAACGAAACTGACTGGAGCCTGAACGATCAACGTAATAACCGGAGTTTGGATACACAATGAAATTGACCGGAGCCTGAACGCTCAACGAAATAACCGGAGTCTGGATACCCAAAGAAACTGACCGGAGCCTGAACGCTCAAAGTAATAACCGGAGACTGGATACCCAAAGAAACTGACCGGAGCCTGAACGCTCAACGTATTAACCAGAGTCTGGATACCCAACGAAACTGGCCGGAGCCTGAACGCTCAACGTAATAGCCGGAGTCTGGATACCAAACGAAACTGACCGGAGCCTGAACGCTCAACGTAAAAACTGGAGTATGGATATCCAACAAAACTGACCGGAGCCTGAACGCTCAACGAAAAACCGGAGTCTGGATACACAACGAAACTGACCGGAGCCTGAACGCTCAACGCAATAACCGAAATCTGGATACCAAACGAAACTGACCGGAGCCTGAATGCTCAACGTAATTACCGAAGTCTGGATACCCAACGAAACTGACCGGAGCCTGAACGCTCAACGTAATAACCGAAGTCTGGATACCAAACGAAACTGACCGGAGCCTGAACGCTCAACGTAATAACCGGAGTCTGGATACCCAATGAAACTGGCCGGAGCCTGAACGCTCAATGTAATAACCGGAGTCTGGATACCCAACAAAACTTACCGGAGCCTGAACGCTCAACGTAAAAACCGAAGTCTGGACATCCAACGAAACTGACCGGAGCCTGAACGTTCAACGTAATAACCGGAGTCCGGATACCCAACGAAACTGACCGGAGCCAGAACGCTCAACGTAATAACCGGAGTATGGATACCCAACGAAACTGACCGGAGCTTGAATGCTAAACGTAATAATCGAAGTCTGGATACCCAACGAAACTGACCGGAGCCTGAACGCTCAACGTAATAACCGGAGTCTGGATACACAACGAAACTGACTGGAGTCTGAACGATCAACATAATAACCAGAGTCTGGATACACAACGAAATTGACTGGAGCCTGAACGCTCAACGAAATAACCGGAGTCTGGATACCCAAAGAAACTGACCAGAGCCTGAACGCTCAAAGTAATAACCGGAGACTGGATACCCAAAGAAACTGACCGGAGCCTGAATGCTCAACGTAATAACCGGAGTCTGGATACCCAACGAAACTGACCGGAGCCTGAACGCACAACGTAATAAATGGAGTCTGGATGCTCAACTAAAATGACCGGAACCTGAACACTCTACGTAATAACCGGAGTCTGGACTCCCAACGAAACTGACCGGAGCCTGAACGTTCAACGTAATAACCGGAGTCTGGATACCCAACGAAACTGACCGGAGCCTGAACGCTCAACGTAATAACCGGAGTTTGGATACCCAACGAAACTGACCGGAGCTTGAACGCTCAACGTAATAATCGAAGTATGGATGCCCAACGAAACTGACCGGAGCCTAAACGCTCAACGTAAAAACCGGTGTCTCGATACCCAACAAAACTGACCGGAGCCAGAACGCTCAACGAAAAACCGGTGTCTGGATACACAACAAAACTGACCGGAGCCTGAACGCTCAACGTAATAACCGAAGTCTGGATACCAAACGAAACTGACCGGAGCCTGAACGCTCAACGTAATAACCGGAGTCTGGATACCCAACGAAACCGACCGGAGCCTGAACGCTAAAAGTAATAACCAGAGACTGGATACCCAAAGAAACTGACCGAATCCTGAACGCTCAACGTAATAACCGGAGTCTGGATACCCAAAGAAACTGACTAGAGTCTGAACGATCAACATAATAACCGGAGTCTGGATACACAATGAAATTGACTGGAGCCTGAACGCACAATGTAATAACTGGAGTCTGGATGCTCAACGAAAATGACCGGAGCCTAAACGTTCAATGTAATAACCGGAGTCTGGATACCCAAAGAAACTGACCGGAGCCTAAACGTTCAACGTAATAACCGGAGTCTGGATACCCAACGAAACTGACCGGAGCCTGAACGCTCAACGTAACAACCAGAGTCTGGATACCCAACGAAACTGACCGGTGCCTGAACGCTCAACGTAATAACCTGAGTCTTGATACCCAACGAAACTGATCAGAGCCTGAACGCTCAACGTAATAACCTGAGTCTGGATACCCAACGAAACTGACCGGAGCCTGAACGCTCAACGTAATAACCGGAGTCTGGATACCCAACAAAACTGACCGGAACCTGAATGCTCAACGTAAAAACCGGAGTCTGGATACCCAACGAAACTGACCGGAGCCTGAACGCTCAACGTAATAACCGGAGTCTAGATACACAACCAAACTGACCGGAGCCTGAACGCTCAACGTTATATCCGGAGGCCGGATACCCAACAAAACTGAACGGAGCCTGAACGCTCAACGTAATAACCGGAGTCTGGATACTCAACGAAACAGACCGGAGCCTGAATGCACAATGTAATAACTGGAGTCTGGATGCTCAACGAAAATGACCAGAGCCTGAATGCTCAACGTAATAACCGGAATCTGGACACCCAACGAAACTGACCGGAGCCTGAACGTTCAACGTAATAACCGGAGTCTGGATACCCAACAAAACTGGCCGGAGCCTGAACGCCTAACGTAATAATCGGAGTCTGGATACCCAACGAAACTGACCGGAGCTTGAACGCTCAACGTAATAATCGAAGTCTGGATACCCAACGAAACTGACCGGAGCCTGAACGCTCAACGTAATAACCAGAGTCTAGATACCCAACGAAACTGACCGGAGCCTGAACACTCAACGTAATAACCGGAGTCTGGATACTCAACGAAACTGACCGGAGCCTGAACGCACAACGTAATAACTGGAGTCTGGATGCTCAACGAAACTGACCGGAACCTGAACGCTCTACGCAATAACCGGAGTCTGGACACCCAACGAAACTGACCGGAGCCTGAACGCACAACATAATAAATGGAGTCTGGATGCTCAACGAAAATGACCGGAGCCTGAACGCTCTACGTAATAACCGGAGTCTGGACACCCAACGAAACTGACCGGAGCCTGAACGTTCAATGTAATAATCGGAGTCTGGATACCCAACGAAACTGACCGGAGCCTGAACGCTCAACGTAAAAACCGGAGTCTAGATACCCATCGAAACTGACTGGAGTCTGAACGATCAACATAATAACCGGAGTCTGGATACACAACGAAATTGACTGCAGCCTGAACGCTCAACGAAATAACCGGAGTCTGGATACCCAAAGAAACTGACCAGAGCCTGAATGCTCAACGTAATAACCGGAGTCTGGATACCCAATGAAACTGGCCGGAGCCTGAACGCTCAATGTAATAACCGGAGTCTGGATACCCAACAAAACTTACCGGAGCCTGAACGCTCAACGTAAAAACCGATGTCTGGACACCCAACGAAACTGACCGGAGCTTGAACGTTCAACGTAATAACCGGAGTCCGGATACCCAACGAAACTGACCGGAGCCAGAACGCTCAACGTAATAACCGGAGTATGGATACCCAACGAAACTGACCGGAGCTTGAATGCTAAACGTAATAATCGAAGTCTGGATACCCAACGAAACTGACCGGAGCCTGAACGCTCAACGTAATAACCGGAGTCTGGATACACAACGAAACTGACTGGAGTCTGAACGATCAACATAATAACCGGAGTCTGGATACACAACGAAATTGACTGGAGCCTGAACGCTCAACGAAATAACCGGAGTCTGGATACTCAAAGAAACTGACCAGAGCCTGAACGCTCAAAGTAATAACCGGAGACTGGATACCCAAAGAAACTGACCGGAGCCTGAATGCTCAACGTAATAACCGGAGTCTGGATACCCAACGAAACTGACCGGAACCTGAACGCACAACGTAATAAATGGAGTCTGGATGCTCAACTAAAATGACCGGAACCTGAACACTCTACGTAATAACCGGAGTCTGGACACCCAACGAAACTGACCGGAGCCTGAACGTTCAACGTAATAACCGGAGTCTGGATACCCAACGAAACTGACCGGAGCCTGAACGCTCAACGTAATAACCGGAGTTTGGATACCCAACGAAACTGACCGGAGCTTGAACGCTCAACGTAATAATCGAAGTATGGATGCCCAACGAAACTGACCGGAGCTGGAACGCTCAACGTAATAATCGAAGTCTGGATACCCAACAAAACTGACCGGAGCCTGAACGCTCAACGAAAAACCGGAGTCTGGATACACAACGAAACTGACCGGAGCCTGAACAATCAACGTAATAACCGAAATCTGGATACCAAACGAAACTGACCGGTGCCTGAATGCTCAACGTAATAACCGGAGTCTGGATACCCAACGAAACTGACCGGAGCCTGAACGCTCAACGTAATAACCGGAGTCTGGACACCCAACGAAACTGACCGGAGCCTGAACGCTCAACGTAATAACCGGAGTCTGGATACCCAAAGAAACTGACTAGAGTCTGAACGATCAACATAATAACCGGAGTCTGGATACGCTCAACGTAATAATCGAAGTCTGGATACCCAACGAAACTGACTGGAGTCTGAACGATCAACATAATAACCAGAGTCTGGATACACAACGAAATTGACTGGAGCCTGAACGCTCAACGAAATAACCGGAGTCTGGATACCCAAAGAAACTGACCAGAGCCTGAACGCTCAAAGTAATAACCGGAGACTGGATACCCAAAGAAACTGACCGGAGCCTGAATGCTCAACGTAATAACCGGAGTCTGGATACCCAACGAAACTGACCGGAGCCTGAACGCACAACGTAATAAATGGAGTCTGGATGCTCAACTAAAATGACCGGAACCTGAACACTCTACGTAATAACCGGAGTCTGGACACCCAACGAAACTGACCGGAGCCTGAACGTTCAACGTAATAACCGGAGTCTGGATACCCAACGAAACTGACCGGAGCCTGAACGCTCAACGTAATAACCGGAGTTTGGATACCCAACGAAACTGACCGGAGCTTGAACGCTCAACGTAATAATCGAAGTATGGATGCCCAACGAAACTGACCGGAGCCTAAACGCTCAACGTAAAAACCGGTGTCTCGATACCCAACAAAACTGACCGGAGCCAGAACGCTCAACGAAAAACCGGTGTCTGGATACACAACAAAACTGACCGGAGCCTGAACGCTCAACGTAATAACCGAAGTCTGGATACCAAACGAAACTAACCGGAGCCTGAACGCTCAACGTAATAACCGGAGTCTGGATACCCAACGAAACCGACCGGAGCCTGAACGCTCAACGTAATAACAAGAGTCTGGATACCAAACGAAACTGACCGGAGCCTGAACGCTCAACGTAATAACCGGAGTCTGGATACCCAAAGAAACTGACTAGAGTCTGAACGATCAACATAATAACCGGAGTCTGGATACACAATGAAATTGACTGGAGCCTGAACGCACAATGTAATAACTGGAGTCTGGATGCTCAACGAAAATGACCGGAGCCTAAACGTTCAATGTAATAACCGGAGTCTGGATACCCAAAGAAACTGACCGGAGCCTAAACGTTCAACGTAATAACCGGAGTCTGGATACCCAACGAAACTGACCGGAGCCTGAACGCTCAACGTAACAACCAGAGTCTGGATACCCAATGAAACTGACCGGTGCCTGAACGCTCAACGTAATAACCTGAGTCTTGATACCCAACGAAACTGATCAGAGCCTGAACGCTCAACGTAATAACCTGAGTCTGGATACCCAACGAAACTGACCGGAGCCTGAACGCTCAACGTAATAACCGGAGTCTGGATACCCAACAAAACTGACCGGAACCTGAATGCTCAACGTAAAAACCGGAGTCTGGATACCCAACGAAACTGACCGGAGCCTGAACGCTCAACGTAATAACCGGAGTCTAGATACACAACCAAACTGACCGGAGCCTGAACGCTCAACGTTATATCCGGAGGCCGGATACCCAACAAAACTGAACGGAGCCTGAACGCTCAACGTAATAACCGGAGTCTGGATACTCAACGAAACAGACCGGAGCCTGAATGCACAATGTAATAACTGGAGTCTGGATGCTCAACGAAAATGACCAGAGCCTGAATGCTCAACGTAATAACCGGAATCTGGACACCCAACGAAACTGACCGGAGCCTGAACGTTCAACGTAATAACCGGAGTCTGGATACCCAACAAAACTGGCCGGAGCCTGAACGCCTAACGTAATAATCGGAGTCTGGATACCCAACGAAACTGACCGGAGCTTGAACGCTCAACGTAATAATCGAAGTCTGGATACCCAACGAAACTGACCGGAGCCTGAACGCTCAACGTAATAACCAGAGTCTAGATACCCAACGAAACTGACCGGAGCCTGAACACTCAACGTAATAACCGGAGTCTGGATACTCAACGAAACTGACCGGAGCCTGAACGCACAACGTAATAACTGGAGTCTGGATGCTCAACGAAACTGACCGGAACCTGAACGCTCTACGCAATAACCGGAGTCTGGACACCCAACGAAACTGACCGGAGCCTGAACGCACAACATAATAAATGGAGTCTGGATGCTCAACGAAAATGACCGGAGCCTGAACGCTCTACGTAATAACCGGAGTCTGGACACCCAACGAAACTGACCGGAGCCTGAACGTTCAATGTAATAATCGGAGTCTGGATACCCAACGAAACTGACCGGAGCCTGAACGCTCAACGTAAAAACCGGAGTCTAGATACCCATCGAAACTGACTGGAGTCTGAACGATCAACATAATAACCGGAGTCTGGATACACAACGAAATTGACTGCAGCCTGAACGCTCAACGAAATAACCGGAGTCTGGATACCCAAAGAAACTGACCAGAGCCTGAATGCTCAACGTAATAACCGGAGTCTGGATACCCAATGAAACTGGCCGGAGCCTGAACGCTCAATGTAATAACCGGAGTCTGGATACCCAACAAAACTTACCGGAGCCTGAACGCTCAACGTAAAAACCGATGTCTGGACACCCAACGAAACTGACCGGAGCCTGAACGTTCTACGTAATAACCGGAGTCCGGATACCCAACGAAACTGACCGGAGCCAGAACGCTCAACGTAATAACCGGAGTATGGATACCCAACGAAACTGACCGGAGCTTGAATGCTAAACGTAATAATCGAAGTCTGGATACCCAACGAAACTGACCGGAGCCTGAACGCTCAACGTAATAACCGGAGTCTGGATACACAACGAAACTGACTGGAGTCTGAACGATCAACATAATAACCGGAGTCTGGATACACAACGAAATTGACTGGAGCCTGAACGCTCAACGAAATAACCGGAGTCTGGATACTCAAAGAAACTGACCAGAGCCTGAACGCTCAAAGTAATAACCGGAGACTGGATACCCAAAGAAACTGACCGGAGCCTGAATGCTCAACGTAATAACCGGAGTCTGGATACCCAACGAAACTGACCGGAGCCTGAACGCACAACGTAATAAATGGAGTCTGGATGCTCAACTAAAATGACCGGAACCTGAACACTCTACGTAATAACCGGAGTCTGGACACCCAACGAAACTGACCGGAGCCTGAACGTTCAACGTAATAACCGGAGTCTGGATACCCAACGAAACTGACCGGAGCCTGAACGCTCAACGTAATAACCGGAGTTTGGATACCCAACGAAACTGACCGGAGCTTGAACGCTCAACGTAATAATCGAAGTATGGATGCCCAACGAAACTGACCGGAGCTGGAACGCTCAACGTAATAATCGAAGTCTGGATACCCAACAAAACTGACCGGAGCCTGAACGCTCAACGAAAAACCGGAGTCTGGATACACAACGAAACTGACCGGAGCCTGAACAATCAACGTAATAACCGAAATCTGGATACCAAACGAAACTGACCGGTGCCTGAATGCTCAACGTAATAACCGGAGTCTGGATACCCAACGAAACTGACCGGAGCCTGAACGCTCAACGTAATAACCGGAGTCTGGACACCCAACGAAACTGACCGGAGCGTGAACGTTCAACGTAATAACCGGAGTCTGGATACCCAACGAAACTGACCGGAGCCTGAATGCTCAACGTAATAACCGGAGTTTGGATACCCAACGAAACTGACCGGAGCTTGAACGCTCAACGTAATAATCGAAGTATGGATACCCAACGAAACTAACCGAAGCCTGAACGCTCAACATAAAAACCGGAGTCTGGATACCCAACAAAACTGACCGGAGCCTGAACGCTCAACGAAAAACCGGAGTCTGGATACACAACGAAACTGACCAGAGCCTGAACGCTCAACGTAATAACCGAAGTCTGGATACCAAACGAAACTGACCGGAGCCTGAACGCTCAACGTAATAACCGGAGTCTGGATACCCAATGAAACTGACCGGAGCCTGATCGCTCAACGTAATAACCAGAGTCTGGATACCAAACGAAACTGACCGGAGCCTGAACGCTCAACGTAATAACCGGAGTCTGGATACCCAACGAAACTGACTGGAGCCTGAACGATCAACGTAATAACCGGAGTCTGGATACACAACGAAATTGACCGGAGCCTGAACACTCAACGAAATAACCGGAGTCTGGATACCCAAAGAAACTGACCGGAGCCTGAACGCTAAAAGTAATAACCAGAGACTGGATACCCAAAGAAACTGACCGAAGCCTGAACGCTCAACGTAATAACCGGAGTCTGGATACCCAACGAAACTGGCCGGAGCCTGAACGCTCAACGTAATAACCAGAGTCTGGATACCCAACGAAACTGACCGGAGCCTGAACACTCAACGTAATAACCGGAGTCTGGATACTCAACGAAACTGACCGGAGCCTGAACGCACAACGTAATAACTGGAGTCTGGATGCTCAACGAATATGACCGGAACCTGAACGCTCTACGTAATAACCGGAGTCTGGACACCCAACGAAACTGACCGGAGCCTGAACGTTCAACGTAATAACCGGAGTCTGGATACCCAACGAAACTGACTGGAGCCTGAATGCTCAACGTAATAACCGGAGTTTGGATACCCAACGAAACTTACCGGAGCTTGAACGCTCAACGTAATAATCGAAGTATGGACACCTAACGAAATTGACCGGAGCCTGAACGCTCAACATAAAAACCGGAGTCTGGATACCCAACAAAACTGACCGGAGCCTGAACGCTCAACGAAAAACCGGAGTCTGGATACACAACGAAACTGACCGGAGCCTGAACGCTCAACGTAATAACCGAAGTCTGGATACCAAACGAAACTGACCGGAGCCTGAACGCTCAACATAGTAACCGAAGTCTGGATACCCAACGAAACTGACCGGAGCCTGATCGCTCAACGTAATAACCGGAGTCTGGATACCAAACGAAACTGACCGGAGCCTGAACACTCAACGTAATAACCGGAGTCTGGATACCCAACGAAACTGACTGGAGCCTGAACGATCAACGTAATAACCGGAGTTTGGATACACAATGAAATTGACCGGAGCCTGAACGCTCAACGAAATAACCGGAGTCTGGATACCCAAAGAAACTGATCGGAGCCTGAACGCTCAAAGTAATAACCGGAGACTGGATACCCAAAGAAACTGACCGGAGCCTGAACGCTCAACGTATTAACTAGAGTCTGGATACCCAACGAAACTGGCCGGAGCCTGAACGCTCAACGTAATAGCCGGAGTCTGGATACCAAACGAAACTGACCGGAGCCTGAATGCTCAACGTAAAAACTGGAGTATGGATACCCAACAAAACTGACCGGAGCCTGAACGCTCAACGAAAAACCGGAGTCTGGATACACAACGAAACTGACCGGAGCCTGAACGCTCAACGCAATAACCAAAATCTGGATACCAAACGAAACTGACCGGAGCCTGAATGCTCAACGTAATAACCGAAGTCTGGATACCCAACGAAACTGACCGGAGCCTGAACGCTCAACATAATAACCGGAGTCTGGATACCCAAAGAAACTAACCGGAGCCTGAACGCTCAACCTAAAAACTGGAGTGTGGATACCCAACGAAACGGACCGGAGCCTGAACGCTCAACGTAAACACCGGAGTCTGGATACCCAACGAAACTGACCGGAGCCTGAATGTTCAACGTAATAACCGGAGTCTGGATACACAACGAAACTGACCGGTGCCTGAACGCTCAACGTAATAACCTGAGTCTTGATACCCAACGAAACTGATCAGAGCCTGAACGCTCAACGTAATAACCTGAGTCTGGATACCCAACGAAACTGACCGGAGCCTGAACGCTCAACGTAATAACCGGAGTCTGGATACCCAACAAAACTGACCGGAACCTGAATGCTCAACGTAAAAACCGGAGTCTGGATACCCAACGAAACTGACCGGAGCCTGAACGCTCAACGTAATAACCGGAGTCTAGATACACAACCAAACTGACCGGAGCCTGAACGCTCAACGTTATATCCGGAGGCTGGATACCCAACAAAACTGAACGGAGCCTGAACGCTCAACGTAATAAACGGAGTCTGGATACTCAACGAAACAGACCGGAGCCTGAATGCACAATGTAATAACTGGAGTCTGGATGCTCAACGAAAATGACCAGAGCCTGAATGCTCAACGTAATAACCGGAATCTGGACACCCAACGAAACTGACCGGAGCCTGAACGTTCAACGTAATAACCGGAGTCTGGATACCCAACAAAACTGGCCGGAGCCTGAACGCTCAACGTAATAATCGGAGTCTGGATACCCAACGAAACTGACCGGAGCTTGAACGCTCAACGTAATAATTGAAGTCTGGATACCCAACGAAACTGACCGGAGCCTGAACGCTCAACGTAATAACCAGAGTCTGGATACCCAACGAAACTGACCGGAGCCTGAACACTCAACGTAATAACCGGAGTCTGGATACTCAACGAAACTGACCGGAGCCTGAACGCACAACGTAATAACTGGAGTCTGGATGCTCAACGAAACTGACCGGAACCTGAACGCTCTACGCAATAACCGGAGTCTGGACACCCAACGAAACTGACCGGAGCCTGAACGCACAACATAATAAATGGAGTCTGGATGCTCAACGAAAATGACCGGAGCCTGAACGCTCTACGTAATAACCAGAGTCTGGACACCCAACGAAACTGACCGGAGCCTGAACGTTCAATGTAATAATCGGAGTCTGGATACCCAACGAAACTGACCGGAGCCTGAACGCTCAACGTAAAAACCGGAGTCTAGATACCCATCGAAACTGACTGGAGTCTGAACGATCAACATAATAACCGGAGTCTGGATACACAACGAAATTGACTGCATCCTGAACGCTCAACGAAATAACCGGAGTCTGGATACCCAAAGAAACTGACCGGAGCCTGAATGCTCAACGTAATAACCGGAGTCTGGATACCCAATGAAACTGGCCGGAGCCTGAACGCTCAATGTAATAACCGGAGTCTGGATACCCAACAAAACTTACCGGAGCCTGAATGCTCAACGTAAAAACCGAAGTCTAGATACCCAACGAAACTGACCGGAGCCTAAACGTTCAACGTAATAACCGGAGTCCGGATACCCAACGAAACTGACCGGAGCCAGAACGCTCAACGTAATAACCGGAGTCTGGATACCCAACGAAACTGACCGGAGCTTGAACGCTAAACGTAATAATCGAAGTCTGGATACCCAACGAAACTGACCGGAGCCTGAACGCTCAACGTAATAACCGGAGTCTGGATACACAACGAAACTGACTGGAGTCTGAACGATCAACATAATAACCGGAGTCTGGATACACAACGAAATTGACTGGAGCCTGAACGCTCAACGAAATAACCGGAGTCTGGATACCCAAAGAAACTGACCAGAGCCTGAACGCTCAAAGTAATAACCGGAGACTGGATACCCAAAGAAACTGACCGGAGCCTGAATGCTCTACGTAATAACCGGAGTCTGGATACCCAACGAAACTGACCGGAGCCTGAACGCACAACGTAATAAATGGAGTCTGGATGCTCAACGAAAATGACCGGAACCTGAACACTCTACGTAATAACCGGAGTCTGGACACCCAACGAAACTGACCGGAGCCTGAACGTTCAACGTAATAACCGGAGTCTGGATACCCAACGAAACTGACCGGAGCCTGAACGCTCAACATAATAACCGGAGTTTGGATACCCAACGAAACTGACTGGAGCTTGAACGCTCAACGTAATAATCGAAGTATGGATGCCCAACGAAACTGACCGGAGCCTAAACGCTTAACGTAAAAACCGGTGTCTGGATACCCAACAAAACTGACCGGAGCCAGAACGCTCAACGAAAAACCGGTGTCTGGATACACAACAAAACTGACCGGAGCCTGAACGCTCAACGTAATAACCGAAGTCTGGATACCAAACGAAACTGACCGGAGCCTGAACGCTCAACGTAATAACCGGAGTCTGGATACCCAACGAAACCGACCGGAGCCTGAACGCTCAACGTAATAACCAGAGTCTGGATACCAAACGAAACTGACCGGAGCCTGAACGCTCAACGTAATAACCGGAGTCTGGATACCCAAAGAAACTGACTAGAGTCTGAATGATCAACATAATAACCGGAGTCTGGATACACAATGAAATTGACTGGAGCCTGAACGCACAATGTAATAACTGGAGTCTGGATGCTCAACGAAAATGACCGGAGCCTAAACGTTCAATGTAATAACCGGAGTCTGGATACCCAAAGAAACTGACCGGAGCCTAAACGTTCAACGTAATAACCGGAGTCTGGATACCCAACGAAACTGACCGGAGCTTGAACGCTCAACGTAACAACCAGAGTCTGGATACCCAACGAAACTGACCGGAGCTGGAACGCTCAACGTAATAATCGAAGTCTGGATACCCAACAAAACTGACCGGAGCCTGAACGCTCAACGAAAAACCGGAGTCTGGATACACAACGAAACTGACCGAAGCCTGAACAATCAACGTAATAACCGAAATCTGGATACCAAACGAAACTAACCGGTGCCTGAATGCTCAACGTAATAACCGGAGTCTGGATACCCAACGAAACTGGCCGGAGCCTGAACGCTCAACGTAATAACCGGAGTTTGGATACCCAACGAAACTGACCGGAGCCTGAACGCTCAACGTAATAACCGGAGTCTGGATACTCAACGAAACTGACCGGAGCCTGAGTGCACAACGTAATAACTGGAGTCTGGATGCTCAACGAAAATGACCGGAACCTGAACGCTCTACGTAGTAACCGGAGTCTGGACACCCAACGAAACTGACCGGAGCCTGAACGTTCAACGTAATAACCGGAGTCTGGATACCCAACGAAACTGAACAGAGCCTGAACGCTCAACGTAATAACCGAAGTTTGGATACCCAACGAAACTGACCGGAGCTTGAACGCTCAACGTAATAATCAAAGTATGGATACCCAACTAAACTGACCGGAGCCTGAACGCTCAACGTAAAAACCGGAGTCTGGATACCCAACAAAACTGACCGGAGCCTGAACGCTCAACGAAAAACCGGAGTCTGGATACACAACGAAACAGACCGGAGCCTGAACGCTCAACGTAATAACCGAAGTCTGGATACCAAACGAAACTGACCAGAGCCTGAACGCTCAACGTAATAACCGGAGTCTGGATACCCAACGAAACTGACCGGAGCCTGAACGCTCAACGTAATAACTGAAGTCTGGATACCAAACGAAACTGACCGGATCCTGAACGCTCAACGTAATAATCGGAGTCTGGATACACAACCAAACTGACCGGAGCCTGAACGCTCAACGTAATAACCGGAGTCTGGATACCAAACGAAACTGACCGGAGCCTGAACGCTCAACGTAATAACCGGAGTCTGGATACCCAACGAAACTGACTGGAGTCTGAACGATCAACATAATAACCGGAGTCTGGATACACAATGAAATTGACTGGAGCCTGAACGCACAATGTAATAACTGGAGTCTGGATGCTCAACGAAAATGACCGGAGCCTGAACGTTCAATGTAATAACCGGAGTCTGGATACCCAAAGAAACTGACCGGAGCCTGAACGTTCAACGTAATAACCGGAGTCTGGATACCCAACGAAACTGACCGGAGCCTGAACGCTCAACGTAACAACCAGAGTCTGGATACCCAACGAAACTGACCGGAGCTGGAACGCTCAACGTAATAATCGAAGTCTGGATACCCAACAAAACTGACCGGAGCCTGAACGCTCAACGAAAAACCGGAGTCTGGATACACAACGAAACTGACCGGAGCCTGAACAATCAACGTAATAACCGAAATCTGGATACCAAACGAAACTGACCGGTGCCTGAATGCTCAACGTAATAACCGGAGTCTGGATACCCAACGAAACTGACCGGAGCCTGAACGCTCAACGTAATAACCGGAGTTTGGATACCCAACGAAACTGACCGGAGCCTGAACGCTCAACGTAATAACCGGAGTCTGGATACTCAACGAAACTGACCGGAGCCTGAGTGCACAACGTAATAACTGGAGTCTGGATGCTCAACGAAAATGACCGGAACCTGAACGCTCTACGTAGTAACCGGAGTCTGGACACCCAACGAAACTGACCGGAGCCTGAACGTTCAACGTAATAACCGGAGTCTGGATACCCAACGAAACTGAACGGAGCCTGAACGCTCAACGTAATAACAGGAGTTTGGATACCCAACGAAACTGACCGGAGCTTGAACGCTCAACGTAATAATCAAAGTATGGATACCCAACTAAACTGACCGGAGCCTGAACGCTCAACGTAAAAACCGGAGTCTGGATACCCAACAAAACTGACCGGAGCCTGAACGCTCAACGAAAAACCGGAGTCTGGATACACAACGAAACAGACCGGAGCCTGAACGCTCAACGTAATAACCGAAGTCTGGATACCAAACGAAACTGACCAGAGCCTGAACGCTCAACGTAATAACCGGAGTCTGGATACCCAACGAAACTGACCGAAGCCTGAACGCTCAACGTAATAACTGAAGTCTGGATACCAAACGAAACTGACTGGAGCCTGAACGCTCAACGTAATAATCGGAGTCTGGATACACAACCAAACTGACCGGAGCCTGAACGCTCAACGTAATAACCGGAGTCTGGATACCAAACGAAACTGACCGGAGCCTGAACGCTCAACGTAATAACCGGAGTCTGGATACCCAACGAAACTGACTGGAGTCTGAACGATCAACATAATAACCGGAGTCTGGATACACAATGAAATTGACTAGAGCCTGAACACACAATGTAATAACTGGAGTCTGGATGCTCAACGAAAATGACCGGAGCCTGAACGTTCAATGTAATAACCGGAGTCTGGATACCCAAAGAAACTGACCGGAGCCTGAACGTTCAACGTAATAACCGGAGTCTGGATACCCAACGAAACTGACCGGAGCCTGAACGCTCAACGTAACAACCAGAGTCTGGATACCCAACGAAACTGACCGGAGCTGGAACGCTCAACGTAATAATCGAAGTCTGGATACCCAACAAAACTGACCGGAGCCTGAACGCTCAACGAAAAACCGGAGTCTGGATACACAACGAAACTGACCGGAGCCTGAACAATCAACGTAATAACCGAAATCTGGATACCTAACGAAACTGACCGGTGCCTGAATGCTCAACGTAATAACCGGAGTCTGGATACCCAACGAAACTGACCGGAGCCTGAACGCTCAACGTAATAACCGGAGTTTGGATACCCAACGAAACTGACCGGAGCCTGAACGCTCAACGTAATAACCGGAGTCTGGATACACAACCAAACGGACCGGAGCCTGAACGCACAACGTAATAACTGGAGTCTGGATGCTCAACGAAAATGACCGGAGCCTGAACGCTCAACGTAATAACCGGAGTCTGGATACCCAACGAAACTGACTGGAGTCTGAATGATCAACATAATAACCGGAGTCTGGATACACAATGAAATTTACTGGAGCCTGAACGCACAATGTAATAACTGGAGTCTGGATGCTCAACGAAAATGACCGGAGCCTGAACGTTCAATGTAATAACCGGAGTCTGGATACCCAAAGAAACTGACCGGAGCCTGAACGTTCAACGTAATAACCGGAGTCTGGATACCCAACGAAACTAACCGGAGCCTGAACGCTCAACGTAACAACCAGAGTCTGGATACCCAACGAAACTGACCGGAGCTGGAACGCTCAACGTAATAATCGAAGTCTGGATACCCAACAAAACTGACCGGAGCGTGAACGCTCAACGAAAAACCGGAGTCTGGATACACAACGAAACTGACCGGAGCCTGAACAATCAACGTAATAACCGAAATCTGGATACCAAACGAAACTGACCGGTGCCTGAATGCTCAACGTAATAACCGGAGTCTGGATACCCAACGAAACTGACCGGAGCCTGAACGCTCAACGTAATAACCGGAGTTTGGATACCCAACGAAACTGACCGGAGCCTGAACGCTCAACGTAAAAACCGGAGTCTGGATACTCAACGAAACAGACCGGAGCCTGAGTGCACAACGTAATAACTGGAGTCTGGATGCTCAACGAAAATGACCGGAACCTGAACGCTCTACTAAGTAACCGGAGTCTGGACACCCAACGAAACTGACCGGAGCCTGAACGTTCAACGTAATAACCGGAGTCTGGATACCCAACGAAACTGAACGGAGCCTGAACGCTCAACGTAATAACCGGAGTTTGGATACCAACGAAACTGACCGGAGCTTGAACGCTCAACGTAATAATCAAAGTATGGATACCCAACTAAACTGACCGGAGCCTGAACGCTCAACGTAAAAACCGGAGTCTGGATACCCAACAAAACTGACCGGAGCCTGAACGCTCAACGAAAAACCGGAGTCTGAATACACAACGAAACAGACCGGAGCCTGAACGCTCAACGTAATAACCGAAGTCTGGATACCAAACGAAACTGACCAGAGCCTGAACGCTCAACGTAATAACCGGAGTCTGGATACCCAACGAAACTGACCGGAGCCTGAACGCTCAACGTAATAACTGAAGTCTGGATACCAAACGAAACTGACCGGAGCCTGAACGCTCAACGTAATAACCGGAGTCTGGATACCCAACGAAACTGACTGGAGTCTGAACGATCAACATAATAACCGGAGTCTGGATACACAATGAAATTTACTGGAGCCTGAACGCACAATGTAATAACTGGAGTCTGGATGCTCAACGAAAATGACCGGAGCCTGAACGTTCAATGTAATAACCGGAGTCTGGATACCCAAAGAAACTGACCGGAGCCTGAACGTTCAACGTAATAACCGGAGTCTGGATACCCAACGAAACTGACCGGAGCCTGAACGCTCAACGTAACAACCAGAGTCTGGATACCCAACGAAACTGACCGGAGCTGAAACGCTCAACGTAATAATCGAAGTCTGGATACCCAACAAAACTGACCGGAGCCTGAACGCTCAACGAAAAACCGGAGTCTGGATACACAACGAAACTGACCGGAGCCTGAACAATCAACGTAATAACCGAAATCTGGATACCAAACGAAACTGACCGGTGCCTGAATGCTCAACGTAATAACCGGAGTCTGGATACTCAACGAAACTGACCGGAGCCTGAACGCTCAACGTAATAACCGGAGTTTGGATACCCAACGAAACTGACCGGAGCCAGAACGCTCAACGTAATAACCGGAGTCTGGATACACAACCAAACGGACCGGAGCCTGAACGCACAACGTAATAACTAGAGTCTGGATGCTCAACGAAAATGACCGGAGCCTGAACGCTCAACGTAATAACCGGAGTCTGGATACCCAACGAAACTGACTGGAGTCTGAACGATCAACATAATAACCGGAGTCTGGATACACAATGAAATTTACTGGAGCCTGAACGCACAATGTAATAACTGGAGTCTGGATGCTCAACGAAAATGACCGGAGCCTGAACGTTCAATGTAATAACCGGAGTCTGGATACCCAAAGAAACTGACCGGAGCCTGAACGTTCAACGTAATAACCGGAGTCTGGATACCCAACGAAACTGACCGGAGCCTGAACGCTCAACGTTACAACCAGAGTCTGGATACCCAACAAAACTGACCGGAGCTGGAACGCTCAACGTAATAATCGAAGTCTGGATACCCAACAAAACTGACCGGAGCCTGAACGCTCAACGAAAAACCGGAGTCTGGATACACAACGAAACTGACCGGAGCCTGAACAATCAACGTAATAACCGAAATCTGGATACCAAACGAAATTGACCGGTGCCTGAATGCTCAACGTAATAACCGGAGTCTGGATACCCAACGAAACTGACCGGAGCCTGAACGCTCAACGTAATAACCGGAGTTTGGATACCCAACGAAACTGACCGGAGCCTGAACGCTCAACGTAATAACCGAAGTCTGGATACCCAACGAAACTGACCGGAGCCTGAACGCTCAACGTAATAACCGGAGTCTGGATGCTCAACGAAACTGACCGGAGCCTGAACGCACAACGTAATAACTGGAGTCTGGATGCTCAACGAAAATGAACGGAACCTGAACGCTCTACGTAGTAACCGGAGTCTGGATACCCAACGAAACTGACCGGAGCCTGAACGCTCAACGTAATAACCGGAGTTTGGATACCCAACGAAACTGACCGGAGCTTGAACGCTTAACGTAATAATCGAAGTCTGGATACCCAACAAAACTGACCGGAGCCTGAACGCTCAACGTAAAAACCGGAGTCTGGATACCCAACAAAACTGACCGGAGCCTGAACGCTCAACGAAAAACTGGAGTCTGGATACACAACGAAACAGACCGGAGCCTGAACGCTCAACGTAATAACCGAAGTCTGGATACCAAACGAAACTGACCAGAGCCTGAACGCTCTACGTAATAACCGGAGTCTGGATACCCAACGAAACTGACCGGAGCCTGAACGCTCAACGTAATAACTGGAGTCTGGATACACAACCAAACTGACCGGAGCCTGAACGCTCAACGTAATAACCGGAGTCTGGATACCAAATGAAACTGACCGGAGCCTGAACGCTCAACGTAATAATCGGAGTCTGGATACCCAACGAAACTGACTGGAGTCTGAACGATCAACATAATAACCGGAGTCTGGATACACAACGAAATTGACTGGAGCCTGAACGCACAATGTAATAACTGGAGTCTGGATGCTCAACGAAAATGACCGGAGCCTGAACGTTCAATGTAATAACCGGAGTCTGGATACCCAAAGAAACTGACCGGAGCCTGAACGTTCAACGTAATAACCGGAGTCTGGAAACCCAACGAAACTGACCGGAGCCTGAACGTTCAACGTAATAATCGAAGTCTGGATACCCAACAAAACTGACCGAAGCCTGAACGCTCAATGAAAAACCGGAGTCTGGATACACAACGAAACTGACCGGAGCCTGATCGCTCAACGTAATAACCAAAATCTGGATACCAAACGAAACTGACCGGTGCCTGAATGCTCAACGTAATAACCGGAGTCTGGATACCCAACGAAACTGACCGGAGCCTGAACGCTCAACGTAATAACCGGAGTCTGGATACCCAACGAAACTGACCGGAGCCTGAACGCTCAACGTAATAACCGGAGTCTGGATACTCAACGAAACTGACCGGAGCCTGAACGCACAACGTAATAACTGGAGTCTGGATGCTCAACGAAAATGAACGGAACCTGAACGCTCAACGTAGTAACCGGAGTCTGGACACCCAACGAAACTGACCGGAGCCTGAACGTTCAACATAATAACCGGAGTCTGGATACCCAACGAAACTGACCGGAGCCTGAACGCTCAACGTAATAACCGGAGTTTGGATACCCAACGAAACTGACCGGAGCTTGAACGCTCAACGTAATAATCGAAGTATGGATACCCAACAAAACTGACCGGAGCCTGAACGCTCAACGTAAAAACCGGAGTCTGGATACCCAACAAAACTGACCGGAGCCTGAACGCTCAACGAAAAACCGGAGTCTGGATACACAACGAAACAGACCGGAGCCTGAACGCTCAATGTAATAACCAAAGTCTGGATACCAAACGAAACTGACCAGAGCCTGAACGCTCAACGTAATAACCGGAGTCTGGATACCCAACGAAACTGACCGGAGCCTGAACGTTCAACGTAATAATCGAAGTCTGGATACCCAACAAAACTGACCGGAGCCTGAACGCTCAATGAAAAACCGGAGTCTGGATACACAACGAAACTGACCGGAGCCTGAACGCTCAACGTAATAACCAAAATCTGGATACCAAACGAAACTGACCGGTGCCTGAATGCTCAACGTAATAACCAGAGTCTGGATACCCAACGAAACTGACCGGAGCCTGAACGCTCAACGTAATAACCGGAGTCTGGATACCCAACGAAACTGACCGGAGCCTGAACGCTCAACGTAATAACCGGAGTTTGGATACCCAACGAAATTGACCGGAGCCTGAACGCTAAACGTAATAACCGGAGTCTGGATACTCAACGAAACTGACCGGAGCCTGAACGCACAACGTAATAACTGGAGTCTGGATGCTCAACGAAAATGAACGGAACCTGAACGCTCAACGTAGTAACCGGAGTCTGGACACCCAACGAAACTGACCGGAGCCTGAACGTTCAACATAATAACCGGAGTCTGGATACCCAACGAAACTGACCGGAGCCTGAACGCTCAACGTAATAACCGGAGTTTGGATACCCAACGAAACTGACCGGAGCTTGAACGCTCAACGTAATAATCGAAGTATGGATACCCAACAAAACTGACCGGAGCCTGAACGCTCAACGTAAAAACCGGAGTCTGGATACCCAACAAAACTGACCGGAGCCTGAACACTCAACGAAAAACCGGAGTCTGGATACACAACGAAACAGACCGGAGCCTGAACGCTCAATGTAATAACCAAAGTCTGGATACCAAACGAAACTGACCAGAGCCTGAACGCTCAACGTAATAACCGGAGTCTGGATACCCAACGAAACTGACCGGAGCCTGAACGCTCAACGTAATAACTGGAGTCTGGATACCAAACGAAACTGACCGGAGCCTGAACGCTCAACGTAATAACCGGAGTCTGGATACACAACCAAACTGACCGGAGCCTGAACGCTTAACGTAATATTTGGAGTCTGGATACACAACGAAACAGACCGGAGCCTGAACGCTCAACGTAATAACCGAAGTCTGGATACCAAACGAAACTGACCAGAGCCTGAACGCTCAACGTAATAACCGGAGTCTGGATACCCAACGAAACTGACCGGAGCCTGAACGCTCAACGTAATAACTGGAGTCTGGATACACAACCAAACTGACCGGAGCCTGAACGCTCAACGTAATAACCGGAGTCTGGATACCAAATGAAACTGACCGGAGCCTGAACGCTCAACATAATAATCGGAGTCTGGATACCCAACGAAACTGACTGGAGTCTGAACGATCAACATAATAACCGGAGTCTGGATACACAACGAAATTGACTGGAGCCTGAACGCACAATGTAATAACTGGAGTCTGGATGCTCAACGAAAATGACCGGAGCCTGAACGTTCAATGTAATAACCGGAGTCTGGATACCCAAAGAAACTGACCGGAGCCTGAACGTTCAACGTAATAACCGGAGTCTGGATACCCAACGAAACTGACCGGAGCCTGAACGTTCAACGTAATAATCGAAGTCTGGATACCCAACAAAACTGACCGGAGCCTGAACGCTCAACGAAAAACCGGAGTCTGGATACACAAAGAAACTGACCGGAGCCTGAACGCTCAACGTAATAACCAAAATCTGGATACCAAACGAAACTGACCGGTGCCTGAATGCTCAACGTAATAACCGGAGTCTGGATACCCTACGAAACTGACCGGAGCCTGAACGCTCAACGTAATAACCGGAGTCTGGATACCCAACGAAACTGACCGGAGCCTGAACGCTCAACGTAATAACCGGAGTTTGGATACCCAACGAAACTGACCGGAGCCTGAACGCTCAACGTAATAACCGGAGTCTGGATACTCAACGAAACTGACCGGAGCCTGAACGCACAACGTAATAACTGGAGTCTGGATGCTCAACGAAAATGAACGGAACCTGAACGCTCTACGTAGTAACCGGAGTCTGGACACCCAACAAACTGACCGGAGCCTGAACGTTCAACATAATAACCGGAGTCTGGATACCCAACGAAACTGACCGGAGCCTGAACGCTCAACGTAATAACCGGAGTTTGGATACCCAACGAAATTGACCGGAGCTTGAACGCTCAACGTAATAATCGAAGTATGGATACCCAACAAAACTGACCGGAGCCTGAACGCTCAGCGTAAAAACCGGAGTCTGGATACCCAACAAAACTGACCGGAGCCTGAACGCTCAACGAAAAACCGGAGTCTGGATACACAACGAAACAGACCGGAGCCTGAACGCTCAATGTAATAACCAAAGTCTGGATACCAAACGAAACTGACCAGAGCCTGAACGCTCAACGTAATAACCGGAGTCTGGATACCCAACGAAACTGACCGGAGCCTGAACGCTCAACGTAATAACTGGAGTCTGGATACCAAACGAAACTGACCGGAGCCTGAACGCTCAACGTAATAACCGGAGTCTGGATACACAACCAAACTGACCGGAGCCTGAACGCTCAACGTAATAACCGGAGTCTGGATACCAAATGAAACTGACCGGAGCCTGAACGCTCAACGTAATAATCGGAGTCTGGATACCCAACGAAACTGACTGAAGTCTGAACGATCAACATAATAACCGGAGTCTGGATACACAACGAAATTGACTAGAGCCTAAACGCACAATGTAATAACTGGAGTCTGGATGCTCAACGAAAATGACCGGAGCCTGAACGTTCAATGTAATAACCGGAGTCTGGATACCCAAAGAAACTGACTGGAGCCTGAACGTTCAACGTAATAACCGGAGTCCGGATACCCAACGAAACTGACCGGAGCCTGAACGCTCAACGTAACAACTAGAGTCTAGATACCCAACGAAACTGACCGGAGCTGGAACGCTCAACGTAATAATCGAAGTCTGGATACCCAACAAAACTGACCGGAGCCTGAACGCTCAACGAAAAACCGGAGTCTGGATACACAACGAAACTGACTGGAGCCTGAACGCTCAACGTAATAACCAAAATCTGGATACCAAACGAAACTGACCGGTGCCTGAATGCTCAACGTAATAACTGGAGTCTGGATACCCAACGAAACTGACCGGAGCCTGAACGCTCAACGTAATAACCAGAGTTTGGATACCCAACGAAACTGACCGGAGCCTGAACGCTCAACGTAATAACCGGAGTCTGGATACTCAACGAAACTGTACGGAGCCTGAACGCACAACGTAATAACTGGAGTCTGGATGCTCAACGAAAATGAACGGAACCTGGACGCTCTACGTAGTAACCGGAGTCTGGACACCCAACGAAACTGACCGGAGCCTGAACGTTCAACATAATAACCGGAGTCTGGATACCCAACGAAACTAACCGGAGCCTGAACGCTCAACGTAATAACCGGAGTTTGGATACCCAACGAAACTGACCGGAGCTTGAACGCTCAACGTAATAATCGAAGTATGGATACCCAACAAAACTGACCGGAGCCTGAACGCTCAACGTAAAAACCGGAATCTGGATACCCAATAAAACTGACCGGAGCCTGAACGCTCAACGAAAAACCGGAGTCTGGATACAGAACGAAACAGACCGGAGCCTGAACGCTCAACGTAATAACCGAAGTCTGGATACCAAACGAAACAGACCAGAGCCTGAACGCTCAACGTAATAACCGGAGTCTGGATACCCAACGAAACTGACCGGAGCCTGAACGCTCAACGTAATAACTGGAGTCTGGATACCAAACGAAACTGACCGGAGCCTGAACGCTCAACGTAATAACCGGAGTCTGGATACACAACCAAACTGACCGGAGCTTGAACGCTCAACGTAATAACCGGAGTCTGGATACCAAATCAAACTGACCGGAGCCTGAACGCTCAACGTAATAATCGGAGTCTGGATACCCAACGAAACTGACTGGAGTCTGAACGATCAACATAATAACCGGAGTCTGGATACACAACGAAATTGACTGGAGCCTGAACGCACAATGTAATAACTGGAGTCTGGATGCTCAACGAAAATGACCGGAGCCTGAACGTTCAATGTAATAACCGGAGTCTGGATACCCAAAGAAACTGACCGGAGCCTGAACGTTCAACGTAATAACCGGAGTCTGGATACCCAACGAAACTGACCGGAGCCTGAACGCTCAACGTAACAACCAGAGTCTAGATACCCAACGAAACTGACCGGAGCTGGAACGTTCAACGTAATAATCGAAGTCTAGATACCCATCAAAACTGACCGGAGCCTGAACGCTCAACGAAAAACCGGAGTCTGGATACACAACGAAACTGACCGGAGCCTGAACGCTCAACGTAATAACCAAAATCTGGATACCAAACGAAACTGACCGGTGCCTGAATGCTCAACGTAATAACCGGAGTCTGGATACCCAACGAAACTGACCGGAGCCTGAACGCTCAACGTAATAACCGGAGTTTGGACACCCAACGAAACTGACCGGAGCCTGAACGTTCAACGTAATAACCGGAGTCTGGATACCCAACCAAACTGACCGGAGCCTGAACGCTCAACGTAATAACCGGAGTTTGGATACCCAACAAATCTGACCGGAGCTTGAACGCTCAACGTAATAATCGAAGTATGGATACCCAACTAAACTGACCGGAGCCTGAACGCTCAACGTAAAAACCGGAGTCTGGATACCCAACAAAACTGACCGGAGCCTGAACGCTCAACGAAAAACCGGAGTCTGGATACACAACGAAATAGACCGGAGCCTGAACGCTCAACGTAATAACCGAAGTCTGGATACCAAACGAAACTGACCAGAGCCTGAACGCTCAACGTAATAACCGGAGTCTGGATACCCAACGAAACTGACCGGAGCCTGAACGCTCAACGTAATAACTGGAGTCTGGATACCAAACGAAACTGACAGGAGCCTGAACGCTCAACGTAATAACCGGAGTCTGGATACACAACCAAACTGACCGGAGCCTGAACGCTCAATGTAATAACCGTAGTCTGGATACCCAACGAAACTGACCGGAGCTTGAACGCTCAACGTAATAATCGAAGTCTGGATACCCAACAAAACTGACCGGAGCCTGAACACTCAACGTAATAACCGGAGTCTGGATACCCTACGAAACTGACCGGAGCCTGAACGCTCAACATAATAATCGAAGTCTGGATACCCAACAAAACTGACTGGAGCCTGAATGCACAACGTAATAACTGGAGTCCGGATGCTCAACGAAAATGACCGGAACCTGAATGCTCTACGTAGTAACCAGAGTCTGGACACCCAACGAAACTGACCGGAGCCTGAACGTTCAACGTAATAACCGGAGTCTGGATACCCAACGAAACTGACCGGAGCCTGAACGCTCAACGTAATAACCGGAGTTTGGATACCCAACGAAACTGACCGGAGCTTGAACGCTCAACATAATAATCGAAGTATGGATACCCAACTAAACTGACCGGAGCCTGAACGCTCAACGTAATAACCGGAGTCTGGATGCCCAACAAAACTGACCGGAGCCTGAACGCTCAACATAAAAACCGGAGTCTGGATACCCAACGAAACAGACTGGAGCCTGAACGCTCAACGTAAAAACCGGAGTCTAGATACCCAACGAAACTGACCGGAGCCTGAATGCTCAACGTAATAACAGGAGTCTGGATACACAACGAAACTGACCGGTGCCTGAACGCTCAATGTAATAACCTGAGTCTGGATACCCAATGAAACTGATCAGAGCCTGAATGCTCAACGTAATAACTGGAGTCTGGATACCCAACGAAACTGACCGGAGCTTGAACGCTCAACGTAATAACCGGAGGATGGATACCCAACAAAACTGACCAGAACCTGAACGCTCTACGTAGTAACCGGAGTCTGGACACCCAACGAAACTGACCGGAGCCTGAACACACAATGTAATAACTGGAGTCTGGATGCCCAACGAAACTGACCGGAGCCTGAACGCTCAACGTAATAACCGGAGTCTGGACACCCAACGAAACTGACCGGAGCCTGAACGTTCAACGTAATAACCGGAGTCTGGATACCCAACGAAACTGACCGGAGCCTGAACGCTCAACGTAACAACCAGAGTCTAGATACCCAACGAAACTGACCGGAGCTGGAACGCTCAACGTAATAATCGAAGTCTAGATACCCATCAAAACTGACCGGAGCCTGAACGCTCAACGAAAAACCGGAGTCTGGATACACAACGAAACTGACCGGAGCCTGAACGCTCAACGTAATAACCAAAATCTGGATACCAAACGAAACTGACCGGTGCCTGAATGCTCAACGTAATAACCGGAGTCTGGATACCCAACGAAACTGACCGGAGCCTGAACGCTCAACGTAATAACCGGAGTTTGGACACCCAACGAAATTGACCGGAGCCTGAACGTTCAACGTAATAACCGGAGTCTGGATACCCAACCAAACTGACCGGAGCCTGAACGCTCAACGTAATAACCGGAGTTTGGATACCCAACAAATCTGACCGGAGCTTGAACGCTCAACGTAATAATCGAAGTATGGATACCCAACTAAACTGACCGGAGCCTGAACGCTCAACGTAAAAACCGGAGTCTGGATACCCAACAAAACTGACCGGAGCCTGAACGCTCAACGAAAAACCGGAGTCTGGATACACAACGAAATAGACCGGAGCCTGAACGCTCAACGTAATAACCGAAATCTAGATACCAAACGAAACTGACCGGTGCCTGAATGCTCAACGTAATAACCGGAGTCTGGATGCCCAACGAAACTGACCGGAGCCTGAACGCTCAACGTAATAACCGGAGTCTGGACACCCAACGAAACTGACCGGAGCCTGAACGTTCAACGTAATAATCGAAGTCTGGATACCCAACAAAACTGACCGGAGCCTGAACGCACAACATAATAATCGGAGTCTGGATGCTCAACGAAAATGACCGGAACCTGAACGCTCTACGTAGTAACCGGAGTCTGGACACCCAACGAAACTGACCAGAGCCTGAACGTTCAACGTAATAACTAGAGTCTGAATGCTCAACGAAAATGACCGGAGCCTGAACGCTCAATGTAATAACCGGAGTCTGGACACCCAACGAAACTGACCGGAGCCTGAACGTTCAACGTAATAACCGGAGTCTGGATACCCAACGAAACTGACCGGAGCCTGAACGCTCAACGTAATAACCGGAGTCTGGATACACAACGAAACTGACCGGAGCTTGAACGCTCAACGTAATAATCGAAGTCTGGATACCCAACAAAACTGACCGGAGCCTGAATACTCAACGTAATAACCGGAGTCTGGATACCCTACGAAACTGACCGGAGCCTGAACGCTCAATGTAATAATCGAAGTCTTGATACCCAACAAAACTGACCGGAGCCTGAACGCACAACGTAATAACCGGAGTATGGATACCCTACGAAACTGACCGGAGCCTGAACACTTAACGTAATAACCGGAGTCTGGATACCCTTTGAAACTGACCGGAGCCTGAACGCACAACATAATAACCGGAGTCTGGATGCTCAACGAAAATGACCGGAACCTGAACGCTCTACGTAGTAACCGGAGTCTGGACACCCAACGAAACTGACCGGAGCCTGAACGTTCAACGTAATAACCGGAGTCTCGATACCCAACGAAACTGACCGGTGCCTGAACGCTCAACGTAATAACCTGAGTCTGGATACCCAACAAAACTGATCAGAGCCTGAATGCTCAACTTAATAACCGGAGTCTGGATACCCAACGAAACTGATCGGAGCCTGAACGCTCAACGTAATAACCGGAGTCTGGATACCCAACAAAACTGACCGGAACCTGAATGCTCAACGTAAAAACCGGAGTCTGGATACCCAACGAAACTGACCAGAGCCTGAACGCTCAACCTAATAACCGGAGTCTGGATACACAACCAAACTGACCGGAGCCTGAACACTAAACGTTATAACCGGAGGATGGATACCCAACAAAACTGAACGGAGCCTGAATACTCAACGTAATAACCGGAGGATGGATACCCAACAAAACTGAACGGAGCCTGAACGCTCAACGTAATAACCGGAGTCAGGATACTCAACGAAACTGACCGGAGGATGAACGCTCAATGTAATAACCGGAGTCTGGACACCCAACGAAACTGACCGGAGCCTGAATACTCAACGTAATAACCGGAGTCTAGATACCCTACGAAACTGACCGGAGCCTGAACGCTCAACGTAATAATCGAAGTCTGGATACCCTATGAAACTGACCGGAGCCTGAACGCACAACGTAATAACCGGAGTCTGGATACCCTACGAAACTGACCGGAACCTGAATGCTCAACGTAATAACCGAAGTCTGGATACTCAACGAAACTGACCGGAGCCTGAACGCACAACGTAATAACTGGAGTCTGGATGCTCAACGAAAATGACCGGAACCTGAACGCTATACGTAGTAACCGGAGTATGGACACCCAACGAAACTGACTGGAGCCTGAACGTTCAACGTAATAACCGAAGTCTGGATACCCAACGAAATTGACCAGAGCCTGAACGCTCAACGTAATAACCGGAGTTTGGATACCCAACGAAACTGACCGGAGCTTGAACGCTCAACGTAATAATCGAAGTATGGATACCCAACTAAACTGACCGTAGCCTGAACGCTCAACGTAAAAACCGGAGTCTGGATACCCAACAAAACTGACCGGAGCCTGAACGCTCAACGGAAAACCGGAGTCTGGATACACAACGAAACAGACCGGAGCCTGAACGCTCAACGTAATAAACGAAGTCTGGATACCAAACGAAACTGACCGGAGCCTGAACGCTCAACGTAATAACCGGAGTCTGGATACCCAACGAAACTGACCGGAGCCTGAACGCTCAACGTAAAAACCGGAGTCTGGATACCCAACAAAAGTGACCGGAGCCTGAACGCTCAACGAAAAACCGGAGTCTGGATACACAACAAAACTGACCGTAGCCTGAACGCTCAACGTAATAACCGAAATCTGGATACCAAACGAAACTGACCGGTGCCTGAATGCTCAACATAATAACCGGAGTCTGGATGCCCAACAAAACTGACCGGAGCCTGAACGCTCAACATAAAAACCGGAGTCTGGATACCCAACGAAACAGACTGGAGCCTGAACGCTCAACGTAAAAACCGGAGTCTGGATACCCAACGAAACTGACCGGAGCCTGAATGCTCAACGTAATAACAGGAGTCTGGATACACAACGAAACTGACCGGTGCCTGAACGCTCAATGTAATAACCTGAGTCTGGATACCCAACGAAACTGATCAGAGCCTGAATGCTCAACGTAATAACCGGAATCTGGATACCCAACGAAACTGACCGGAGCTTGAACGCTCAACGTAATAACCGGAGTCTGGATACCCAACAAAACTGACCGAAACCTGAATGCTCAACGTAAAAACCGGAGTCTGGATACCCAACGAAACTGACCGGAGCCTGAACGCTCAACGTAATAACCTGAGTCTGGATACCCAACGAAACTGATCGGAGCCTGAATACTCAACGTAATAACCGGAGGATGGATACCCAACAAAACTGACCAGTACCTGAACGCTCTACGTAGTAACCGGAGTCTGGACACCCAACGAAACTGACCGGAGCCTGAACACACAATGTAATAACTGGAGTCTGGATGCCCAACGAAACTGACCGGAGCCTGAACGCTCAACGTAA
The DNA here is from genome assembly GCA_963859935.3 of Lathyrus sativus. Lineage (NCBI taxonomy): Eukaryota > Viridiplantae > Streptophyta > Magnoliopsida > Fabales > Fabaceae > Lathyrus > Lathyrus sativus. The sequence goes on along the minus strand of CAWUDS030000683.1, from coordinate 1,698 downwards.
TAACCGGAGTCTGGACACCCAACGAAACTGACCGGAGCCTGAACGTTCAACGTAATAACCGGAGTCTGGATACCCTTCGAAACTGACCGGAGCCTAAACGCACAACATAATAATCGGAGTCTGGATGCTCAACGAAAATGACCGGAACCTGAACGCTCTACGTAGTAACCGGAGTCTGGACACCCAACGAAACTGACCAGAGCCTGAACGTTCAACGTAATAACTAGAGTCTGAATGCTCAACGAAAATTACCGGAGCCTGAACGCTCAATGTAATAACCGGAGTCTGGACACCCAACGAAACTGACCGGAGCCTGAACGTTCAACGTAATAACCGGAGTCTGGATACCCAACGAAACTGACCGGAGCCTGAACGCTCAACGTAATAACCGGAGTCTGGATACACAACGAAACTGACCGGAGCTTGAACGCTCAACGTAATAATCGAAGACTGGATACCCAACAAAACTGACCGGAGCCTGAATACTCAACGTAATAACCGGAGTCTGGATACCCTACGAAACTGACCGGAGCCTGAACGCTCAATGTAATAATCGAAGTCTTGATACCCAACAAAACTGACCGGAGCCTGAACGCACAACGTAATAACCGGAGTCTGGATACCCTACGAAACTGACCGGAGCCTGAACACTTAACGTAATAACCGGAGTCTGGATACCCTTCGAAACTGACCGGAGCCTGAACGCACAACATAATAACCGGAGTCTGGATGCTCAACGAAAATGACCGGAACCTGAACGCTCTACGTACTAACCGGAGTCTGGACACCGAACGAAACTGACCGGAGCCTGAACGTTCAACGTAATAACCGGAGTCTCGATACCCAACGAAACTGACCGGTGCCTGAACGCTCAACGTAATCACCTGAGTCTGGATACCCAACGAAACTGATCAGAACCTGAATGCTCAACGTAATAACCGGAGTCTGGATACCCAACGAAACTGATCGGAGCCTGAACGCTCAACGTAATAACCGGAGTCTGGATACCCAACAAAACTGACCGGAACCTGAATGCTCAACGTAAAAACCGGAGTCTGGATACCCAACGAAACTGACCGGAGCCTGAACGCTCAACCTAATAACCGGAGTCTGGATACACAACCAAACTGACCGGAGCCTGAACGCTAAACGTTATAACCGGAGGATGGATACCTAACAAAACTGAACGGAGCCTGAATACTCAACGTAATAACCGGAGGATGGATACCCAACAAAACTGAACGGAGCCTGAACGCTCAACGGAACTGACCGGAGGATGAACGATCAATGTAATAACCGGAGTCTGGAAACCCAACGAAACTGACCGGAGCCTGAATACTCAACGTAATAACCGGAGTCTAGATACCCTACGAAACTGACCGGAGCCTGAACGCTCAACGTAATAATCGAAGTCTGGATACCCAATGAAACTGACCGGAGCCTGAACGCACAACGTAATAACCGGAGTCTGGATACCCTACGAAACTGACCGGAACCTGAATGCTCAACGTAATAACTGAAGTCTGGATACTCAACGAAACTGACCGGAGCCTGAACGCACAACGTAATAACTGGAGTCTGGATGCTCAACGAAAATGACCGGAACCTGAACGCTCTACGTAGTAACCGGAGTATGGACACCCAACGAAACTGACTGGAGCCTGAACGTTCAACGTAATAACCGAAGTCTGGATACCC
>CAWUDS030000682.1:0-25974 GCA_963859935.3 Lathyrus sativus | reverse complement strand
TGGGTAGATGCAAACATGATAATGTATGCAAATGTAAATACCGGTGCTGACTGTTGGGGAAGCTCTGACAAGCTTGCTTCAACACGGTTGTTGAGGACAAATACCACCCTGTTGGGGATGAACTGATATCGCGAAGTATTCTGGCAAAATAAATGCCGGAAATACAACCAACTCTGCCGGTGAGAGATTACACATCAATTTCCACTGGGAGGAAAGAATAACACCTGCTGGGAAGATTAACTCAGCTGGGGGAGAATTAACCCTTCTGGAGGGACAACTGATCTTGTCTTGCTGGGGATAATCATCCTGACGAGGGCATGACGACCTGTGGGGAGAAAGAAAACCATCCTTGGTGGGGATAATCCTTCTGGACTTACTGTCTGGGTTATGCGCCACAGAAATCCTCCCAGATGGGGATTGAATGCGCACATCTTCGACTCTCTAGGGAGCATAACCTCTGCATGGGATACTGATCTGGGGAAAATAATCCTTCCTTCGGTAAGGGATAACGTCATCTCAACCTCTGGGGATGAGGTGCGACCTGTTGGGAAATAAGGTTCAGTCCTTCTTCTAGGGCCTCTGGCTGGGGCCACCATTTTCTGATTGTCTGCTTCAAGGGCAAGAACCCTGCAACACACAAATGAGACAAAACAAAACTATACAACCAAATCTATTCGGGTTAGCATCCGCGACATTACTTCAGTCAATTCGAAGTTTTAGCAATTATTGGCGAGGGCCAGCAAAGTTATGCACATGCGAGTTCATCGAAACATCGGCGTTTTCCACATACAAACAGTAAAGCACAAACATCAAGTACTGAATAACGTGTTTTATTGATCGAGCCTGTAAATAGGCAAAACTTTGTACATCGGAATCAACTCCTGAAAAGAGGAAGTTACGCACACACACATACATATATGCACAAAAAGCATAAAAAAAAACAATATTTGTATACATGTCGGCAACGTGGTGCAGACAAACATCCTGAGCTGATCCTCCTATGATTCGCCTGACTCTGGCGCTTTCCCGGCATTCAATTTTCGGAAGAGATTGTGTTGGGTAAACGAACCCTCAGGTACTCCCAAACCACTAAGCAATGTAGTATCAGATCCGGACCGCAGTCATTTGCTTTTCCAATCCCTAACTTTTGCGTGAATCGCCCTTTGCGGGTTTTCAATTCACCGGGATACCCTTTTTTGCCGAAGTCGCCCTTTGCAGGTTTTCGACTTCGCGGGTGTACATCTTTTCAATTTTATCCCTAACTTTTGCCCGAACCTTTTATTCATTTTTTACGGTTCGCCAGGATGCCCCATTTTTTCCTGGACTCTCTTTTTACTATCCAGCGGGTCACTTTCAAGCAAAGTATTTTTTAACTGCGTCCGAATTCACAGGCGACGTAAAGTCTTCACCGTCCATGGTGGACAACAACAAAGCTCCTCCGGAGAATATTTTTCTGACAACGTAGGGACCTTCGTAATTAGGGGTCCACTTGCCCCTGTTATCTGTTTATGGTGGGAGAATCCTCTTCAGTACAAGGTCGCCCGTCTGAAAGCTTCATGGACATATCTTCTTATCGTAAGCTTCCTTCATCCGGCTCTGATACAACCGACCGTATGCGAGAGAAGCTAGCCTCTTCTCATCCATTAAGCTGAGCTGATTCTGTCTATCTTTAACCCATTCTGCCTCATCAAGTTGGACATCTCGTAAAACCCTCAAGGAAGGAATCTCAACCTCTAACGGTAACACTGCCTCCATTCCGTATACTAATGAAAAAGGGGTTGCCCCGGTTGATGTGAGTACCGTCGTACGATAACCGTGCAAAGCGAAATGTAGCATCTCGTGCCAGTCCTTATATGTCACAACCATCTTCTGAACAATCTTCTTTATGTTCTTATTGGCCGCTTCAACAGCGCCATTCATCTTGGGCCGGTAAGGAGAAGAGTTGTGATGTTCAATCTTAAAATTCTGGCACATCTCTTTCATCATCTTGTTATTCAAATTCGAATCGTTGTCGGTGATAATCCGCTCAGGGATTCCATATCTGCAGATAATATCTCGTTTGATAAATCTGGAGACCACTTGTTTGGTGACATTGGCATATGATGCTGCTTCCACCCACTTGGTGAAGTAATCAATTGCCACCAAGATGAACCGGTGTCCGTTGGATGTCGTAGGCTCAATCTTTCCAATCACATCAATTCCCCACATCGAGAACGGCCACGGTGATGACATCACATTCAGAGGACTTGGGGGTACATGGACCTTGTCCGCATCAATTTGGCATTTATGACACCTCTTTGCAAACTTGAAACAGTCTATTTCCATAGTTAGCCAGTAATAACCTGCCCGTAGCAGTTTTCTCGTCATAGCATGCCCACCAGCATGTGTACCAAATGTACCCTCATGTATCTCTTCCATGAGCAACTTTGCTTCTTTCTCATCTACACAACGTAGCAACACCAAGTCGTGGTTTCTTTTGTATAGAACACCGTCAGGATTCATATAGAAATTGCCAGCTAATCTCCTGAGAGTCTTCTGATCTCGACTGGATGCCCTGGCCGGATACTCCTTGTTCTTCAGGAAATTTTGGATGTCAAAGTACCAGAGTTGACCATCGGGAGCCTCATCAATGGCAAATATGAATGCAGGCCTATCGAGCCGAGAGATAACAATCCGGGGAGCCTCGTTCCAGAAGTTAACTTTATACATTGAAGACAATGTAGCCAGGGCGTCAGCCATTTGATTTTCTGCTCGCGGCACGTGATGCAATTCCACCTTATCAAAGAAAGGCAACAATCTCCGTGCATAGTTCATGTATGGTATCAAATTGGGATGACGTGTCTCCCATTCTCCTTTAATCTGATTCACCACTAGAACCGAGTCTCCGTATACATCAAGATGTTTGACTCGCAAATCAATAGCTTCTTCCAGACCCATGATGCAAGCCTCATATTCAGCCTCATTATTGGTAACGAGAAAGGTCAATCGGGCAGTAAAGGGGATGTGCGACCCCTGAGGAGCGGTGATGATTGCCCCTATTCCGCTACCATAGGAATTTACAGCTCCATCGAATATCAACTGCCATTTGGAACCCAACTCTGGTCCTTCATCCGGCAACAGTTCTTCACAATCTTTCATCTTTAGGTACATGATATCCTCGTCAGGAAAATCAAACCTCATCGATTGGTAGTCCTCAACAGGCTGCTCCGCAAGGTACTCTGACAAAACGCTACCTTTAATAGCCTTTTGCGAGACATATTGGATATCATATTCGGTTAACACCATCTGCCATCGGGCAATTCTTCCGGAGAGTGCTTGCTTTTCAAACACGTATTTGATTGGATCCATCTTTGAAATTAGTAGGGTTGTATGATTTAGAATGTATTGCCTCAAACGTTTGGCGGCCCAGGCTAGCGCGCAACACGTCTTCTCGAGCATTGAGTATCTGGACTCACAGTCAGTAAACTTCTTACTCAAATAGTAGATCGCATGCTCTTTGCGTCCGGTCTCGTCGTGTTGACCGAGAACACAACCCATACTTTCCTCAAGAACCGTCAAATACATAATCAGAGGTCTCCCGGCCACTGGGGGTATCAAAACAGGAGGTTCCTGCAAGTATTCTTTTATCTTGTCGAACACCTTTTGACAATTTTCATTCCAGGTCACAACCTGGTCCTTTTTCAACAACTTGAATAACGGCTCGCACGTCGCAGTTAAGTGAGATATGAACCGAGCGATATAGTTCAATCTCCCTAAAAACCCACGCACTTCTTTTTCTGTTTTAGGCGTCGGCATTTCTTGTATTGCTTTTATTTTCGCAGGATCAACCTCTATTCCTTTTTCGCTCACGATAAACCCCAGTAGTTTACCCGATCTCACCCCGAAGGTTCACTTGTTAGGGTTCAGTCTCAACCTGAACTTCCTGAGCCTCTTGAACAGTTTCAGCAGATTAACCAAATGCTCCTCCTCCGTCTAGGATTTGGCAATCATATCATCAACATAAACCTCGATCTCTTTATGCATCATGTCATGAAAGAGAGTCGTCATAGCACGCTGATATGTTTCCCCAGTGTTCTTCAATCCGAAGGGCATCACTTTGTAGCAAAATGTTCCCCAGGGAGTAATGAAGGTAGTCTTCTCCATGTCTTCTGGAGCCATTTTGATCTGATTGTAACCCGAGAAGCCATCCATGAAGGAGAATATGGAGAACTGAGCAGTGTTATCAACCAGCACATCGATGTGAGGAAGTGCAAAGTCATCTTTCGGGCTCGCTTTGTTCAAATCACGGTAGTCTACACACATTCGCACTTTACCGTCTTTCTTTGGCACTGGCACAATATTAGCGACCTATGAGGGATATTTTGTAACATCTAGGAAACCAGCATCCCACTATTTTTGAACTTCCTCCTTGATCTTCACCGCCATATCCGGTCTGGTTCTTCGGAGTTTCTGCTTAATAGGCGGACATTCCTCTCGCAGTGGCAGACGGTGAACAACCATATCCGTATCCAACCCAGGCATATCCTCGTACGACCAAGCAAATATATCACTGTACTCTTTGAGCATCTCAACCAACCTTTGCTTAATGTCGCTCTGCAGCGCAGCCCCTATACAGATGTTTCTCACAACCTCTTCCGACCCCAAATTGATAATCTCAATGACTTCCTCACGAGGCAGAATGATTCTTTCTTCTTGTTTCAATAACCAGGTCAACTCTTCTGGTACGTCGCCATCTTCCACAATCTCTTCCTCGGCTTGAAATACCGGGTGCTCGAAGTCGAAGTGAGTCATAGGCGGTTTATAGATGTCATCTGAAATAGTAATCCTGCAAAGGAAATGGTTAAATGCTTCAAAACGCATACAAAGCAAATAACCACATTTCCATTTTATTGTAAAAGATAAAAACAGAAAAACAGGGATCACAATATTTGTATATGAAAAACGCCTTTATTTCATGATTAAACAATGTAATGTATATAACCAAATGGCCCTAAGCAAAATCACTATGCCCCGGGTAGGACACAGGATTATTCAACAATTAAGAAAACAAATCATTACTGTTTAGTTGTCACAGGAACAGTTTCCCGGATAGACCAATTGCAGAGACTTTGTCCTGACACGCTTGGCTTGATCCATGCGTCTATATCATAGTCGCTATCTCCATCTTCAGCATCGGAAATAGCATTGATAGTCTCGAAGCTCACCCCATTTGGTGTAATGGTTATCGGCCCTCTGAACTTGGGCGTTCCTGAAGAGGATGCTGATGACGAAGGATGATATCAAAGCCCGAACTTGTCATTCTTCACGGGAATCTCCAATACCTTCCCCCAGCCCTTGGTTTTGCCTTCCTGCACTAGAGCCTGAGCCTCTTTGTAGGAGGACACTGCCACGTCTGATATTTTGCTGGAACCCTGGGCTTTGTCTTTAATTCACAACCCCTCGAAGGCTTGACAGGGTGTTTCGTGTATTTCGCTGTCGACCTCGACATATTTGAACAAAGACAAATGGCTAACCAGAATATCTTCCTCTCTACACACAGTGACGATGCTATCCCCAACCATATACTTCAGCTTTTGGTGCAACGTGGATGTGACAGCCCCGGCAGCATGGATCCATGGGCGCCCAAGAAGACAACTATACGCTGGCTGGATGTCCATTATATAGAATTCCGTTTCAAATATTTCAGGCCCCACCTGCAACGGTAATGTTATTGATCCAAAAACTGACCTCCTCGTTCCATCGAATGCCCTCACCACTAAATCACTGGGCGTGCAAATAATCCCCCTAACATCCAATTTCATCATTGCTTTCTTCGGTAGCACATTCAGGGAAGATCCAGTGTCTGCTAAAACATGGGACATGACCGTGCCCCGACATTCTACTGACACATGCAATGGCATATTGTGCTATCGCCCTCTCGGAGTCAAATCAAGGTCTGTGAAGCCCAAACTGTGCCCCGCATTGACATGCGCCATCACCCCTTCTAACTGATTAATAGAAACTTCTTGAGGAACGAACGACGTGTCTAGAATCTTCAGCAGGGCGTTCCGATGGGCCTCGGAACATAACAACAATGATAGGATGGAAATTTTTGACGGCGTTTGCTGGAGGTGCTCAACGATTTTGTAATCACTTTTACGAATGAGCCTCATAAACTCCTCCACATCCTTAAGTGACATTTCCTTTTCATTCGACTGAGACGGACCACCCTGAGTTACCTTGGCTTTACCCTTGGCTAATCTTTCCGCCTCTACCTCGGGTGACGTGAAGATTCTTCCGCTCCTGGTCATACCCCCTGTTCCGACAACATTATCTACAACCCTAGCTGGTTGTCCATTGACTTCAGTTTTCTCACCATCGCAATATACCTCCAACCCGTAAGTCCACGACACTGCTTTAGTACTCTCAAAAGGAACCGGTCCTGCTTTAGTAATTGTGATCGTCGGCCGCCGGGCAAGCGCCGTTATCGTTATTGTTTTCCTCGGAATCATCACCGTTGCCACATCGTTCAGCTCATCAAACAACGCCTCTACAGGCTTTTCAACCGCGGTTCTATCAAATTGCAAGGTCCCTTCATCCATCATAGCCTGAATACCCTGCTTCAACTCATTACAACCTGCTGGCTGGGTCCAACAATCCAAGCAAAATTTATCACAACCTGGGAATACACCCCCTTTTAACAACGTGCTTTTAATCTCACCCAACGGTGTCTTCAGCTCATTGACATCCATCACTAGATTCAAATTTTCTTCCGTCAAGATGGCATTTGCCCCATGATTGGGCATAGGCTGTTGTACTATATTTGGACCCACCTGTCCAAAGTTGATAGCTTTGCTATCCAATAAATCCTGAACTTTGTGTTTAAATGCCTGACAAGCTTTTATATCATGCCCGGGTGCCCCAGAATGGAATTTGCAATGCTTGTTGGTGTCATACCCATAAGGAAGTACTGCCCTTGTAGGCGGTGCCAAAGTCCTTTTTTCAACCAAGTTCAACCCTAGCAGGGTCTGGAGGAGTTCTGCATACGTGGAAGGAGGTGCGTCGAACACTCTTTTCGGTCTCGCATTTTGTACCCTTCTCTGGCCAGGATTATGTCCTTGCTGTTGCTGTGGTTGTTGTTGTTGTTGTTGTTGCTGAGGCTGCCCTTGTTGAGGAAAAGGGATAGTGACACTAGCTATCTGTTGCGGCTGAACATACTGATTTCTTCCTCTGCCCCTGCCCCTGCCACCAAACACGGCACTAGTATCACCCTGTCGTCTACCACCAAATGCTTTTCTGGCACCTCCTGCTGAAGTAGACTCACCTGCTTGGAACCTTCCAACTTTAATCCCGTTCTCGATCATCTCCCCCATAAGAATCAAATCTGAGAAACTGCTTAATGACACACTAAACAATTTTTCGTAGAACACCCCCGTAAATGTCTCAATGATCATGTCATTCATCTCCCTTTCAATTAAAGGGGGATGCACCCTCGCTGCCATATCGCGCCACCTTTGCGCATACTCTTTAAAGCTTTCACCGCTCTTCTGTGACAAACCCTGCAATTGGACCCGGTTTGGCGCCAGATCACTGTTATATTTGTAATGTGTCACGAAAGCATCAGCCAATTGCTTCCAGGTTTTGATCTGCGTGGGCTCCAGCCCCATGTACCATTCAAGTGAAGGTCCTGATAAGTTATCCTGAAAGAAATGCATGAGCATCCTATCATCATCTGAATACACGGACATCCTTCTGTAGTAAGAGCGGACATGGACTTTAGGGCAGGTGTCCCCTTTGTACTTGTCAAAAGTGGGAGCCTTGAATTTCAACGGCACCCTCAGCCCTGGTACCAAGCCCATTGTAGTCATATCCAAACCGGTGGAGTTCTGACTCACTACCCCCTTCATCTGTTCTTCAAGCATTCTGATCCTCTGCACAGGATCAACAGGTCCTTCAAACCCCACACCTCTTCCAGAAAAGGCATCCTCCTGGTGGTCTTCACCCCAGTTCACATTTTCATTTCCATATCCGTCGTAACCAGTGTTGCGACCAAACCCTTGCTGATTGATCATGGGACCTCGTCCCCCGTTACCGAAACCCTGGTTGACCCTAATAGGTCCAAACCCAGTGTTGACAGGAATCACCCCAGCACCATTCATATTACCAAATCCACCATACCCCTGGTTAGCGTTACAAAAACCATCATAACCGAAACCCTGAGTGTTGAAGCCGTATTTCTCGTCCTAATTGACGTAATCAAATCCCTGATCATTGTAGCCGAAACCAATGTTGCCAAAACCATTACCGCCATTGTTGGTACCACCGCCTTGGTTGGCATCCCTAAATCCAACATTGTTAACAACAGTCTCATTTCCATTCCCTGTGTTGCCATTGCCAGCGCCAGCGCCATCGTTTACAACCACAACAGGTGGGGTCACTACAGGTGGGACCACAGGCGTAGGGGGCCCATCCTCCGGAATAGTTTCAACGTGTGCAGAATTGTGGTCATTGTTGCCATTCCCATTAGTCCGTGTCAGCAGCGGCTGTACCAAAGTCTGGAGGCTCTCCTGGCCCTTAGCAATGTTCTCCATTGCTTGCATGAACAGATTCAGCTTCTCGCGGATTTCCTGCATCTCCACTTGGACTTGATCCATGATTCTCTTGCAGTTGTTTCGGGTTGAGTAGCGGTGGACTCTTTGTTCGTCAATCCTGAAAAACCTGAAGATGCAGGAAATAAGATACAGATTCAAGAATACCGGTCATGCAATGTTAATGCAGATGCAAATGTGTAAATATGCTACAGGTTATATTCCCCCCCGATTCTAGTTTCGAAGAGAAGGCCAACACGACAATGGAGTCCCCATCAAGCAAGCAAGGAATTAGAAAACCCTCATATATAAACAATTGCCAAGAGGCTGAGTACAAGAGTACAACTAAATACAACTGAAGAGACCTCGGCCAACAAGCCTGGCGATGGTCAAAATACAGGTACAGATAACAAAAGCAAGGCAAAGATAAACCAGGCCAAATGGCGTGCTCTGACATCTTCCAATATCCCCAACGTCTCTGAACGACCCAGTCTGGAGATTAGCTCTTGTATCAGCAAGGCATGCCGCTCGGCAGTGGATCTCAGCTTTTTGGCGTCGTCCTAGCAGGTTCCTTTGCCAGAACCCTCGTCGAGTCTGCACCTCTTGGAGCCGGCCTTCACTTCATAACCTCTCAGCTTCTCGTCAAGGTCACTTACTCTAAGCTCAACAGCGCTCCTAAGTGATGTCTCTTCGGCAATCTTTGCGTCTTGGGCTCTAATCTGTGCCTCTAGCGTGGCAATCTGCAGTTTCAGTTCATCTTCATGCTCCTTCCGCTTGGTAAGCGTGGCATTCCACAATGCTACCCACTTGCTGAGGCGGGAATAAGCTTTGCTTAAAAGTTCCTTCTTGGAAGTAAGCACCTTGCTAACACCGTTCAAGGCTATTCCCACTTTTTCTTTCTTGTTGGTCTCTTTCGTCAACTCTGAACCCAACTTATTAATCAGTTCAGTTTGTTCCCTCACAGTGAAGGTAGCTTCATTCTTCTCATGATGCAGTTGGAAGATCTCCTTTTTTAACTCATCATTGGCTTTCTTCAGTTCTTCGTTTTCAGCCAACAATTTGTTATACTTCTCACTCTCTACCGAAGTAGGTACCTCAATCATTGGAAGATACAGGGGTTCCGCAGCAGGATAAGGCATCAAGGAAATACTAGCTCTCTCGCAGATCCAAGCCAAATAAGGATCATAAGCCTTGCTGTTGCTCTTGCCAAGCAAAGCTTTCCCTCTCCTATGGATGTTAGCCCATGCATGTCTCAATTTGATCAAAACAGCCGCGTCTAATGAGCCTGTGAGATACAGAGATTCCTATATCTCCTTCTCAATAGGAGCGTCCCTCAAAGCATAACCGAACTGTCTTACCAGTAGTGAAGGGTTATAGTTAATACAGCCTTTCCGTCCAACTAAGGGGACATTCGGAAATCCACTGCAACTATATATAATATCAGTGCCAAGCATGCTCCGATCAAACCAAATGATATTCTCTGCAGACAGCCCCATCAACCGGGAAGACCAATCCAAAGTATCAACAACGTCAACAAAAGGTCCTGTCTTCGGAAGATGCCCCTGGAACCACCTGTACAAGAGAGGAAGACAGCAGGAAACATTCTTGCCACATAGTTTCTCATTCTTGTAGTGAATGGAATGATAAACATCGCCCAAGAGAGTAGGAACTGGATTCTTCGAGGCAAGAATCAAGAAAGCATCTGAGTCAACAAAATCTGGCACATTGGGAAACAAGACAATCCCGTAGATGCAGACAGCTAGAATGGCACTGAAGGCAACCCAACATCCACTCTTCGCGCACTGTGTAGCCTTCTCAACCAGGACAGACAGGTGAAAACCATAAGCTCCGTTCAGCTTGACCAAACCTCCAGGGAACTCAGAAGCATCTAAACTGACAATCTCAGCAAGTGTAGCCAACTCAGGCTCAGTATCAACATGTATAAAGGGCATCTGGTCTAACACAGGAACTCCCAACATAGCAGAATACTCCTCCAAAGTGGGTGCCAGAATATAGTCGGGAAATAAGAAACATCTCAGCTGCGGCTCATAAAACTGCATCAAAGTATACACCCCAGTCGTCTCAAATGCTGAAGGTCGGTACAACAAACTAAGCAATCTCCCATAAGATACTCTGAACTCAGCCCTCACTCTCTCATCTGCTAGAGCAACTAATCCCAGCAAAGAACTGATATCTGGTGAATGCAACCGGTAAGCGACTGTCCTCTTCATGGACTCCATGTCTGGCCGGAAAATACACTAGAATCCTAGGGGAATGATCACACCTGCAACATAAATACACGTTAATGCTATGCAAGATGAATATGCAACAATGCAATATGCAAAAAATAATGCAGCGGGGATCAAGTGACATATTGCTGAGGAGATCCATCCATAATATCTGTCTTCATAGGCTCACAATACTGCTCAAACCTAGTCTCGACAGACCCAAAACAATGCTCCAGCCTGGTCTCAATAGACCCATACCAAAGCTCAGAAGAAGAAACCCAGGTAACCACACATACTGATCCAAAATCAAGAAAACCGGGTGATCTGGAGGTCAAGTTTCCTGCATGCCCCAATCCCCCTCACAGGTAGGTGTCCTATCAACTGACACAAGGTACGGCATCATATGCGGTCATCAGCATCACAGACTTTCAAGACTGATGATACAATACCCAGAAGGTGTGGCATCATCATGTCCTGAAGAGGCCTCCCTCAGCCAACTTCCAATTGATCGGTCCCCAGAGTCGACAATCCTCGGGTCAGACAACTTGTCGAGCCCTAAGGGCCAGGCAAGTGTCGCTACCGCGAAAATAAGGTGCCGGCAAAACAGAAGAGTCGCCACCTTTCGTTATTTATCCCTCAGAGCGGGAAAGGAAACGATCGGAAAAACCTGACGAAAGGGTATAAGACAAGGTCATCGCAACCATTGTCTGGGTTCGGGAGTCGGTTACGCAAGGGGAAGGTATTAGCACCCCTCACGTCCATCGTACTCGATGGGATCCACTCTTGCTGTGTTTATCTGACGGGTTGGTTTTATCTATCTACCTATCAAGGCTGGTCTGAAAAGAAAAGAAAATGACTAGGCAAAGCGTCGCACTTTATGCCTACGTATTCTCATCAGAGAATTAGAAATTAGAGTCAACGTAGTTCGACTAACTACGGGTTACGGGGAAGGTGGCTCGCCAATACGTCAGTATTGTGCCTACGTACTCTCAACAGATATGAGAGATCAGAGCTTACGTAGTTCGGGTTAATAAACAGTTCCAGCAGTTTGGCGTACGCAGCTCGACCCTTGGAGACTTAAGCGTTACCGTTTGCGGTAGAACTGGGAGTTAACGACACTCTTTTCTTCATAAAAGCTTCCTTTGAATTATGGGCCCACGGGGCAAAAAGGTTTGAAGTTTGTTTTCTGTTTTTTACGAAAGAATTGTTTTTTATGGATGTTTGCAACTAATATCGCACTAGAGACTATGACCTGAGAGTGAATGCGTCGCATGTCACCCAAACGGTGCCATACTAAACATCCAGACTGTTGAAAAGAAACTCTCCAACAATCCTTTCTCAGATAGCTTAAGGCTCGTAACGTACGACGTCAGTTAACCTTTATTACTGTATTTTAATTTGTTTTGAGATGAGAAGAGAGAACAGGCTCAACTAAGGGGAGACTATCAAGTCCTAATGTTGTCATGCCAAGGATTCATCCTATGGTTAAGGTTTGAAACAGGGAACTCCTAGAAGTTATCATGCATAGGTTACAACCTAAAGTTCTAATCATCCCTTCCTTATCAAAGGAAGTGAGATTCCTAGGGGATCATGTCAAAGATAAACAGAAACAGATAAAGCATCAGCTTAAATAGTAAACAGTAAACAACTGTAAAATGCATGCAATGCAAGTGAGGGAGGAAATGTGTGTGGGGCATCAGCCTCCACAAGCTCGTCTCGACCTCAAGCCAGATATGAATAACTGCAATCATACAGAGAAAAATAACATGCTATCAAGCAAAATATAAGTGACTGTAATCATAAAGAAGAAGTAAAATGCCATCAAGCAAGACAAACCACATAGGCAAGGGAGCAGGGCTCTACCGAATACCCGCAAGCAAAGTCATACAGTAAAAATACAAGCAGAGGGAGCAACTCAACCTCTAGTGCAATCATGCTTCTAGCTTGAGTTAATCTAAATATGAACTTATTCTAATTCATCAAGCAAGTCAAACAAGGCACATCAATACAGAAAAGAAAACAGACAAGGAAAGAAAGCAGATCAACAGCTTCCACAACAGAGCTCTCCTCTGACAGCAGTTCAATCCTCAGACTTCAACTGCTCTTCAAAGCTATCATCTTCAATAGCAAGAATCAACTTGCTTCTACAAGCTTCTAACACATCCACATAAGTATCAACTTATTCCCTCTTCTCCAAGCTTCAGTTCTTCCCTCAATCTCAATTTGATCTCCTTCACAAGTGTCAACTTGGTCTTCAAGCTTCAGCTCTCTCTTCTTTACCAGTATCAACTAGTTCCTCTTCATCTACAAGCCTCAGCTTCTCAGAGTGGTCTTCAACCACAAAGAAGTATCAACTTCATCGTGCAATCTTCTTCAAGCAAGGAACTCCATCCTCTAACAAGAGTGAAAGATTCATCTATCAAGAGCAAAGTTTGGATGATTGGTAGCAGAGTGAAGACCAAGGGTCACCACTAAGCATCCTATCATCAGAGAAAGGGACCCTCAAAGGTTCTACCAACTTGTAAAGAGCCACACATCCTAACAAAGGAGGGATGTGGCCTTTACAAGGGGACCTTACATCATAGGGAAGAATGGAAGTGATCAACATCTTCCATGTTTATGAAGGAAGAGAATCTATCTAGAAGCTCTGCCTACAAAACCCTAATCTCAACACCTAAACAAAACTATACCAAAAGGAAGGAAGATCCTCATATCCAAGCCTCTTCAAGCAATCCAATGCATCTTCAACTTGTCTTAATCATCATCCAAGAGCAAGAGAAACAAAACCCTAATCTAAGGGAACTAAGGAAGTTAATCTAGTTGAATTAGTGCCCTAGAATCATCTAAAACTAGCACTTAAACTAAAATCAAGCAAAAATAGTAAACTTCATTGAAAAATCCTACAAAAATTCCTAAGGGACCCTAATTCAATCATGAATCTACCCTGCAAAAATCAGAGGTTGAATCATCCACCTAGTTCTAAAAATAAAATCTAAACCACAAGGTATCAACCATAAACCCTAAAAATGGAGCTTCTAAAGGTTTCAACCTAAACTACCACTTATGTTCATCAAAAAAATGTGAGAAAAATCTATGGGGAAAATGCATATCTATGCTAACTACTCAAAAAAAATCAAGATCAAAATCATCATCACATGATCAAACCAAATTCCACAAAATCAACAATCAAGCATGATTATTTTAATGTCGATTAAAATATAAAAATTCCCATAAAATCAGAAAATGCATGAAATAATAGTATTTTTTATCTAAAAAATACTAGATCCTATCATGAATCCAATGCAAAAAGAATGGGATTGATTGAATCATTTTTTCATTTTTTATGAATTAATCAATGTCCATGAATAAAATGAAAAATAATATGAAAATCCAAATAAAATGATAAATGCGTGGTGTGGAAAGCAATAGAAATCAGTTCATTTTAACATTTGGGCCACAAAAGGGGTGTGGATATCAATTAACAGCCTAAGCCCAAAACCAGCTGATTAATGAAATGCATCGTTTCATTAAGTTCAGAGTCCTTCACAAATTAGAAGCACGCGTGGTCGTTGGATGAGGTTCCCAGTCAAAGTCCAACCACAATATGATGGCTATCAAGTCATCTTCTTCATTTTGAATCCCTGCAACTCAGGCCACCTGCGCGCCCAAAGTCACCGCCGGTGACATTTTCCGATCACTAACCCACAACCCTAACTTGCCATAGAGTCCACCATAGGCCACGATCCCTTGATCAAACTTGTCCAAAATTTCACAAGGAACTCAATCATACCATTAATTCACTCTGAAACCTCAAGATTCACAAGAACCACATCTCACCCGAAAATGGCAACAACCCTAATTAGTCACTAATTCTCAAATTAATGATCTGAAAACCTCCCTACATCAATCCTCAATGCATCTAACATCCTAATTCCTCTTAATTTTAACTAAATCAAGCTGGAGATGGAAAGTTACCAACCTGAAAATTTCGTGTGCACAGAAGTAGCAAGCCTTCAAATCAAGCCCTCAAATGCTCCAGACTCCTTCAGTGAATCACTTCCAAGCTTCTGTATGCAATAGAATTGATTGAAATGGCTTCAATTCTTGGAACCAACTTTGAGTTGCAGGTGGAAAAAACTGAGATCAAGAACACCAATCAGCCACGAATTTGCCTTGATTATGATCTGGAATCATTCACTAGCCTCCATGGAAGAGATTGCAATCAAGAAAATGGATGGAAAGTGAAGAAATTGGTGTAACCGAATTCAGTTGCAAGCACGAATTTTCCAAACTCAATCTCTGCTCTCTCCTTCAATCATCACCAACCTTGGCCTTGGATCACCTCATTATCATATATAGAACATGTGTGGATGATCTAGAAAGCTCTAGATCCTTCTAATGAGAGATTCAATTTCTCATGTCATGAAAGATTTCAATCTCATGCCATGGTATGCACAATTCTGCTAGCAGCTTGAAATCACCCTCATTCCCTTCCAATTTCTCTCCTAGTGGTATTTTGGATGTGTTTGGCTTGCAAGGGACCTTGATTATGCCTTGAATTTAGGTTTGGCAAATGTTACTTAAGATGTAAGTAACTACTTTTCAAAGCAAGTCCACAAATTAAACCTCAATTCAAAATTGTGGCAAAATCAATGTTCTTAAAATGTGTTTTAGAATCAAAATGACATATTACATGCCTTGGTTTGGACATGTAGATCAAAAATATCAATTTCCAACTTTGGTTCATTTGAAAATCACCCTTATTTTAGGTCATTTTTGCAACTTTGAGCTACAAGCAATTCCAACCTCTCATGACCTCTTGAATAGCCTTAAAACATCATTTTGAACAAGTTTGATGTTGAACATTTTCCCATTTGAAGCTTAGAAATAGGAGTTATGGCCTTATGGTTGAAATGACCTATAATCTCCAAATGACCAAAATGCCCTTGACTTGTCAAAGCCATAACTTGAGTTCTACAAATCCTATCAAGGACTTCTACTACTATCTAGAAATCTAAGAGGATAAGGAACAACATTCATGTTGACCAAAAGTTCATAGGAATCATCCTTCTAGGGAAAACGTTTCATGCAATTTGGACAACTTTCAAGCTCCAAATTCACATGCCTCAGATGACCTGTAACTTGTTAAAGTCATAACTTGAGTTCTACAAATCCTATCAAGTACTTCTAGCACTCAAATTAAAGCTAAGCTCATGCTATACAACATTCATGTTGGGGGAAATATGAGATGACAATCACATCTTGAGCTAAACTGCCTTGAAGATAGGGGTCAAACTAGGGGATCTTACACTGTCAAGCCTTAGAAACCCTAGCTTGAAACTTCTCAAACTCTTCAATAATGATGAGTTGACCTTGGAATCATCCTTATAACATCTCAATGTACCAATCCATGATCACATGGCTCTTGGATTAGGTCTCAACCTTCTCCAAATCATCAGTTGACTTAGGGTTGACCCAGTAAAACCCTAATTGCACCACTCATGGCTGAGGCTTCTTGATCCTGCACAGTGACCTGTCTAGGCTTAAAAGTGATCTTCAAAACTTCTCATGGGCTCTCTCAAGACCTCAAGTCTAACTTCATGGCTTCAGAATCATCTGATGACTTCCCACAACTCTCAAGTTAGGAGACCCATATACTTGGTTTCAGCCACTCTTTCTGAGGCTCTTTTAACTTCTCTGATGAGGATATCAACCCTTGAATACTTGAATCACCTTCTTAGATAGCTTCATAGTCTTGTATAGCTCTTGATTGGTAATCATACCTCTTGATCTCCTGCACACATGTCAATGAAATGCAAATGATAATGCTAATGTGAATGAAATGAAACACAAGCTAGGTGAAGAAATGTTGGGCAAATTTTGGGGTGCAACAACAAGAAGCATCAAAGAGCATCTCGTCCGGGCGTAAATTTCGCGGCTAGCTGGTGCGAGCTAAGCAAGCAGGCTAACCACTACTCTCTACTTATAAGTCTAGGTGTAACCTCAAGCCCAGATCCGGCTTTTCTCTCAACAGATCACCCCCTTCCCACAACAGCACTAACAATATAAAGCTGATAATAATATGCAGAAAGTAAAGACAGAAAAGTAAATCTATACAACACCCACGACGGGAAAACAAGCGCTAGGATTGACTCGCATAGGGGATATTCATGTCCCCAACAGAGTCGCCAGTTGTCGCTACTGCGAAAATCGGCGCCGGCTATGACAGAAGAGTCGCCACCGTGCGTTATTTATCCCAACGGAGGGAAAGGAAACGCTCACAGTAAACCTAACGCAAAACGGGAAAGGAATGGTCATCGCAACCAAATCCTGGATTTGGGAGTCGGTTACGCAAGGGGAAGGTATTAGCACCCCTCACGTCCGTCGTACTCGACGGGATCCACACTTGTTTTCAAGTATGGATTGTTATTCTATCTACACTAAGGGTCAAGGGTTAAAAAGAAAAGAAATTACTCAGCAAAGTATCGCACTTTATGCCTACGTATTCCCGTCTGGAACGAGAAATCAGAGTCAACGTAGTTCGCCTACCTACGGGAAAGGTGGGAAGGTTGCTCGCTAGGATATGACATCCTATGCCTACGTACTTTCATACAGCATGAAAGATCAGAGCAATCGTAGTTCGGGCCACGGAAGACACAGATTTGTCTGACTGTTTTTATCTTTCTGAAAAGAGGTTTCTTCTAATTAGGAGTCCAAGCGGACAAAAATGACACTTTGATGTTTGTTTTCAGTCTTTTACGCAAGAACTATTTTTTTATGATGTTTGCAATCTTTGATGCACTAGAGACTGTGATTTGAGAGTGACTATGTTGTATGTCACCCTAAGGGTAACACACTAAGCAGTCAGATTACTGAAGAGTGACCCTCCGGCAACCCTCTCTCAAATAGCTTAAGGCTCGTAGCGTACGACTTCGATTATCCTTATTACTGTGTTTTGGAGTTGTTTAAGATGAGAAGAGAAAGAAGCTCTAAAAGCCTAGGGTTGAAAGGGGATAAAAGCTAACCTAATGTTGTCATGCATGGGTTAAAACCTAATGTATGTCATGTTTCTATCCTGCACAGAGGGAAACAGAGATCCTAGGGGATAAATGGAAAAGAAACAGATATACAGTAAACAGTAAACATGCATGCAATGCATCAATACAAGCGAGGCAAGGGAGTCCCACTCAACCTCGAACCTGGGAAAACAATAGGCAAAGTGAAACAGCTTCACTTCAAACCTAAGGGGCAAGCTTGAACAAGCCAACAAACAATACAGAAAAAGAAATAAAACCCAACACCAGCTCTGACAGCAACACCAGCTCCTACAGTAAGCAACTCAAACAGCAACAGCTCTGACAACTACAGTTGATTAACAGCAAAGGGTTGACAATAACAACTTCAAGTAAGATCCCATCTTCACTCTTCAATGATCCCCAGCTTTAGATAAGCTCCTGTCTCCAAAAATCTCCAAGCTCTAGCAAGCATGAACCTCAACCAGTAGACAACTTCAATCAGCAGCAAAACCCTAGTCTTCAACAGACAACCTGTTGGTGTAAGCCCTAGAGGCCAATACTTTTTGGTACTTGTATCGGATTATTCGTTTAATAATAAAAGGCATTTCTTTATTATGTTTGTCTTTCAGAATAATAAAGTCCCTAGAATAGTTAGTTTGTTTAATGAAATGTTAAGTGTGACTTAATCATGAGATCCCATTAAACATAAAGACATTATTCTTAAAATATCCGTAGTCAAGCTTTATTGCAAAGTGGGATAACATTAAAAGCATTGAGACTATTATGAAGATAGACTGATGATCACATCTCATGGAACATGGATAAAGAGTTATCAAGTCTTGACATAGGTATAAATATTAGGAGTAATATTTATACCGGATTGACCCGCTATGAGAATACTACATAGT
Source organism: Lathyrus sativus (assembly GCA_963859935.3). Lineage (NCBI taxonomy): Eukaryota > Viridiplantae > Streptophyta > Magnoliopsida > Fabales > Fabaceae > Lathyrus > Lathyrus sativus. The sequence continues at coordinate 7,255 of CAWUDS030000682.1, read as the reverse complement.
ATGTTATGCAAAGTGTCATAAGTTATTCTCATGGTGATAATGGTGTATTACCACCCTTCGACCTGAAACCACTATGGACCCTAGATGTAGAGTCGGGTGCTTTATTGCTGATCAAACATTATCCGTAACTGGATGATCATAAAGACAGTTGATGGGCACTCCACGAAGCATGCTGAGGGACATGAGTGTCCTAGATGGAATTTGCCAATCCTGCATAACAGGAGAAATGTCTAAGGGCCCAATATTGAACTGGACAAGGATGACACAGTGTATGCCTTGTGTTCAATATAGACATAGGGGCAAAAGGGTAATTGTACAAACATATATTATCACGAAAAAGGTTTTGTCAGATCACATGACATTTTCGTGACTTGGATAGCAGTGATGTGTTGCTAGATACCGCTTACTGTTTATTATGTTAAATATATAATTTAATATAATTACCAACGTTACGAAATCCTACAGGGTCACACACATAAGGACAGTTTGATGAGAGATAGAGAAATCAAAGGAACACCGTAAGGTACGGTGCACTTAAGTGAAAAATAGAAATTCGGATAATATAATAATAATTATTGTTATTTTATAATGGTTATAAAATAATAATAAAATAAATATATTTATTATAATAATAGTTATTATAATAATATATAATATTATTATGGATCATGTGAATTGGGTTTTTAGCCCGCAACCCACAAGAGAGTCTATAAAAGGAACCCTTGTGATGAAGCTTTAACTTGATGCAATTTCGTTTTTGATTCTCTTTTCTCACTCAAATAATTCCGTTCGTAAGCAGCTAGCACTGTGACCGGAAGCTGTTCGTGTGGACTGAGTAGAGGCGTTGCACTTCATCAACGCTTGTGATCGCTGCATCAAAGATCTGAATCGCCACAAAGAGGTAACGATTCTATCACTGACCATGCTCATTCGTAAGGATCACTAAAGGAAATTTTTGTTTTCCGCTGCGTTTAGATCGCAATTTTCCTTCAGTGGTATCAGAGCCACTTACGAAACCATGGATCTGATAGCTGTTAAATTTCCGTCTTTTCTGTATTTGATTCGATTAAAACACAGAATGAATTTAACAATAAACGATTAATTAAATTTGGCATCTGTTGTGTGCGATTTGGATGATTGATGTTGATTATGCTTCAGAAACCGACATTAGTATGGTGAAGTTATGCGATACATTGATCATCCATAGGTTACACAATTAGATCGATCACTTTTATATAAGATATAAGAAATTCTGATGCAAAGATGGTATATGGGATATACTGTTTTGATTTCATCCATTCAATCACATAAGGATTGTAATTCTTTTGAAAGATCATCATTTTCATTCGCTTCGGAATCCGACGTTAGTATGGTGAAGCAATGACATGTTGATCTATCATATTGAGTTATCAATCGAGTTGTGTTTGACGGCATGAAATTGTTGCATTAGGATTAATGGCAGTACAAGTGTTGTATTGCCGCAGACTTTTCCGGTTGGGGTTGTAAATGCACAAAAGTTGTGCAGGAAACGACGTGAAATACAATGAAGTGTTCATAAAATTTTTCGCACAAAAGTCAGCGGAACCCCCGGCTAAGTCTGCAAAGTGTGATCAATCAGCCGAAATTTAATTTAGTTTATTTAATTATCGGAATTTTAAACTAATAATAAAAGTGTGTTTATTATTATTTATTTATGGTGATCAGTTATGGCCTTAGTTTTTCCTTTATTATTGTTTTGGGATTTTTGAATACGGCCTGCGTGTCGTGCCTCTCTCTCAATCTCTTTATGTAACTTCTTTTCTCATCTCACTCCCTCGTATGTAAAACGAGTTTTCTTATATGTAATGTAATATTATGTTATGAAAAAAAAAAGGAAGTATTTAATATTAAAGGAGGATAACCTTGGAGATCATGCTTGGAGAAGCTTAGATCGTTATTAGGTTAGCTTAGGTTCTCTCATTGGCTTGAGAGAACAATTGCGTTAGGGGCCATAATTGTATCTTTTTTTTTATATGTATGTTGATGCATGTAATTGTATGTTGATGCATGTGAGAGACGTTTTGCATGTTAAGCCGGTGAGATCAAACTAATAACAAATTCCATCAAAATTAAATATTAAGTTTATGCTTTCCAATTTTTAGCACTCATCAAGACTAGTATCGAGCATTGTAGGTTTCGCCTACGCGAGGTGCATGTTCTATATTAGTAAGGTGTGATGGGATAATTGTAATATCCAATTGCTAAAACAATGGGTCAAACTTAACTAAACAAATTATAATAAGATTACATATGTTTAGAAGCAAGAATTGGGAATGATTCATGTGATGGATCAGAATAAGGAGTTATTCACCCAATTGAAAATATTCGAGAGTTGTATGAGATACAATTGGAAGGAGTTCCTACCTAAATAACTTAGTTTTGTGTAATCAGCCTAACGCTGACTTAAAACAAAGTGAAACATGGATCTCGACCCACTAGAAAGTCTTCCAACGGGATTTTCCGAATCAAATGATGAGGGTCATTTGTTTTGAATAAAATAGTGGGAGCATATTTGATTAAAGGCCTAATTAAATATGTTGTTTTAATGATACTTATATTTTCATATTTCTCTTGTAGATTACCATGACAACAAACACATCGAACAATATTTTGCGATCCATCCTAGATAAGGAAAAATTGTCTGGGACAAATTTCCTGGATTGGCACCGTAATCTGAGGATTGTCCTCAAGCACGATAAGAAGCTGTATGTCTTGGAGACACCAGTTCCTGAGGAGGAACCTCCTAGTTCTGCACCAAAGGCAGAAAGAGATGCTTATAAGAAGCATTTCGATGATGCCAATGAAACCGCTTGCCTCATGCTTGCTACCATGAACTCTGAGTTGCAAAAGCAACACGAGAACATGTCTGCGTTCGATATGATCGGACATCTGAAAACGCTTTATCAAGAGCAAGCAAGAAATGAGAGGTTTCAGGTTTCAAAGTCCCTTTTTAACAACAAGTTAGCTGAGGGAGCCCCTGTAAGTCCCCATGTACTCAAGATGATTGGGTATGTGGAGAACCTTGACAGATTAGGGTTTCCCCTTGGAAAAGAACTTGCGATTGATCTGATCTTGCAATCGTTGCCAGAGAGCTTCAGTCAGTTTGTCCTGAATTTCAATATGAATGACTTGGACAAAAGTCTTCCAGAACTGCTAGGCATGTTGAGAACTGCTGAGCAGAATATGAAGACAAAAGGGAAATTCATTCTGATGGTCAGTAATGGAAAGAAACAGAACAAGAGGCCCATCAAACAGGGTGGTAGAGGGAAAGGCAAGGAAGTTGCCAAACCCAAACCCACTCCTCCTGTTTTGAAGCCTAGTGGAGGAATAGCAAAGGAGGGCACTTGCTTCCATTGCGGTAAGACCGGACATTGGAAGAGAAATTGCCCAAAGTACCTGGAAGATAAGAATAATGGAGTAGAGACTTCAAATTCAGGTATTTTTGTTATTGAAATTAATTTATCTACTTCTGCATCATGGGTATTAGATACTGGATGCGGTTCTCACATTTGTACTAATGTGCAGGGGCTAAAAAGGAGTAGAGATTTGGCAAAAGGTGAAGTTGACCTACGAGTTGGCAATGGAGCAAAGGTTGCTGCTTTAGCTGTAGGAACTTATGTTTTAACTTTACCTAGTGGTTTAATAATTCAGTTAGAGAACTGTTATTATGTACCTGCAATTAGCAGGAATATTATTTCCGTTTCTTGTTTGGACAAGTTTGGTTTTTCATTCATAATAAGGAACAATTGTTGCTCCATTTATTTGAATGATATATTCTATGCTACTGCAAAAATGAATAATGGACTATATGTCCTTGATCTTGAAATGCCAATTTATAACATTAATACTAAAAGGTTGAAACCTAATGAGTTGAATCCAACTTACCTTTGGCACTGTCGATTAGGCCACATAAATGAGAAACGCATTTCCAAACTCCATAAAGATGGACTCTTGGACTCTTTTGATTATGAATCATATGAGACATGCAGATCTTGTTTAATTGGAAAGATGACAAAGTCCCCATTCACAGGAAAAGGTGAAAGGGCTAATGATCTTTTGGCACTCATACATACTGATGTATGTGGACCACTGAACATACCAGCCAGAGGAGGTTTTCAGTACTTCATCACTTTTACTGATGACTTCAGTAGATACGGATATGTGTATTTAATGAAACACAAATCTGAGTCCTTTGAAAAGTTCAAGGAATTCAAGAATGAAGTACAAAACCAACTAGGTAAGAATATTAAAGTTCTTCGATCAGATCGAGGCGGTGAATATTTAAGCCTAGAATTTGATGACCATCTAAAAGAGTATGGGATTCTATCCCAACTTACTCCTCCTGGAACACCACAATGGAATGGTGTATCTGAGAGAAGAAATCGAACCTTGTTAGACATGGTCCGATCCATGATGAGTCACGTCGATCTTCCAAACTCCTTTTAGGGACATGCATTATTAACAGCAGCTTACACACTTAACCGTGTTCCATCCAAAAAGGTTGATAAGACACCATATGAGATATGGAGTGGTAAGAAACCACATATGTCTTACATGAAGATTTGGGGTTGCGAAGTTTACGTCAAACGACAAATTTCAACCAAGCTTGAGCCCAAATCTGACAAATGCTTATTTGTGGGGTATCCTAAAGAAACAAGAGGATATTACTTCTACAATCCTTCTGAGGGCAAAGTGTTTGTCGCTCGAACTGGAGTCCTTCTGGAAAGGGATTTTATTTCCAAAGGAAACAGTGGGAGGAAAATAGAGCTTGAAGAAATTCAAGAATCACAAAACATTGAAACACCTATGGAGGAACTAGAGCGGGAAACACAAGTAGTTGTGGAAGAGCAACCTGCTCAAGTAGAACAAGACCAGCGTATGTCAAGCAGGATACGTCACCAACCTGAGAGATATGGATATCTCATAAGTGATCAGGGTGATGTATTACTCATGGATCAAGATGAGCCTGTGACCTACAAAGAGGCCATAACTGGTCCTGAGTCTGAGAAGTGGCTAGAAGCCATGAAATCTGAAATGGATTCCATGTACACAAACCAGGTTTGGACCTTGGTAGAACCTCCTATAGGAGTTAACCCTATAGGATGCAAGTGGGTCTTCAAGAAGAAGACTGACATGGATGGTAAGGTACATACCTATAAAGCAAGACTGGTTGCAAAAGGCTATAAACAAATTCATGGGGTTGACTATGATGAAACCTTTTCACCAGTTGCAATGCTTAAATCTGTTCGGATTTTACTTACCATCGCTGCATATCATGATTATGAAATATGGCAGATGGATGTCAAAACTGCTTTCCTTAATGGGAATCTTCTTGAGGATGTGTACATGACACAACCTGAAGGATTTGACATATCACAAGATGCCCAAAAGATATGCAAGTTACAACGATCAATCTATGGATTGAAGCAAGCTTCCAGAAGCTGGAATCTTCATTTTGATGAAACCGTAAAACAATATGGATTCATCAAAAATGAAGATGAACCTTGTGTCTACAAGAAGGTTAGTGGGAGCATGATCGTGTTTCTGGTATTATATGTAGATGACATATTACTCATTGGAAACGATGTCCCTACCTTGCAACAAGTGAAGACTTGGTTAGGGAATTGTTTTTCTATGAAAGACCTAGGTGAAGCAGCCTATATATTAGGAATTAGGATCTATAGAGATAGATCACAAAAACTGCTTGGCCTAAGTCAGAGTACATACATAGATAAAGTGTTGAGACGCTTTAATATGCATGATTCCAAGAAAGGATTCATACCTATGCAACATGGTCTGTGTTTATCAAAAACACAATCCCCTTCAACTAAGGAAGAAAGGGATCGCATGAATAAGATTCCATATGCATCTGCAATAGGATCTATCATGTATGCCATGTTATGTACTCGACCAGATGTCTCGTATGCATTAAGTGCAACGAGTAGGTACCAATCTGATCCTGGTGATGCTCACTGGGTAGCTGTCAAGAATATTCTTAAGTACTTAAGAAGGACTAAGGATTCATTCTTGATATATGGAGGTCAGGAAGAGCTTGATGTAATTGGTTACACTGATGCTAGCTTCCAGACAGATAAGGATGATTTTAGATCACAATCTGGTTATGTGTTCTGTCTCAATGGTGGCGCTGTGAGCTGGAAAAGTTCAAAGCAAGAAACAGTTGCTGATTCTACAACTGAGGCCGAGTATATTGCTGCCTCAAATGCAACAAAGGAAGCTGTTTGGATCAAGAAGTTCATTAGTGAACTTGGCATAGTCCCTAGCATTGTGGATCCCATTGGTTTATATTGTGATAACAATGGTGCTATCGCACAAGCTAAGGAGCCTAGATCTCACCAACGATCCAAACACATACTTAGGCGTTATCACCTCATTCGAGAGATAATCGATCGGGGAGATGTGAAGATATGCAGAGTACCTACACTTGACAATATCGCTGACCCATTAACAAAGCCTCTTGCGCAACAGAAGCATGATGGTCATACTAGATCTATGGGTATTAAGGGTATGCCTAATTGGCTCTAGTGCTAGTGGGAGATTGTTGGTGTAAGCCCTAGAGGCCAATACTTTTTGGTACTTGTATCGGATTATTCGTTTAATAATAAAAGGCATTTCTTTATTATGTTTGTCTTTCAGAATAATAAAGTCCCTAGAATAGTTAGTTTGTTTAATGAAATGTTAAGTGTGACTTAATCATGAGATCCCATTAAACATAAAGACATTATTCTTAAAATATCCGTAGTCAAGCTTTATTGCAAAGTGGGATAACATTAAAAGCATTGAGACTATTATGAAGATAGACTGATGATCACATCTCATGGATCATGGATAAAGAGTTATCAAGTCTTGACATAGGTATAAATATTAGGAGTAATATTTATACCGGATTGACCCGCTATGAGAATACTACATAGTATGTTATGCAAAGTGTCATAAGTTATTCTCATGGTGATAATGGTGTATTACCACCCTTCGACCTGAAACCACTATGGACCCTAGATGTAGAGTCGGGTGCTTTATTGCTGATCAAACATTATCCGTAACTGGATGATCATAAAGACAGTTGATGGGCACTCCACGAAGCATGCTGAGGGACATGAGTGTCCTAGATGGAATTTGCCAATCCTGCATAACAGGAGAAATGTCTAAGGGCCCAATATTGAACTGGACAAGGATGACACAGTGTATGCCTTGTGTT
>CAWUDS030000681.1:0-25974 GCA_963859935.3 Lathyrus sativus | reverse complement strand
GATAAACAGGTGCAAAACCATAACAAGTCCCTATCAGTCGTCGCAGCAACAGCGTAAAACCAGGATTGTAATATCCTGCTTCGACGGTTCAGACCATCAAGTCGTCATCACCATCAAACCTTTCTCGGCAGCGACAAAGATCGGCAGTTTCCAAACTTGGAGATGGGCCCTGAAAGAAGAAGAGGAAAAATCAGTTTGGTCTAGAGCAATAATCACAGGCATCTCAGCTTTTGCAAGCAACTGTGACAAAAGTGTATCAACAGGTAAGCTCATACAAACAACCATAACAGACATCTCAATAACAGAAGAGATAAGCACATCCCCTAGCCATAACTCATCTGCGTCTATGATCATGACTAAAATGAATGAGACACCCACAGAGAATAACTCTTCTACTTGTGAGGGCTTAACAATTCAAAATATGCAAAATCAAATAGATCACAAATAAGTTTGATTCCAAAACAGATCAAAATAAGCCCGTTTCTGAAAGAAATTCGAAGCATATCCAATTGAAGCAAACCAGAAATATACATTCCAAATAGGAAAGTTCGAACCAAAATAAGTCATACCAGCAATGAGTCCCAAATCAAATCTGAAAAAGGAAAATCAGAACATATCAGAGATAAATCGTAAATCAAATCCAATCAAAGTGAATCCAAATGGGGAAAGTTTTCAAACGAAACATAAGAATCTCAATCAGATCAAAGTAGCATCGGTTCACCAAAGTTCCATAAAATCAAATCAAATCGTTTCAGTAAAAATAACGTGTATCCAACATCCAAACCCAACAAAAGCCCAAAAGAAGAGATTATAAAAGGACAACATCACCTCGTAGAAAGGGAGGAGGGAAAGCGAAGAAGAGGATCGAGAAACCCTGAAAAACCACCGATTAAAAACCCTAACGGGTTAACGGCGAAAACGAAGAAGGGTCGCAAGCAGAGAACAAGGAACTAACGGAAGAAATCATCAAGTGCATCACTAAAGCGCAGACGAGTCAACCGAAGGAGGTCCACCGGCGCCGTTTCGTACAACAACGGGCAAACCCCCTTGAAGCTCAGACCGTATCGTCATCATCACTTTTCAACGCACAATCTCGCCATCGAAGCATTCGAAGAGTGAGATAAAGATCTGTGTTTAATCATGTTTTCATGTATGTTTCAGGATAATTGAGAAGAACTAAGCATGCAAGTGAAGAACGATGAGAATCGGACATGGAGAAGAATGAGAGGCACAACGGCGCCGCGAAGGGGTTCATAAACCCTAGCTCGGTGTTTTGACATACCAGCCCAACCCCTCTTAGTTTTCTCATCTTTTTATTTTATTATTTGTTTTTTTTATAATTAATATTATATTAAGTATTTAAAACTGTTTTTTAAAATAAATAAAATAAAAAAAAAACCTTTTTTTGTATATAATAAAAATAAAAACCTTTTTTTAATAAATAACTTAAAATATTTTTTAATATAAAAATTAAAACCCTTTTGTAGATTAAATTTAAAATATTTTTTTAATTAACATTACTCTTTCTTCTATAAATTTCATTAACACTTTTTCTTTAAAAACAACAAAAAAACCTTCAACATTGCACTCTTGTCTCAGGACTCGTCCGATCACCGTCTAACTTCGCCTACTAATGCGTGTGTTCATTTTTGCAGCTTATGTTTACTGTTATTGCATTGGGTTTTCATTTAAGTTTCCTTATTATTGTAACTGCTTCTCGGTTGTAACCTCGCAAACGAACAATCGCGCTCACTTTCCGCATTTTATTTCTGCTTGCATGATTTAAATTTCTCACATTTTTATCACTATTATTCTACCATGTCACTCACATCCGAAGGTTAGGTCTAGCTTTTGGTCGCCGCGCCAATAGTCCTCAACTTCAACCCTTACAGCCTCACAAACCCTAATTTTCACAAATTCCTCGCCGCAGGCAAAATTATAACTTTACCCCTAGAATTAGGTCAAAGAGCCGCCGCGCTCATTTTAGGGTTTCCCACCGCGGAATCCCTAACCTAATTTAACCCTAATTACAACTTAACAATTCAACGTAGAGATTTGGAGTTTCTACACTCCACGTAAGCGTGTCCTTAAGATGCGTTTATTCCCCTTGAGACCTTGACCACAGTCAAGAAGTCTCTAACCTCCCTTTTGAGGGGAACTACGATTACTCTGATTCCACTCCCGTAAGGATACGTAGGCACAAGATGCGATGTCTTGCCGAGTAAACTTAGAATTAACCCCTTAGGTCTCTTTTCTCACTTTTAATCCTTTTGTACATATACCTTAGGCAAATAAATAAAGCAAATAGTAAACATCTGAACAAAAGGTTCCTGTAGAGTACTACAGAAGTTTAGGGTGCTAGTACCTTCCCTAAATTTAACCAACCCCCGAACCCTAGATCTTTCCCCGCATTGTGTTTACGATGCAAAATAGGTTTTCCCTCTTTTGACCTTTTCCTTCGGATAAATCAAAGAGCGGTTGTGAACTGAATTGTGATTCAAACTCATTAATAGTTTGATATCCTATTTCCACCGCAACAGAAAATGGCGACTTCACTGGGGAATCTCTAATCTTGAGGGTTATCCCTAACTTGTTCATATTTATTACTATCTGTGTTATTATTCATTTGCATGTATATATTTGTGCTTTGATTGTGGGACTGTTCCTTGTGCTGTGAGATAGGTCCTAACCCGGATCTAGTGTACCTTAGGTAAATGGCAATAGACCAAGGAAATTGTACGACGTATATCGATACGGTTGATCTGGTGGCCATAGTTAGTGCGACTTCTTGGTTGGTGCTTATATTCCTTAAGTCAAGTTGAGGATAATATTGAGGCTGCCATATGTTGTCAATGCACTAACTGACTTTTAGAACCCTAGTTAACTCATCTTGGCCTTTAGAAGGTAGTGAGGTAACCGGCTTTGGTGCAGACTGAAGTTGGTTGACACTCGATACTACGCTCATTGAGATCTTAAACTTGGAGGGTTTTGGTTGGCAAGTAAGTTGCTTTCTGAACAACCACCCTTGTGAAGGATCAATGATATTGAGATCCCTTAGAACCTGGTTACTTTTGTAGGACAGGATGAACCATCTAACTTCAGGGGAGGGTACTTGCCTTTGAACCTCATGCAAGCCTTTAACCTAGGACTTTGTGTGTTTTCATGCATTGCATCCATAAAGCATCTCATCGCATTGTATTTCACGGAGTTCAAACATCATTAATGGATATCGCGGGATACCATAAATAAAAAAATATAAAATGAAAAAACAAGAAAAAGATTTCCTTGGTACCCCACGACATTAGTAAATGTGTTGAATTCCATGAAATCTTCATTTACATTCACATTTTAGCATCATATTTTTGCATTGCATGTGTCTCCCGATTTCTCATACTCGGTTCTCTCACCTTCCAGTTTCGTCACCCTGAGTTCTCGGCACCAATACAACACCAGAGCTCAAACTCGGAAAAGAATGGAGGATCAGGCAAAAGAGATTGATCGCCTTAGCAATGAACTCGAAGACCTTCGAGGGGGTATGGGGCGAATGATGGAATTGTTACATGTCATGAATGCTAAGATGGATACCCAGCCCACTGTTGTTTCTGAGATTACCGGCGTTACTGTGGACCCTTCACCAAGTGTGACCGTAGCAAGGGACCCACCTTACGGTCTTGCTCCCGGTTTTGTGCCTCCTCAAGCCACTGTTCCGATTAATCAACCTGTTCAGCAAGTCGTGCCCTTGTTTTCTGAAGTTTCTAGGGGGGCTCCTATCTTTGCACCACCTGTTGTACACACTCGTGCGCAACCGTACTTCAATGAGACAGTTTTTGATAATCTTGATGAGAATGTTGAGGGTTATGAAAAACATGATAAGCTCCGTGAGGAAGTAAACACTATCGTCCAGAGATTGAAAAAGGTAGAGGGTGATCAAATTTTTGGGACTGCTGCAAGGGATGTTTGTTTGGTCTTAGGTTTGGTTATTCCCCCGAAGTTCAAAACTCCGAACTTCGATCGTTATGAGGGTGCCACCTGTCCTAAGAGTCATCTGATCATGTATTATCGCAAAATGGCTGCCCATGTTGAGAATGATAAACTGATGATTCATTGCTTCCAAGACAGTTTGAAGGGTGCTTCTTCCAAGTGGTATTTAACTTTGGACCAATCCCGTGTTAAGAGCTTTCAAGATTTATCTGACGCTTTCATCAAACACTACAAGTACAATATGGATCTGGCTCCTGACAGAAGACAGTTGCTGAGTATGTCACAAAAGAATTCTGAGTCATTCAAAGAGTATGCTCAAAGGTGGAGAGAGACTGCTTCGCAGGTAGAACCTCCTTTGACCGAGAAAGAGTTAGCTGATTGGTTTGTCGACACAGTCCGTCCAGAATTTTACGAGAGAATGGTGGGTAGTGTGACTTCAAATTTCTCCGACATCGTTGCTGTGGGTGTCAAGATTGAATTGGGTATGAAGAGTGGTAAAATGACAAATAATCATGGCGCTTCTAAGGATCAGCCGAAGAAACCTCCGTATAGCTCCCAGAAAAAGAAGGAGAGTGAGACTAATGCTATATCCTCTGGTAGACCAAGGGAACGCTTTTATCGGCATCCGCAAGGTTATGCTCAACCTCAAGGGTACCCAGTCCAATATGCTCAACAACCCTATGTGGCAGCTATTACACCTTCTTTCAATCAACAGGTTCCCATGTATCAACCTATGCAACAACCTCCTGTTTATCCGCCTCCTGTCAACTACCTACAGGCACCCAATACTCCTGCTCCTCAACAGCCAAAGAGTCCGGCTCCTCACCAGAATATGCCGAACAGAAGAACGTATAAACCTTGTCCGTCGATTCCAATGACTTTTACCGAGTTGTATCCCTCTCTGGTCAAGCAGGGTCTCATCACTACTCGGGCTTTGGGTCCGCCTCCTAATCCTCTACCCGCCAATTACAACGCCGCTGCTCATTGTTTATTTCATGAGGGTGCGCCTGGTCATGATCTGGAGAATTGTTATGCTCTCAAAAACATTGTCAGGGATTTATTGGAAAAGAAGATTTTGTCATTCGAAGATCCTCAACCAAATGTTAAGAAGAATCCTTTTCCTAACCATGAGAGTGTCAATGCCATTGGTGCTAATTCGGAAGAAGGTTATGCCCTTGATGTTGAACAGATTAAGACTCCTCTCAAGATGTTCCATTCGAAGCTGTTTGAAGCTGGTTTGGTAGATACTTCCCACGTTGCATGCGCAAGTTGTGAAGCCAGTAGCAAGGGTTGTGTGTCGGTTCAGAATGATGTTCAGAGATTAATTAATGAGGGTGTTTTACAAGTGACAAGCCAAGCCAAGAAAGATGAGGTCGCTGTGGTTGAGCCTGTCTTCCATCAGCCAGAATCAAAGGGTAAGGTACCAGTGTTTAATATATCAGGGGCAGGTTCTGCTAATCCCGTGTTCGATATGCCAAAATCGTTTATCCCTGAGGTGAATCAGCCTAAGCCTATAGTTATTCGAAAACCAGGTCCGTTTCCTTTCAGGGATCCTAAAGCTGTGCCTTGGAAATATGACGTGACGATGATTGACAAGGAGTCCGGGAAGGTTATTCCCAAGGAAGAGGGTAAGGATACTGTGACCAATATCGCAGAGGTAAGCAGGATGACCCGCAGTGGCCGTGTGTATACTCCCCGTTCTAATGAGGATCCACCTAAGGAGATCACTAATATCCCAGTGCCTGCCAAAGACAAAGGTAAGGGAGCCGTCACGAATGATGAAGATGCCGAATTTTTGAGGATCATCAAGAAAAGTGACTATAAAGTTATTGACCAACTTCATCAGACTCCTTCCAAGATTTCGATTTTATCCCTGTTGATGAATTCACCCGCTCATAGGATGGCCTTGCAGAAGGTTTTGACTCAAGCACATGTGGATCAAGATATTAGCACCAGTCGGTTTGATAGTGTGATTGCCAATTTGACCGCCTGTAACACCCTCAGTTTCAGCAATGAAGAGTTACGGAAGGAGGGTCCGAACCATAATCGTGCTTTACATATATCGGTGAAATGTCAGGAAGACAATTTAGCTAGAGTGCTAGTAGACACCGGGTCTTCTCTGAATGTTCTACCCAAGAGGGTTCTTGATAAGTTGGCTTGTAAAGAGACTGTGTTGAAACCTACTCCTTTGGTTGTCAAGGCTTTCGATGGCTCTCGCCGGTCGGTAATGGGGGAGGTTGAGCTTCCTATCCTGATTGGTCCGCAAATTTTTAATATCACGTTTCAAGTCATGGACATTAATCCCAACTACAGTTGTTTACTTGGAAGGCCGTGGATTCATGCCGCTGGGGCGGTAACCTCAACTTTACATCAGAAGATGAAGTTCGTGATCGATGGAAAGTTGGTTATTATACACGGTGAGGAAGATCTGATGGTCAGTAACCTGTCTTCTTTCCGTTACATCGAGGCCGATGAGAATGCTTTAGAAATCTCCTTTCAAGCACTTGAGATCGCCAATGTTGTTCTGCTAGAAGTCGAAGAGACAGTGGGTCAGGGTAATCCATCTTTTGCATCCCTGAAAAGTACCAAATCAACAATTGACAGGGGCATTCCTGAAGGTTGGGGAGAGGTAATTGATGTCAAGACCAAGACTGATCGCTCTGGGTTGGGTTACAAACCAACTCAGAATGGAGCTGCCACGACTGTCGAAGGGCGTCCGAAGGTTATCCAAGAAGTATTTGTCAGCGGAGGTTTCCAAGTCAATGCCATCAGCGACTGTGAAGAAAATGAAGAGCTGAGCAACCTGGTGTTTAAGGGTGATGCAGTTTTGAACAACTGGGAGGCCGTAGAGATCCCTGTTATTTTTCCCTTGTCAAAGTAATTGTTTTTTTAAGTTTCATTTACATTTTCAAATAAAAATCCGTAGCTCTGCCCAAGGCTATAGGGTCGCTGTTATTGGGCCACCTTTCATTTCTAAAAGGATATTAATAAAAGCATTTGGTTCAATTCCACTTTGGTTCATTTGCGTTTTTCGTTTTCACCTTTAAGAATGAAATTGGCAACCTTTCTTCCAAAAAATAATAATAAAAAAAAAACAGCATTTCATTCTTACATATCTTCGAGCATTTTAATTAAGTAAGCTTTCCATCATGCAGAGATATCGTAAACCTTGTTGGATCCAATGACTTTACTGACACTCCTGACTGGGATGCACCCATCAATCAAGCTGAGGATGAGGGTGAAGAAGATTTTGAAGTACCTGCGGAACTGACAAGATTGATTGAGTACGAGTACACAGAGCTTCAACCGCATAAGGAGCAGGTGGACCTAATTAATCTCGGTACGGACGAGAGCAAGAAAGAGGTCAAGATTGGTGCAATGCTTGGGACGAAGATTAGGCCGAGGTTGATTGAGTTGTTAAAAGAGTATATTGATGTGTTTGCGTGGTCGTATCAAGATATGCCGGGCCTAGACACGGATATTGTTGTTCACAAGTTGCCACTCAAGCCAGATTGTCCACCTATCAAGCAGAAGCTCCGAAGAACGAGACCCGACATGGCTTTGAAGATTCGAGATGAGGTTAAAAAGCAGTTGGATGCAGGTTTCTTGGCAGTCGCAAAATATCCAGATTGGGTTGCCAACATTGTGCCAGTGCCCAAGAAGGACGGTAAGGTTAGGATGTGTGTAGACTACAGGGATCTGAACAAAGCAAGTCCAAAGGACGACTTCCCACTGCCACATATTGATACACTGGTAGACAATACAGCCAGTTTTGCGTTGTTTTCATTTATGGATGGTTTCTCTGGCTATAATCAGATCAAGATGGATCCCGACGATCGAGAGAAGACTACTTTCATTACTCCTTGGGGGACCTTCTGCTACAAAGTCATGCCCTTCGGTTTAAAGAACGCAGGAGCAACTTACCAACGTGCTATGACCACTCTTTTTCATGATATGATGCACAAAGAAATTGAGGTGTATGTGGACGATATGATAGCCAAATCTCAGAGTGAAGAGGAGCATTTAGACCATTTGGTGAAGCTGTTTGAACGACTCCGGAAATATCAGTTGAAATTGAATCCTGCAAAATGTACCTTCGGTGTCAGATCCGGAAAATTGCTTGGTTTCATTGTTAGCCAGCGAGGGATTGAGGTGGATCCTGACAAAGTCCGAGCCATTCAAGATATGCCGGCTCCGCGAACCGAGACGCAAGTTAGGGGTTTTCTGGGACGTCTGAATTACATTTCCAGGTTTATCTTTAATATGACCGCTACTTGTGAGCCGATATTCAAGTTGCTTTGCAAGGGGCAGACAGTTGAGTGGAACCCTGATTGTCAGAAAGCGTTCGAGAAGATTAAGGGTTATTTGCAAGATCCCCCTATTCTGATCCCGCCCGTACCTGGAAGACCGTTGTTTATGTACCTTACTGTTCTCGAGAAGTCTATGGGTTGTGTGCTTAGACAACATGATGAGACTGGGAAAAAGGAACATGCAATTTATTACCTGAGCAAGAAGTTTACCGATTGCGAAAACAGATACTCACCATTAGAGAAAACTTGTTGTGCATTGGCATGGGCCGCTAGGCGCCTTCGGCAATATATGGTCTGTCATACCACATTATTGATTTCTAAAATGGACCCGATCAAGTATATTTTTGAAAAACCTGCTCAAACCGGGAGGCTAGCCCGTTGGCACATGTTGTTATCCGAATATGACATCCAGTATGTACCCCAGAAGGCGATTAAGGGTAGTATCTTATCTGATTACCTTGCAGACCAGCCAGTTGAAGATTATGAACCTCTTAAGCTCGATTTTCCTGATGAGGATATTTTGTTGATTAAAAGAGATTGTGAAGAGCCAGATCCGAGCGAAGGTCCAGAACCAGGTCTTTGGTGGAAGATGATGTTTGATGGTTCCTCAAATTTCAATGGGCATGGTATAGGCGCCGTTTTGATGAACCCGAAGGGTGGATTCACACCATTTACAGCAAGGTTGGACTTTGAGTGTACTAATAATGTCGCAGAATATGAAGCATGTATCCTCGGCCTCGAAGCGGCAATTCACCTCCGAATCAAACTTCTTAAAGTAAGTGGTGACTCAGCCTTGGTTATTTACCAGGTACAAGGCAAATGGGAAACGAAGAATGAGAAGCTGATCCCTTATAAGGACTACATTATTGAGCTGATCAAGTATTTCGACGAGATAGAGTTCGAGCATGTTCCTAGATCCGAGAATCACGTAGCTGATGCATTAGCCATGTTAGCATCTATGTGGAAAGTTAAGTTCGTTAATGAAGCACCTCTTATCCATATTGAGCGCAAGGTTGAGCCCGCTTATTGTCAGATGGTCGAAGAAGTTGAGGTGGATGAAAAGCCTTGGTTTCATGATATCAAGAACTATCTCGTCAAGCAGGAATATCCCGATGGTGCTACTGGTCTGGACAAAAAGACATTGAGAAGATTGGCGTCCAAATTCTTTATCAGTAATAATGTGTTGTACAAGAGAAATCACGACATGGTCCTGCTCAGATGTGTTGATAAACGGGAAGCGGACATGTTACTACAGGAAATTCATGAGGGGACCTTCGGAACCCATGCCAATGGTTATGCTATGTCCAAGAAGATGTTAAGGGCTGGGTATTACTGGTTAACCATGGAAGCTGACTGCATCCAATACGCTAGAAAATGCCATAAGTGCCAAATTTATGCTGATAAAATGCATGTACCTCCGTCACCGTTGAATGTTTTGTCTTCACCATGGCCGTTCTCTATGTGGGGCATTGACATGATTGGGGCAATTGAGCCAAAGGCTTCTAATGGTCATCGTTTTATCCTCGTTGCTATAGATTATTTCACCAAGTGGGTAGAGGCTGCCTCCTACACCAACGTGACCAAGCAAGTGGTTGCCCGCTTCATCAGGAAAGAGATCATCTGCCGCTATGGAGTCCCAAGCCGGATAATAACTGACAATGGCACCAATCTGAACAATAAGACTATGAAAGAGTTGTGTGATAACTTCAAGATCACTCACCACAATTCTTCTCCGTACCGTCCTAAGATGAATGGAGCCGTTGAAGCTGCAAATAAGAATATCAAGAAGATCCTGCAAAAGATGGTTGTGACTTACAAAGATTGGCATGAGATGTTACCGTTTGCTTTGCATGGATACAGAACCTCGGTGAGAACTTCGACAGGGGCAACACCTTTCTCACTGGTATATGGAATGGACGCCGTACTCCCCATCGAAGTAGAGATACCTTCGCTAAGAGTGTTAATGGAGGCTGAACTCGAGGAAGCTGAGTGGGTTCAGGACAGATTGGATCAGTTGAATCTCATTGACGAGAAGCGTCTGACGGCCATGTGCCATGGGCAATTATATCAGAAACGGATGAAAAGAGCGTTTGATAAGAAGATTCGTATCCGTGAGTTCCGTCAAGGAGAGCTCGTACTCAAAAAGATCTTACCAGTGCATAAAGATATGCGTGGAAAGTGGATGCCCAATTATGAAGGCCCATTCGTTGTAAAGACTGTCTTCTCCGGAGGGTCTCTAATACTTACGACAATGGACGGTGAAGAACTAACGCATCCCGTGAATTCTGATGCAGTCCGAAAATATTATGCCTAAAAACCCGCTAAGTCGAAAACCTGCAAAAGGCGATTTAGGCAAAAGTAAGGGTTGAAAAAAAAAGAAAAAAGAAATAATAATAAAAAGCTCGCTAAGTTGAAAACCCGAAAGGGCGGCTTAGGCAAAAAAGAGCGTCCCGGTGGATTGAAAACCCGAAAGGGCGGTCCAGGCAAAAGTTAGGGACAAAGGCATTTCATTGCATCAGAAGACACTGATTATCTCGAACCCACTTTCTGCATGAGAGCCATGTTTCAGCTCTTTCACCCTTGCCCAAAGCAGGATTCTGGATTAGTCTTAGTTAGTAGTGTCAGTAGGTGTCGCTGGATTCGATGTAACCTTTTTTTCCCATGTTTCCAATTTCAAAATGTAATCATCTGTGGAGCTATGCCTTCAGCAAGCAGCCACCCTTTAATAAAAGATACCATCTCGTTACTTACATTCCTCGGTGCATTGCTCTTTATTTTCTATTTGTTATGCAAAATGCGTTTATTCTTAAAATTTGAAAATGAAAGGTACATTGTAGATTTTCCAAAACTGTTTTTCAAAAAAAAAAACAACAAATTTGAAATGTAATAAATTACTTTGACTAGGGGAAATTCCGACAGGATCTCTTCATTCCCCGGAAATATCATTATTGCAGAAACACTTTCAAACCATTGCTCTAACACAGTCCCCAGCGAGACTATAAGCTGACAACTTCTTCTTGGGTAACTCAAAAGTGTCCCTCAGGTTTTCTTCTCCCCATGTGAAGACGTGATACTGTACACCCAAGCAGATTACCTTATCCCCAGAGAATTCAGAACCTTAAAACCAGATTTGGTTCTACCATTGATCTTTCTTACCCATGATTGTCGTATTGGTTGCAGAGAACGCAGGGTACTTCCGTCGAGATGTTTATTTCATCTCTCGTCCCGTCTCTAGTCTATTTCATTACATATTCATTACATATTCATTACATATTCATTACATATTCATTACATACTCACTACATACTCATTTCATAACATCTAACATACCTAGACATTAACATACATTCATATTAACATATTCATTAACATACGCATTAGCATGCACAGGTTCATTGTGTCTCTACCATCGGTCGTTACCACCGAGTAACTGGGTTTGTCCATTCTCTCCAAATAGATTGTCAGCCCTAAGCATAAAATACTTACTTGTTTCCAGTTTCCCCACGGAGCTCGATCCTCGTGGATGACGGTTACTTCAGCTATCTTCCCTCACCAGGATAAGATGTTTACCTCTCGAGATCATTCCCTCGATGGAGTTTTGATTACCAGTCTTCTTTCTAGCTCGATCCTAGATTGAATCTCAGTCTTGTCGGTCGTCAATCCCAACCGGACGTGCATTTATTTTGCACCATCTAAAGGATTTCACCATACCATGACAGATACGCGACTATCTCGCTTGAGAAGTTTATCACTGTACCCGGATGTGCATTTATTTTGCACTATCTTTCAAGAAAATCAACTACGATCCTTTACAGATGCACGCCCGTTCACGCCTGGAAAATCTATCAGTACAACACTTTACAATCCTACATGTTACAACCCTTTACACTTTACATCTTACAGCATCAGCATACGACATTTCTCACCTAAGAAGTCGATCCTATCCTCGTTATGACTCGCAGCAAATGGCCATCTCCATGGAGCAGTTGGGCTTCCATTTACCTGCCGTCTTGAGGTTTGAACCAAATCGTATTCAGGAGAGCACGATCTTGAGTTACGGGGAGGTTTGAGCAGTTTCATATTCAGGAGAGCACGATTCTGAGTTATGAAGAAGTTCATTTATCCTTTAGTAAAAGAAGGAGCGGAATCATATTCAGGAGAGCACGATTCTGAAATATGAGTATATTCAGTCATCCAGTTTCATATTCAGGAGAGCACGATTCTGAAATATGAGTATGTTCAGTCATCCAGTTTCATATTCAGGAGAGCACGATTCTGAAGTATGAAAAAATTCATTTACAACCAAATCATATTCAGGAGAGCACGATTCTGAAGTATGAGGAAGTTCAGTTTACCCTTTTCATGTTCAGGAGAGCACGATCTTGAAACATGAAGAAGTTATTTATCCTTCGGTGAGAGAAAAATCCGAATCGTATTCCAGGCGCCGACCTTAAATGCGAGAAGATTTATTTATCAGATAAGCAGCAGCCTCTTTATTTGAGTGCTTATCCGTTTTGGCACATAAGTCCCTTCCAACGATAAGTGACAGTTCTCCCGAGAAACTTATCAGGGCAGTTCCCATTAAAGTCCATTTATTTTGGCATACAGTCGGTCTTTACCCTGTACATTTGATACGGATTTCCGAGAGGTTCGTTTGATCCCGTCACGAGGGATAGTTTACAGAAGCTTGGATTTTATTCTTTGCTCAATGCTCCAGCATTCGGTAATCGATCTTACAATCGTACATGATCCAGTTTTATTTTTAGATTCCCCAGTGGAGGCCGTCTCATAGGTACCATCTCCATTTAAGGATCTCGTTCCTTTTCTAAAAAGTGACAATTGGTCATTCGCACCAGTTGACTATCATTTTTTAGAATTCCCCAGTGTTGTACTGTGTCTCAGCGCATCACTGTCCCCAGTGTGTTCTTCTCATGGCGTCTGTCTCGGTGTCGTCATTTTCGTCAGCATTTTCGCATTCATACGCATCATATCATATTCATGGCATCATTTGCATTAAGCTGTTCCCGTTTTGTCCACCAGCATTGCATATCGTCGCATATAAGGGCAAAATTTTCGGTTATCTATATTTAAATCTCTCCACCACGATTCCTCGAGTCTCTGTCACTCAAATCGTCCGGTGTAGCTATTTAAATAGGGGCAACTGTAATACCCCAAATTTTACCCTTACATTTAGTCCGGCATTTCGCATATCATCTCCTATGAACATTTGCTAACCACTAACAAGTTGTGGAGGTGTTTGTTTTGCAGATTTGGTTGGTCCCAGGGGTATTTTGGTCATTTCACGCAAATTCTGCTAATTTCTTGAAAACGGGCTGTTATTACGTTCTGAGGCAAGGTGCCAGTATGTTTTGTCAGAAATATGATTGGACTCGGGGCCGTGCTTTGTTTGATTCTGAAACGTTTCCTAACAGTTTTGTTTCCTTTTATAAAGCTGGGTTGAAAAAGAAGTGGATACTGTTAAGGTTATTTTGAGAAGAGATGTGATCAACGAGGTTTTAATTTGAATATGTTTGGATATAATCATAGGGCGGGATATCATTTATAAAAAGCAAAGGAGAGGTTAAGTTTTAATGTTTGTGAGCTTTTATTCATGAATGTTCATAAGCTACAAATCAAAGTTGAATTTAAATAAATAATGGATGATTATTCATGGATATTTAAATTCATAATTGAGAAAATAGAAATGAATATTTACTGGATTTTATTTCACACCATCTAGAATTACAAGTTGAAATGGAAGTAATTTGTGGATTTTATTCATGATGATTTTTCATTTACAAAAGGATTATACATTTACAATGAGTATCTATTCTAGGTCCTAAAGTCCTAAAAAAGAGAAAAACTACAAGTTTCTTCATTGGTCCTCTCTTGAGTTCTTCACGCAACCCTTGATCACCTGCACATCAAAGCAGAACAAACCACATGAAAAGAGGTTAGAAGATTGTTTGACACTCTCAGAACATTATCATCATCGAGTGTCGGGAGGGCACGACTAAAGCCGCATCCTACTCCCGTTACCAATCTGAGCCATCGGCGTCAGATCAGGTAGTTATTGTTCTTATCATAAGGGACTGCCGAGAGAAAGAGAGAGTAAAAGAAGTGGGACTGATTTGATTTGCCATAATTGGATTCGGTTCAAAAACAAATTAAAAACACCATTCCGTCAAGTAAATAATTTTTCGGACACTATCAAGTAAACCAAATTTCACAGCTGTATCAACTCTGAACCACACAAGCGAACCCGTGAAAATCAAACACCAAATCTGAACGGAAATAAGCCACGACAAAATTCGCATCAGCATAAACTCGGTTTCAGCATCAAATCACAATCAGCAGCAGTGTAATAAACCAAATGAGCAAGTCACATTGAAAATTCAAGTACAGAATCCAAGGCTCAGTGTGAACATCATAGCCTAAAAGTCGCAGCCACCTATTGGTTCCAAATCAAAGAGCAGAAAGATCAGTTAAACTCAGAGAATTGAGGAACCAAGCTTATGTTCAGAAAGATAGGAACCCATCCATTTCAGTTCAAAAATAAGCAAATCCACAAACCTCTCGCACAACAGAAGCACAAGTTTTTCCAAACTTGAATTCCCAAAACTGCATCAGCTCTGAAGCCACAATTACACCAAAACAGACTTAGTTCCACAACACGGTTCACATCATGAAAAGCGACATAACTGAGTCAGATGAAATCACAAACTGCACCAACATGAGCTCATAAGCATCATAAATGAAAAATCAGACAATGCAGCAAACGAATGTGCAAGGCCGAAATCAGAGTAACAAGCTGTATCAGAAAAAAGACAAACCACCATTAATCAACAGCCAGAAAGAGTAATTAGCGATGGTAAGTCACCATGACAAACCAACGTGCCATTCTGCTCACAACGTGAGCAACAAACAAGATCATAGCGTCTTCTCTGAAGGGCTCAGTTCAACATCATTGCCCTAAAACAGAAAGTTGGGGACCTGAAGATTAAAAAATTAAAACAAGTTAGGTTGTCACAAGCATATCAGTTCATAAGATAAACAGGTGCAAAACCATAACAAGTCCCTATCAGTCGTCGCAGCAACAGCGTAAAACCAGGATTGTAATATCCTGCTTCGACGGTTCAGACCATCAAGTCGTCATCACCATCAAACCTTTCTCGGCAGCGACAAAGATCGGCAGTTTCCAAACTTGGAGATGGGCCCTGAAAGAAGAAGAGGAAAAATCAGTTTGGTCTAGAGCAATAATCACAGGCATCTCAGCTTTTGCAAGCAACTGTGACAAAAGTGTATCAACAGGTAAGCTCATACAAACAACCATAACAGACATCTCAATAACAGAAGAGATAAGCACATCCCCTAGCCATAACTCATCTGCGTCTATGATCATGACTAAAATGAATGAGACACCCACAGAGAATAACTCTTCTACTTGTGAGGGCTTAACAATTCAAAATATGCAAAATCAAATAGATCACAAATAAGTTTGATTCCAAAACAGATCAAAATAAGCCCGTTTCTGAAAGCAATTCGAAGCATATCCAATTGAAGCAAACCAGAAATATACACTCCAAATAGGAAAGTTCGAACCAAAATAAGTCATACCAGCAATGAGTCCCAAATCAAATCTGAAAAAGGAAAATCAGAACATATCAGAGATAAATCGTAAATCAAATCCAATCAAAGTGAATCCAAATGGGGAAACTTTTCAAACGAAACATAAGAATCTCAATCAGATCAAAGTAGCATCGGTTCACCAAAGTTCCATAAAATCAAATCAAATCGTTTCAGTAAAAATAACGTGTATCCAACATCCAAACCCAACAAAAGCCCAAAAGAAGAGATTATAAAAGGACAACATCACCTCGTAGAAAGGGAGGAGGGAAAGCGAAGAAGAGGATCGAGAAACCCTGAAAAACCACCGATTAAAAACCCTAACGGGTTAACGGCGAAAACGAAGAAGGGTCGCAAGCAGAGAACAAGGAACTAACGGAAGAAATCATCAAGTGCATCACTAAAGCGCAGACGAGTCAACCGAAGGAGGTCCACCGGCGCCGTTTCGTACAACAACGGGCAAACCCCCTTGAAGCTCAGACCGTATCGTCATCATCACTTTTCAACGCACAATCTCGCCATCGAAGCATTCGAAGAGTGAGATAAAGATCTGTGTTTAACCATGTTTTCATGTATGTTTCAGGATAATTGAGAAGAACTAAGCATGCAAGTGAAGAACGATGAGAATCGGACATGGAGAAGAATGAGAGGCACAACGGCGCCGCGAAGGGGTTCATAAACCCTAGCTCGGTGTTTTGACATACCAGCCCAACCCCTCTTAGTTTTCTCATCTTTTTATTTTATTATTTGTTTTTTTTATAATTAATATTATATTAAGTATTTAAAACTGTTTTTTAAAATAAATAAAATAAAAAAAAACCTTTTTTTGTATATAATAAAAATAAAAACCTTTTTTTAATAAATAACTTAAAATATTTTTTAATATAAAAATTAAAACCCTTTTGTAGATTAAATTTAAAATATTTTTTTAATTAACATTACTCTTTCTTCTATAAATTTCATTAACACTTTTTCTTTAAAAACAACAAAAAAACCTTCAACATTGCACTCTTGTCTCAGGACTCGTCCGATCACCGTCTAACTTCGCCTACTAATGCGTGTGTTCATTTTTGCAGCTTATGTTTACTGTTATTGCATTGGGTTTTCATTTAAGTTTCCTTATTATTGTAACTGCTTCTCGGTTGTAACCTCGCAAACGAACAATCGCGCTCACTTTCCGCATTTTATTTCTGCTTGCATGATTTAAATTTCTCACATTTTTATCACTATTATTCTACCATGTCACTCACATCCGAAGGTTAGGTCTAGCTTTTGGTCGCCGCGCCAATAGTCCTCAACTTCAACCCTTACAGCCTCACAAACCCTAATTTTCACAAATTCCTCGCCGCAGGCAAAATTATAACTTTACCCCTAGCATTAGGTCAAAGAGCCGCCGCGCTCATTTTAGGGTTTCCCACCGCGGAATCCCTAACCTAATTTAACCCTAATTACAACTTAACAATTCAACGTAGAGATTTGGAGTTTCTACACTCCACGTAAGCGTGTCCTTAAGATGCGTTTATTCCCCTTGAGACCTTGACCACAGTCAAGAAGTCTCTAACCTCCCTTTTGAGGGGAACTACGATTACTCTGATTCCACTCCCGTAAGGATACGTAGGCACAAGATGCGATGTCTTGCCGAGTAAACTTAGAATTAACCCCTTAGGTCTCTTTTCTCACTTTTAATCCTTTTGTACATATACCTTAGGCAAATAAATAAAGCAAATAGTAAACATCTGAACAAAAGGTTCCTGTAGAGTACTACAGAAGTTTAGGGTGCTAGTACCTTCCCTAAATTTAACCAACCCCCGAACCCTAGATCATTCCCCGCATTGTGTTTACGATGCAAAATAGGTTTTCCCTCTTTTGACCTTTTCCTTCGGATAAATCAAAGAGCGGTTGTGAACTGAATTGTGATTCAAACTCATTAATAGTTTGATATCCTATTTCCACCGCAACACTAGCGAACCTGCGCAGAACAGCATTCTGTTCTGTCTCTCCTTCACCAATCCGTCATCAACCATCTCTTAAACATCTAAATCAGTACAAATAGCATCAATACATGTTACCCGACTATTCTACGGCGTTATTACTCAGTTTCAACCGATTAAATCTTCAATCTACCGATTATTCCAACTTTTGCCCTAGAAATGGATAGTGTAGAAAAACTACCAACAAGCCCAAACTAATACATATATGATGCTATACATTATTAAGATGATAAAACTTCTCACCCTTACCTGATTAATCGCAAGCTTTGATCGATTCTTGATGATTCTAGGTTTTCCTCTTTCTCTTCTCTTTCTCTTCCTCTTCTTTCTTTCTCCTTTCTTTCTCTTCTTTCTTACTATACTTTCTTTCCCTTCTATTTCCTCTTTAATATCTTTTCCATTATTTTTCCAAAACATCTATTAATTCAATATCTCACAAATATCTCACTTAATATTAAATAGGAAATGTCCAAAATACCCTTCCAAACTATTTCCTCCGAAACCTCCCAATACCGGTTAAAAATATGATAATATGTAAATATAACATATTTCCACACAAATTCTACATCCAAATATTATTCACCCAATTTAATTAAATTGGGGCCCAATAAAAGTGAAAATCGAAATCGGGGCGTTACAAGTTTCGTTGAGTATCCAGACTACGATTATTACATTGAGCACTCACGCTCCGGTCAGTTTCGTTGGGTATCCAGACTCCGGTTATTACGTTGAGCGTTAAGGCTCCAGTCATTTTTGTTGAGTATCCAGACTCCGGTTATTACGTTGAACGCTCGGGCTCCGGTCATTTTCGTTGAGTATCCAGACTCCAGTTATTAAGTTGAGCGTTCAGGCTCCGGTTAGTTTCGTTGAGTATCCAGACTCCGATTATTAAGTTGAGTGTTCAGGCTCCATTCAGTTTTGTTGGGTATCCAGACTCCGGTTATTACGTTGAGCATTCAGGCTCCGGTCAGTTTCGTTGAATATCTAGACTCCGGTTATTACGTTGAGAACTCAAGCTCCGGTCAGTTTCGTTAGGTATCCAGATTCCGGTTCTTACGTTGAGCGTTAAGGCTCCGGTCAGTTTCGTTGAATATCCAAACTCCAGTTATTAAGTTGAGCGTTCATGCTCTGGTCATTTTCTTTGACTATCCAGACTCCGGTTATTACGTTGAGCGTTCAGGCTCCGGTCAGTTTTGTTGAGTATCCAGACTACGGTTATTACGTTGAGCACTCACGCTCCGGTCAGTTTCGTTGGGTATCCAGACTCCGGTTATTACGTTGAGCGTTAAGGCTCCGGTCATGTTTGTTGAGTATCCAGACTCCGGTTATTACGTTGAGCGATCAGGTTCCAATCAGTTTCGTTGAGTATTAAAACTCCGGTTATTAAGTTGAGCGTTCGGGCTCTGGTCATTTTCTTTGAGTATCCAGATTCCGGTTATTACGTTGAGCGTTCGGGCTCCGGTCATTTTCGTTGAGTATCCAGTCTCCGATTATTACGTTGAGCGTTCAGGCTCCGTTCAGTTTCTTTGAGTATCCAGACTCCGGTTATTACGTCGAGCGTTCAGGCTCCTGTCAGTTTTGTTGAGTATCCAGACTCCGGTTATTACGTCGATCGTTCAGGCTCCGGTCAGTTTCGTTGGTTATCCAGACTCCGGTCATTACGTGAGCGTTCAGGCTCTGGTCATTTTCGATGAGTATCCAGACTCTGGTCATTATGTTGAGCGTTCAGGCTCCAGTCAGTTTCGTTGAGTATCCAGACTCCGATTATTAAGTTGAGCATTCAGGCTCCGGTCATTTTCGTTGAGTATCCAGACTCTGGTTATTACGTTGAGCGTTCAGGCTCCAGTCATTACGTTGATCGTTCATGCTCCGGTCAGTTTCGTTGAGTATACAGACTCCAGTTATTACGTTGAGCGTTCAG
The DNA here is from genome assembly GCA_963859935.3 of Lathyrus sativus. Classification (NCBI taxonomy): domain Eukaryota; kingdom Viridiplantae; phylum Streptophyta; class Magnoliopsida; order Fabales; family Fabaceae; genus Lathyrus; species Lathyrus sativus. The sequence continues at coordinate 6,145 of CAWUDS030000681.1, read as the reverse complement.
GCTCTGGTTAGTTTCGTTGGGTATCCAGTCTCCGGTTATTATGTTGAGTGTTAAGGCTCCGGTCATTTTTGTTGAGTATCCAAACTCCGGTTATTATGTTGAGCGTTCAGGCTCTGGTCAGTTTTGTTGAGTATCCAAACTCCGGTTATTAAGATCAGCGTTCATGCTCCGGTAATTTTCTTTAAGTATCCAGACTCTGGTTATTACGTTGAGCGTTCAGGCTCTGGTCATTTTCGTTGAGTATCCAGACTCCGGTTATTACGTTGAGCGTTCAGGCTCCGGTAAGTTTCGTTGAGTATCCAGACTCCGGTTATTAAGTTGAGCGTTCAGGCTCCATTCAGTTTTGTTGGGTATCCAGACTCCGGTTATTACGTTGAGTATTCAGGCTCTGGTTATTACGTTGAGAACTCACGCTCCGGTCAGTTTCGTTGGGTATCCAGACTCCGGTTATTACGTTGAGCGTTAAGGCTCCGGACTTTTTTGTTGAGTATCCAGACTCTGGTTATTACGTTGAGCGCTCAGGCTCCGGTCAGTTTCGTTGAATATCCAAACTCCAGTTATTAAGTTGAGCGTTCATGCTCTGGTCATTTTCTTTGACTATCCAGACTCCGGTTATTACGTTGAGCGTTCAGGCTCCGGTCAGTTTTGTTGAGTATCCAGACTACGGTTATTACGTTGAGCACTCACGCTCCGGTCAGTTTCGTTGGGTATCCAGACTCTGGTTATTACGTTGAGCGTTAAGGCTCCAGTCATTTTTGTTGAGTATCCAGACTCCGGTTATTACGTTGAGCGTTCAGGTTCCGGTCAGTTTCGTTGAGTATTAAAACTCCGGTTATTAAGTTGAGCGTTCGGGCTCCGGTCATTTTCTTTGAGTATCCAGACTCCGGTTATTACGTTGAGCGTTCGGGCTCCGGTCATTTTCTTTGAGTATCCAGACTCCGGTTATTACGTCGAGCGTTCAGGCTCCTGTCAGTTTTGTTGAGTATCCAGACTCCGGTTATTACGTCAATCGTTCAGGCTCCGGTCAGTTTCGTTGGTTATCCAGACTCCGGTCATTACGTGAGCGTTCAGGCTCTGGTCATTTTCGATGAGTATCCAGACTCTGGTCATTATGTTGAGCGTTCAGGCTCCAGTCAGTTTCGTTGAGTATCCAGACTCCGATTATTAAGTTGAGCATTCAGGATCCGGTCATTTTCGTTGAGTATCCAGACTCTGGTTATTACGTTGAGCGTTCAGGCTCCAGTCATTACGTTGATCGTTCATGCTCCGGTCAGTTTCGTTGAGTATACAGACTCCAGTTATTACGTTGAGCGTTCAGGCTCTGGTTAGTTTCGTTGGGTATCCAGTCTCCGGTTATTACGTTGAGTGTTAAGGCTCCGGTCATTTTTGTTGAGTATCCAAACTCCGGTTATTATGTTGAGCGTTCAGGCTCTGGTCAGTTTTGTTGAGTATCCAAACTCCGGTTATTAAGATAAGCGTTCATGCTCCGGTAATTTTCTTTAAGTATCCAGACTCTGGTTATTACGTTGAGCGTTCGGGCTCTGGTCATTTTCGTTGAGTATCCAGACTCCGGTTATTACGTTGAGCGTTCAGGCTCCGGTAAGTTTCGTTGAGTATCCAGACTCCGGTTATTAAGTTGAGCGTTCAGGCTCCATTCAGTTTTGTTGGGTATCCAGACTCCGGTTATTACGTTGAGTATTCAGGCTCTGGTTATTACGTTGAGAACTCACGCTCCGGTCAGTTTCGTTGGGTATCCAGACTCCTGTTATTACGTTGAGCGTTAAGGCTCCGGACTTTTTTGTTGAGTATCCAGACTCTGGTTATTACGTTGAGCGTTCAGGCTCCGGTCAGTTTCGTTGAATATCCAAACTCCAGTTATTAAGTTGAGCGTTCATGCTCTGGTCATTTTCTTTGACTATCCAGACTCCGGTTATTACGTTGAGCGTTCAGGCTCCGGTCAGTTTTGTTGAGTATCCAGACTACGGTTATTACGTTGAGCACTCACGCTCCGGTCAGTTTCGTTGGGTATCCAGACTCCGGTTATTACGTTGAGCGTTAAGGCTCCATTCATTTTTGTTGAGTATCCAGACTCCGGTTATTACGTTGAGCGTTCAGGTTCCGGTCAGTTTCGTTGAGTATTAAAACTCCGGTTATTAAGTTGAGCGTTCGGGCTCCGGTCATTTTCTTTGAGTATCCAGACTCCGGTTATTACGTTGAGCGTTCAGGCTCCGGTCATTTTCGTTGAGTATCCAGTCTCCGGTTATTACGTCGAGCGTTCAGGCTCCGGTCAGTTTTATTGAGTATCCAGACTCCGGTTATTCGTCGAGCGTTCAGGCTCCTGTCAGTTTCGTTGGTTATCCAGACTCCGGTCATTACGTGAGCATTCAGGCTCCGGTCATTTTCGATGAGTATCCAGACTCTGGTCATTATGTTGAGCATTCAGGCTCCGGTCAGTTTCGTTGAGTATCCAGACTCTGATTATTAAGTTAAGCATTCAGGCTCCGGTCATTTTCGTTGAGTATCCAGACTCTGGTTATTACGTTGAGCGTTCAGGCTCCAGTCATTACGTTGATCGTTCAGGCTCCGGTCAGTTTCGTTGAGTATACAGACTCCAGTTATTATGTTGAGCGTTCAGGCTCTGGTTAGTTTCGTTGGGTATCCAGTCTCCGGTTATTACGTTGAGTGTTAAGGCTCCGGTCATTTTTGTTGAGTATCCAAACTCCGGTTATTACGTTGAGCGTTCATGCTCCGGTCAGTTTCGTTGAGTATCCAAACTCCGGTTATTAAGTTGAGCGTTCATGCTCCAGTAATTTTCTTTAAGTATCCAGTCTCTGGTTATTACGTTGAGCGTTCGGGCTCTGGTCATTTTCGTTGAGTATCCAGACTCCGGTTATTACATTGAGCGTTCAGGCTCCAGGAAGTTTCGTTGAGTATCCAGACTCCGGTTATTAAGTTGAGCGTTCAGGCTCCATTCAGTTTTGTTGGGTATCCAGACTCCGGTTATTACGTTGAGTATTCAGGCTCTGGTTATTACGTTGAAAACTCACGCTCCGGTCAGTTTCGTTGGGTATCCAGACTCCGGTTATTACGTTGAGCGTTAAGGCTCCGAACTTTTTTGTTGAGTATCCAGACTCCGGTTATTACGTTGAGCGTTCAACCTCCGGTCAGTTTCGTTGAATATCCAAACTCCAGTTATTAAGTTGAGCGTTCATGCGCTGGTCATTTTTGTTGAGTATCCAAACTCCGGTTATTACGTTGAGCATTCGGGCTCCGGTCATTTTCGTTGAGTATCCAGACTCCGGTTATTACATTGAGCGCTCGGGCTCCGGTCATTTTCGTTGAGTATCCAGACTCCGGTTATTACGTCGAGCGTTCAGGCTCCGGTCAGTTTTGTTGAGTATCCAGACTCTGGTTATTACGTCGAGCGTTTAGGCTCCGGTCAGTTTCGTTGGTTATCCAAACTCCGGTCATTACGTCGAGCGTTCGAGCTCCGGTCATTTTCTATGAGTATCCAGACTCTGGTCATTATGTTGAGCGTTCAGGCTCCGGTCAGTTTCGTTGAGTATCCAGACTCTGATAATTAAGTTGAGTATTCAGGATCCGGTTATTTTCGTTGAGTATCCAGACTCCGGGCATTACGTTGATCGTTCAGGCTCCGGTCAGTTTCGTTGAGTATACAGACTCCAGTTATTACGTTGAGCGTTCAGGCTCTGGTCAGTTTCTTGGGTATCCAGTCTCCGGTTATTACGTTGAGTGTTAAGGCTCCGGTCATTTTTGTTGAGTATCCAGACTCCGGTTATTACGTTGAGCGTTCAGGCTCCGGTAATTTTCGTTGAGTATCCAAACTCCGGTTATTAAGTTGAGCGTTCATGCTCCGGTAATTTTCTTTAAGTATCCGGACTCCGGTTATTACGTTGAGCGTTCGGGCTCTGGTCATTTTCGTTGAGTGTCTAGACTCCGGTTATTAAGTTGAGCGTTCAAGCTCCATTCAGTTTTGTTGGGTATCAAGACTCCAGTTATCACATTGAGCATTCAGGCTCCGGTCAGTTTCGTTGAGTATCCAGACTCCGGTTATCAGCTTGAGAACTCACGCTTCGGTCAGTTTTGTTGGGTATCCAGATTCCGGTTCTTACGTTGATTGTTAAGGCTCCGGTCAGTTTCGTTGAATATCCAAACTCCAGTTATTAAGTTGAGCGTTCATGCTCTGGTCATTTTCTTTGACTATCTATACTCCGGTTATTACGTTGAGCGTTCGGGCTCCGGTCATTTTCGTTGAGTATCCAGACTACGGTTATTACGTTAAGCACTCACCCCCCGGTCAGTTTCGTTGGGTATCCAGACTCCGGTTATTACGTTGAGCGTTCAACCTCCGGTCAGTTTCGTTGAATATCCAAACTCCAGTTATTAAGTTGAGCGTTCATGCGCTGGTCATTTTTGTTGAGTATCCAAACTCCGGTTATTACGTTGAGCATTCGGGCTCCGGTCATTTTCGTTGAGTATCCAGACTCCGGTTATTACATTGAGCGCTCGGGCTCCGGTCATTTTCGTTGAGTATCCAGACTCCGGTTATTACGTTGAGCGTTCAGGCTCCGGTCAGTTTCGTTGAGTATCCAGACTCCGGTTATTACGTCGAGCGTTCAGGCTCCGGTCAGTTTTGTTGAGTATCCAGACTCTGGTTATTACGTCGAGCGTTTAGGCTCCGGTCAGTTTCGTTGGTTATCCAAACTCCGGTCATTACGTCGAGCGTTCGAGCTCCGGTCATTTTCTATGAGTATCCAGACTCTGGTCATTATGTTGAGCGTTCAGGCTCCGGTCAGTTTCGTTGAGTATCCAGACTCTGATAATTAAGTTGAGTATTCAGGATCCGGTTATTTTCGTTGAGTATCCAGACTCCGGGCATTACGTTGATCGTTCAGGCTCCGGTCAGTTTCGTTGAGTATACAGACTCCAGTTATTACGTTGAGCGTTCAGGCTCTGGTCAGTTTCTTGGGTATCCAGTCTCCGGTTATTACGTTGAGTGTTAAGGCTCCGGTCATTTTTGTTGAGTATCCAGACTCCGGTTATTACGTTGAGCGTTCAGGCTCCGGTAATTTTCGTTGAGTATCCAAACTCCGGTTATTAAGTTGAGCGTTCATGCTCCGGTAATTTTCTTTAAGTATCCGGACTCCGGTTATTACGTTGAGCGTTCGGGCTCTGGTCATTTTCGTTGAGTGTCTAGACTCCGGTTATTAAGTTGAGCGTTCAAGCTCCATTCAGTTTTGTTGGGTATCAAGACTCCAGTTATCACATTGAGCATTCAGGCTCCGGTCAGTTTCGTTGAGTATCCAGACTCCGGTTATCAGCTTGAGAACTCACGCTTCGGTCAGTTTTGTTGGGTATCCAGATTCCGGTTCTTACGTTGATTGTTAAGGCTCCGGTCAGTTTCGTTGAATATCCAAACTCCAGTTATTAAGTTGAGCGTTCATGCTCTGGTCATTTTCTTTGACTATCTATACTCCGGTTATTACGTTGAGCGTTCGGGCTCCGGTCATTTTCGTTGAGTATCCAGACTACGGTTATTACGTTAAGCACTCACCCCCCGGTCAGTTTCGTTGGGTATCCAGACTCCGGTTATTACGTTGAGCGTTAAGGCTCCGGTCATTTTAGTTGAGTATCCAGACTCCGGTTATTACGTTGAGCGTTCAGGTTCCGGTCACTTTCGTTGAGTATTAAATCTCCGGTTATTAAGTTGAGCGTTCGGGCTCCGGTCATTTTCTTTGAGTATCCAGACTCCGGTTATTACATTGAGCGTTCGGGCTCCGGTCATTTTTGTTGAGTATCCAGACTCCGGTTATTACGTTGAGCGTTCAGGCTCCGGTCAGTTTTGTTGAGTATCCAGACTCCGGTTATTACGTCGAGCGTTCAGGCTCCGGTCAGTTTTGTTGAGCATCCAGACTCCGGTTATTATGTCGAGCCTTCAGGCTCCGGTCAGTTTCGTTGGTTATCCAGACTCCGGTCATTACGTTGAGCATTCAAGCTCCGGTCATTTTCGATGAGTATCCAGACTCTAATCATTATGTTGAGCGTTCAGGCTCCGGTCAGTTTCGTTGAGTATCCAGACTCCGATTATTAAGTTGAGCATTCAGGCTCCGGTCATTTTCGTTGA
>CAWUDS030000679.1:0-75924 GCA_963859935.3 Lathyrus sativus | reverse complement strand
TCCATAGGATCAACCCTAGCGAGTCGAAATCAGTATCCCTTGCAGAGGTTGCGCTCCCCAGTGAGTCGGATATATGCAGGATCAATCCCCAGCATGAGAGGTTCCCGCAGAGTTTAACCAAGTTGTTGGTTCAGAAGGATTATACCCGGAGGACGGTTTCCCTTCTCCCCACAGGTCGTCATGCCATTGACAGGATGTCGATCCTCAGCAGAGTCCGAGGCTCCGAGTTTGTAAACTGTGCCCAGACAGTGTGCTTTTCCTAGAAGTGTCGCTTCTTTCCCAGCTAAGTTTGTTCACCAGCAGGGTGTTTGTTCTTTCCTCCTAGTGGAAATTAATGTTCAATCTCTCCCCGGCAGAGTTGGTTGTGTTTCTGGCGTTTATTTTGCCAGAATACCGTATGATACTTGTTCTCCCCAGCGGAGTTGGCTTTATCCTCAGCATTCGTGTTGTTGAGACAACACTATCAGAGTGGCCCCGGCAGCTTGAGCCTGCATTTGCATTTGCATATATCTTCATATTTGCATCTACTCAAACGTGTAGCATTTCCGTGCCGTACGGAGCATAACGCCATTTTCAAACATACGCATTTTGGAACATAAATCAGGTTGGTTAACCTTTTGCTGTCAGGTGTGTTTTCTCAGCAGGAGTATGGAGTTCTAGCTCAGATCTATTACCTGGTATTCGAGGTCAAGCCGTGAGACGTGTGATGATACAGTTCATCTTACTATTTTCCCCACAGAGTTACTTGGTTAAGTTTCTCTTTGCCCCCGAGCAGAGTTATTTGTTTAAGTTTCTCTTGTTTCCCCGCCAGAGTTGCTTGTTGAAGTTTCTCTTATCTGGCCAGCGGATTATTTTCTTCAAATTTGCTGTTACGTCAGCGTCAAAAGGGTTTCATGAATCAATTTCGGAAGCTGCCGCCGGTTATCGAAACGGGCGTCCGACAGTGGGGTTTCCAAATATCCCTCGTAGAGTCCTTCTCGAAGTCGCTGTCACATCAGTGCTAAAAGGTTTATGGGTTGGGACCAATAGAGTTAACTACTGCAGAGATAGGCAGAGAAACTGTATTCAGAGTATCTTCCCGTATGGATAAACGAATGTATTTTCCTACTGGTTGACAGAAGTATTTCCCCGGCGGTCGCTAAGATTTTATTGCCTATGTTGATAGGAGTTCCTCGTGTTGACGAGATTTGAGTCCTAACGTGGACAAATTTATGTCCTCGTATTGACGAGATGTCCTAGTCCTAACATGGGCAGATTTGATTTCTCCATGTTGACGGAATGGGAAGGCCTGACGTGGACAAATTGATTACTCTTCGTGTTGACGAAATGGTGTCCTGACGTGGACCATTTATCCCCAGCAGATATCTTTCTTTGTAATGGTGAAATGTGCATTCTGACGTGGACAAGTTTATAGTTCCTCGTGTTGACGAGATGCGCGAGTCCTGACGTAGACAAATTTATCTTTCTTCATGTGGATGGAACGGTGTCCTGACGTGGACAATTTACTCCTATGTTGATAGGATTTTCTCGTGCTGACGAGATGCGAGTCCTGACATGGACAAATCAAGTTACCTTCCCTCGTGTTGACAAGATGTGAGTCTTGACGTGGAGAAATTCACCGTTCTTCGTGTTTACGAAATGAAGTCCTGACGTGGACCATTTATTCCTAACGTGGACAGTTTATTCCTAATGTGGACGATTTATTCCTGACGTGGACAATTCATTCCTATGTTGATAGGATCTCCTCGTGTTGACGAGATGCGGACAACTCATCCCCAGCGAAGTCGCCGGGATTTCTCCGTGTTGACGGAATGTGGAGTCCTAGTGAGGACAAGTTTTATTCCTATAACGATAGGATTTCTTCGGGTTGATGAAATTGGAGTCCTAACGGGGACAAATTTATGATGGGATTTCTTCGTGTTGACGAAATGGGCGTCCTAACGTGGACAAAGTTTTGCAAGTGTATGAGGGGGTTTCTCCGTGTTGACGGAATCAAGCGCCCTAACATGGACAAAGTTTTATTCCTGTGTTGTTGAGATTTGTGTTTATTCGTGATTTGGACGAAATTCGGGTCCAGATGTGGGCAAGGTTACTCCTGTGACGACAGAATTTCTATTCGTGTTGACGAATTTGTTTCTCTTCTTGTGTTGACATGGTTAGTCCAGTTGTGGATGGAGGTGTTTTTGCAAAAAAAGTTGTTCAGTACCTGTGGCGTTACATAGGTGTTTGAAGTTGAAATCAGAATTATTATCAGACGTGGGACCAGTTGTTGCCGTGACAACCAGATTCAATTGGTGGATGTCGTTCCCCAAACAGCAGGGCAGTTTATTTCTGCGGTTGGCAAATTTCCGGGTTTCTTGGTATTTAACCGTCTCGTACCTCGATTGTTTTAAGGTCATTCGCTCTTCACCCATTCGGGTCCAAGCCGTTTGAATAGGGGCCGCTGTTGCACCCCAAAATTTGCTCAACCTTTTCTTGCCTGATTTGTGTTTCATTGCATTTCATTTGTATAGTTACATCATGTACATAGTCCAATCATTTGCATATCATAGCATAGAATGCATCCAACAAGGGATCAAGGGTGTCTATCAAGAGAAGAGCCTAGCAAGAGGTCTTATCCAAGTTTGAGAGATCATCCAAGCCATCAAGAAATGATTTGAAGTCTTGAGAAGTTTGAGTGCCTACATGTGGGTTTTGCTCCTATCTTGGGGAATATTGAGAATCATTCGTGGGATGAGAAATATGGAATGTGAATTTGAAGTGTGTATGGATCTCATGGAGTGCCTAGAGGGCCATATTGAAGCTGAGGCAAGTCATTGATTCAAGTATGAGAGCCACAGTTGAGGTGCAGTCAACTAGGGTTTCATCTGGGTATATCCTAGGTCAATTGAGTAATTGGAGAGCATCAAAGCCTACTTTGAGATCATGGGATTCATGGATTTGTATGTTGATGCATGTGTGGTGTTGTGCCAAGGTTAAGCAAAGAAAGATCAAGAATGTGGGAAGTTGCTAAATTAGGGTTTCAGTGTAAAATCCCCTGTTTAGTGCCTAACTTCAAAGCCACATAAGTCAAAATACAAGTTTCAAATGGATATTTGGCCAAAATGAAACTTGTATAGCATCTCAATACCTTTAATTTGAGTACTAGAATTCCTCAAGGGGATTTATAGAACTCAAGTTATGGTTCTTGCAAATTACAGGTCATCAGAGGACTATGAAATTTATCTGTGAAAGTCACTTGACTTCCAAGCAACCTTTGCCCTTCAAGGAGATTTCAAATGGATTCTTGGTAAACATGGGAGTTGTAGATCTTGATCTTAGATTTCCATAGAGTACTAGAAGTCCTTGATAGGATTTGTAGAACTCTAGTTATGATCTTGGCAAGCCAGGGGTATTTTGGGTATTGGTGATTATATGTCATTTTCAAGCATGGGCCAAAATCTCCAACTTGCAAGCTTCAAATGGAAAATAGTTCAACTAGAAAGTTGCTCAAAATAGGGTTTTAACCTTGACCATGCATCAAGGAGGCTTTGAATTGGCTCATAGGAGAAGTTGGTTTGAAATGGCTTTGAAATGAAGAAATTAAAGTGATTAAAAGGCCAAAATTGTGGAAAAATTGATGTGGCCAAACAAGTCTATGTTATATACCATTTTGATCAGAAAAGGCATTTTAAAGGTGATGACATTACCACATTTTTGATTTGAGGTCATTTACACATGGTTCCCCTTTGTACCTTAAGGTTGAAGCAACATAACAATCACAATCCATAAGATCAAAAGCAAGGCAATTACACATCCAATTCAATTCTAAATATCACAAGAGGAGAAATTCAAGCAAGATTGAAAGCTGAAATAGAGCAATGCATGGCTTTGGCATGTGAGATTTTCAAGGGATATGAGAAATTGAATTTCTCATTCAGGTTGTTACAGAAGTTTCTAGAGGGTTCTATCAGCTTCTATATAACATATGCATTGGATTCAGATCTTTTTTGGGGAAGGATTGAGCCAGAAACAAGAAAGAGCAACTGAATTTTCTTCATTGCATCTCAGAATAGGGTTTGGAGATAGAGGGAATTTCAAGACAAATTGATCATTGGAGAAGCTTTAGAAGTGGTTCTTGAGTGATTCTGCAAAAGATTGGAGGTCGAATCGAGCATTTGCACCTTCTGTTCATCTAGTTTTTCCAGGTTTGCAACTTTCATTTTTTAGCTTAGATTAGGGGAAATTGATTAGCGTTTGATATGTGGATAGGTTATAGATGTTGCTCAGATGGATTTAGGCACAAGAATTGGACAATTAGAGACCAAATTAGTGTGATGCCATTTTCTGTTGAAGCTTATATCTCCTAGTTCTTGAGGTTTTAATGGTGTTTGAATAGTTAGAATTGAAGCCTGAAGAATGTAGTTCATGCTAGGATCTTTAATTTTAAGAATTGCAACGATCAAGATTTGGTGATTTTTCTGCAATTTCTATCGGGTTTTGAGTTAGGGTGAGAATCAATGGAATTGGAGTGCATATTTGAACTCAGGGGATGATTTTAAGTGAGATAGGGTGTTTCAGTTTTGCGTGTGATGCATTTTTGGGATTGTCTCGCCGGAGAAGACGGTGGCGCAAAGCTCAGGCCACCGTCCTGCACATTTCCCATCCCAGTTTGAATATTTGGAGAAGACGATGCTTCAGCCATTAGATCATGCATTGACCTTGACTGAGAACCCCAACCAACAACCACGATCGTGTTTCACAAACTGAAGAGAGTGAGTTTAGTCAAAACTCACCATTTCACTTAAGTGTTTTGGGTGGGCTTAAGTGAACCCTTGCTAACGACACCTCCATTTGGGCCCAATGAGAAAACACAACGTGAAAGACTTGCTATTTGCCACAAGGATTTTCCATTCTTCTTTTCTTTTTTATGATTTGTTTGGTTTGGTTTGGGCTGAGCCTTCGCTTGCTAGTAGCACCCCCAACTGGGCCCATATCTGGATAACAACATGTTTTAATTGCTATTTGCAACGCTCTTTTATAAATTTTCATTATTTTCTTTTAATTTCATATTTTTCTTATAGTTTAGGAAATAATTCACCATAAATAGGAAAATTAACATTTTTAATCTATATTTTTTCCCTTGACTCTTGAAAGGGTCTAGAATTTAATAGGATTAAAAAAATAATTGAGTCATGCATTTTATACTTTAATTGCATTTTTGTATTTTTAATTGGTTAATTTTGAATATGGTTGGTATGCTTTCTTGTTGATTTTGGTATGAATGATTGGTGATGATTTTTGAGTTGATTCTTTTTGGGCTAGATAGCTTAGATGTGCATGTACCCCTAGTAATTTTCTCATAATTTTGTGAGAGAATCTTAGGTTAGTTTGAACATTGAACATTAGGTGTTGAAATTTTAGGTTTTTAGGATAGTACCCTTAGGTTTAGGGCATAGTTTTAGCACTTAATGAATGGATAACCCCCTGGTTTTTGTATGGAATATTCTTAAGAGGTTTTGGAACCCTTAGATTTTTTTGTAGGATTTTACAATCATTTTTGGTATTTTAATTAGAATTAGTTTTAAGACTAACTTTTAGGTGTTTCTGATGAACTAACTTGACTAGTTTAACTCAATAGTTCCCCTTAGATTAGTGTGTTGTTGCTTTTGAGCTTGGAGGATCATGAAGACCAATTGAAGATGCTTTGGAGAGCTTGAAGGAGCTTGGAATTGAAGATTTCTCATCTGGTGGAGTGCTTGTCAGGAGCTTAGGAAGACTAGGGTTTTAGGAAGAGCATCCGAGTAGTTTTGCTTGTTTCTTCAAACATGGAGTATATTGCTCATCTCTATTCCATCCAATGACATAAAGTCCTCTTAAAGAAAACACATCTCTCCCTTGGAGGGATGAATGGCATGCTTTAAAGAGTAGAACTTTGAGGATACAGTTCCTTTACAGTGTTAAGATCTTAATGGCTTCCCTTGGTTGTCATTGAGTTTCTTAACACTTCTACTTGATCTTGTTGAATGATTTCCCCTTGGAGGTGCTTGTTGAAGTTTGGTAAAGAGAAAGTTTAGGAGCTTGTTGAAGCTAGGAGTGGGCTTGTTGAAGCTAGGGTTTTGCTGCTTGTTGAAGCTGGTTGCTTGTTGAAGCTAGGGTTTTGTTGTTTGCTAAGATCACGTCAGGAGCTTGTTGAAGCTTGGTGTTTGTTGAAGATTGAAAGTTTAGTGAAACTTGAAGATGGGAGTTATTCATGAAGATGAAGGTTGTTGCTGTCAATTTTTACTGTTTAATCAACCTGTTGCTGTTAGAGCTGCTGCTTATGCTGTTTGCTGTAGGAGTCTGGTGCTGTTGTCTGGGCTTCCTCCTTTGCTGTGGTTTTTGTTTTTTGTATTGTTTGTTGGCTTGTGTAGCTTGCCTCCTAGGTTTGAAGTGAATGTTGATTCACTTTGCCTGTTGTTTTCCCAGGTTCGAGGTTGAGTGTGACTCCCTTGCCTCGCTTGTATTGTTGTATTGCATGCATTTTACTGTATTTGCTTGCTTTCTTTTCTGTTTATCCCCTAGGATCTCTGATTTCGTCTGTGCAGGGGGGAATTATGACAGACATTAGGATTCTTATCCATGAATGACAACATTAGGTTAGTTTTATTGCCTTTCCAACCCTAGGTTTTTTAGAGCTTCTTTCTCTTCTTATCTCAAAACAACTCAAAAATATAGTAATAAGGTTAATCGACGTCGTACTTCACGAGCCTTAAGCTATTTGAGAAAGGGTTGCTGGAGAGCTTCTTTCCAGTAGTCTGGCTGCTTAGTGTGGCACCCTTTGGGTGACACGCGACGTAGTCACTCTCAAATCCTAGTCTCTAGTGCGTCAGAGATTGCAAACCAACTAAAAAACACTTCTTTCGTAAAAGATTCAAAACAAACATCAAAGTGTCATTTTTGTCCGCTTGGACTCTTAATCAAGAAAAACCCTTTCATAAGGTAATAAAAAACAGTCAGACAAGCTTGTGTCTTTCGTAGCCCGAACTAAGTTTGCTCTGATCTTTCATGTTGTATGAAAGTACGTAGGCATAGGATGTCGTATCCTAGAGAGCAACCTTCCCACCTTTCCCGTAGGTAGGCGAACTACGTAGACTCTGACTTTCCCATTGCGCGAGGGGATACGTAGGCATAGAGCGGCGAAGCTCTATCGAGTCTCTTTTCATTTTCTTTTCTTTTTAACCCTGACCTGTAGAGTAGATAGAATAACAATCCGTACTAGAAAACAAGCGTGGATCCTGTCGAGTACGGCGGACGTGAGGGGTGCTAATACCTTCATCTTGCGTAATCGACTTCCGAATCCAGGATTTGGTTGCGATGACCATTCCTTTCCCGTTTTGCATTAGGTTTACTCTGAGCGTTTCCTTTCCCTCCGTTGGGATAAATAACGCACGGTGGCATCTCTTCTGTCATAGTCGGCGCCGATTTTCGCGGTAGCGACAACTTTAAATGAAAGTCACCAATTTGTCAAAATAAACACAACAAGCTTTAAATCAGCAATGAATCAGTTAGGATTAAAATAGATGCAATTAACACATTATAATGCCAAGTCAAACAAATTGATCAATACATGCATGATAGGGCAGCTGCTGTTTCACTAACAGGTTTTAGCATGAGAAATAGTTTTAACAGCAAGCATAACCATGACAAAACCAAATGACAGTTCATAGTGCAAGTTGAATGTGTGGTTAAGGAGTTTTGAACCAAATGTGGGACTTTTGTAGGACTTGTCAAGAGCTTTCTAATGAGCTTTGAACCAACTCATTTGGATGTGTGGTTAAGGAGTTAGGGTTTAGCCCCTTTCAAAACCCTAATTTCCTGATTTTTCGATTACTCATCAATCCTTGATCCAATGGTCATGAAAATTTATGGGGATGTGTAATATGACATAAGGAACATTTTTTATTCACATCTTGAAGTCAAAATCCTTATGGTTGAAGAGTTGACTTTTTGTTCAACCGAACGATCGATCGATGACTACCGAGTCGACTGTTGACGTTCTGAGTCCTCTGAGGCTTTAAAAATTCTTGAGTAGACTTCCCCAAGCCATATGAACTTAATGAATCACAATCCCACCATTTGAACACCCTTTAAATCAAAAGTCAAACCACAGTTGACTTTTCCCGATCAGAAACCCTAGTCAGGGATCCTGAACTGTAATGCTCTTGATCTTTGTGTGAAAACCCCAAATTGGATTCATGCTTGAACCCATGTAGTATTCTTGATGGTTTAGAGACTTGTTTCATGGAGAAACAATCCAATGCATTGACTGATTAAACTGTCGAACCCTTGATTTCCGACTGTACGGAGCCCTGATTCACTTGTAACTAAACAGAGACAAACTTGAAACTGGTTATAGTTAGATAATCAAATGAGTATGCTCCTAAAATGATGATGAGGATCTAAGGGGTCAAAATTTGGGGTGCAACAGTTGCACCTATTTAAATATCTTTACTAGATGGTTTTGAGAGATGTCAATCTGCATAGAATCATAGTGAAAGATATTTAAATATAGAAAACCAGAAATTTTGTCCCTTAGATCCGATGGTATGCAAAAGGACAAATGCCGAAATGCAATGAATTCTAAATGATGCCTTATGATGCAAGACAAATGCAACCGCACGAGCAAAAATAAAAGAACAGTATAACGACGAGCAATTACTTACTGGGGAAAGACAGCAACACAGGGGAAGCAACAAACATGAGAAATAAATATCTGGAAAACCATCAGATAAGTCACGACACAAACTGTTTGGTAGGTACCAAGTAAATTGAAATTCGTCCACAAGGTAAAACGCGAGTAAAACACGACCTCGGGAGAAAAGGTAGAATGGGGAATAAAACACCCATGTAAGGTAAACTCACCCACAAGGTAAAACGCGAGTAAAACACGACCTCGGGAGAAAAGTAAATGGGGAATAAAACACCCATGTTGTCAAGTAAATAAAATTCGTCCACAAGGTAAGACGTAAGTAAAACACGACCTCGGGAGAAAAGGTAAAATGCGGAATAAAACACCCATGATATGCATATGTATATGAATTATGCTTATGATATACGCATGTATAAATTATGCAGATGATATATGATCAAATGTAAATATAAATGCCGACGACAAGGCTCGACTCTTTTGGTACAAAGACAAAACTGGATGATTGATTCCTCAACACGAAGATCAATTTCAATCTGTTTGGGGACTAAAGATGCCGTTGATGAACACATCTCTCCCGCACTGAAAAATTGTGTCAAGTAGATGATCCTTGTAGGAAGGATAAAGAGCTGTTCGGGGTTTCTTCAAGTAAACTGCCCCGGTTTAGCTGTCTGTTAAAGATGAACTGATGATGACTTCAACTTGTATGATATTGTCTGATGCATTGGGTGCTTGGAGAGCTTGCCCCAGTTTGAGTCTTGAAATATATTCTGGACAAACCAAATCTGAGAATACCATGCTTTGAACAAATCTTCAATTGATTCTTAGACAGGATGTAAAAGGAACTTGCCCCTGATAGGATCACTGACCAAGTTTCTCAATGTTTGAAAATTCCTTAAGAGGAAAGCCAATTTGCAAACAAAAGTGTTCATACAAACATGGTAATGCAAAGTTCATGCAACTTTTGAAATCAAAAATCATTTTTGAAAGATGCAAAGTAAATGAGTCATTGGTCAGAACACGGTGGTTCAAGACACTCAAAGTTTTAAAGCAAAGGTGTACTGCCAAAATAAATGATTTGCAAAAATCTTTAGGAGTCAGTTTACGCAACCTTGCTGTAGTATGCTTTCAAAATAACCTTGTTTCAATTAGGTCTTTTGAGGGTTGTAATGGGTCTGGTTCACGATTTAAGAAATAAAGGATAAAGACTCAAAGTTTATTTGTACCTACCCAATCTACGTGATGATCTCCAGTCTTAGGCTCAGTTAAATCAGACTATGTGCTCAGGTTCCCATAGGTTAGGAATTGCACTGATAATAGCCAAGATGACGGTTCAGAAGTCAACAGATTTTTCGAAAAGGCAGTCACTACTTCTTTACAATATTTTGTAGTTTTGAATTCATTGAGGATTTTCATGATAAGGGTTTAAAGATCTCCTCTTTTTATTATCCCTAACTTTTTCCTGAACTTTTTCTTTTGAGGCTTACAATCAGCGGGATGCCCCAGTTTTGCCTAAGTCTCCTTTATAAGTGTTGACTTAGCGGGCTTTTTCCTTTGATATATTTTTGTTTGTTGAAATAAAGTGACTGCCTAGCTTAATGATCATGGTGAACCATCATCGGCTTCTTGGCTTGAAAAACATCTTCGACACTTGTTTGTTGTGTGCGAAGGAAAATTGTAGTTGCAACCTTTATATGAAAGGTGTCTTGTATGAACACACAACTGAGTTAACTGAGAACTACCCATCCCAAGGTTAAAATTGCGGGTTTTTTGTAAACAAAGAACCTCCAACTTCTAGGCTCAAAGGGGGTGACAAGGGATTATCTTCCTTATTTCTCCAGTGTTTGGGAGCTGAAATAATGCCTCACATCATCAACAAAGTTTGATTGAAAGCATACTGACAACAATTATGGGTATCACTTTTTCATCATCCTCCCTCAAATAATTGCATAATCAAAATTTTGGACAAGGAGTAAATATTTGAAAGATAAAGCATAAAAATGCAAATACTGGACAAAATGAATTGAATCAAAAGTTTCAATGCTTATTCATTAAGATGAAAGTACAAGCACTAATTAAAAGCAAATAGCTTAAAAAATAAGGAAAGTTCAAATAGTGAGAAACAAAAGGCCTAGTGACTAAATCAGTACAAGGATGAGTTGTCTTGTCTGAAACACTGGCGCTAAAAAAAGATAGTCTGCTGGAGTCGGACTGAAGCTTCACTTTTGATGCACTGGCAAAGGATTTTTCTGAACATTCGGATGGCTATCCGTAAAATCAAGTATTCCAGTTCTAATCAATTCACGCACCCTAGCTTTCAATGCAAAACAATGCTCCAAGTCGAGGCCTGGGGCACCCTCATGAAAAGCACAATGGAGATCAGTTCTAAATCCAACTGGAGGAGGATTAGGAGGGGGTGGCAAAATCTTTGTAGTGATCAGCCCTTGTTGAACCAGGCTTGGATACAATTCTGTATAAGTCATGGGAATAGGATCAAACTGATTCTTATTCTGGTTCTGTCTAACAGCAGGACGTTGAGGAATTTGAACTGGTCGTGGAGCAGCAATAGTAGGGTGATTATACTGGGGTTGGGGATGAGGCCTCCTCACTTCAGCCATGACAGTATTAGTATGCTCTTCTTTCTTCTTGTGGAAATTCCCAAAGGATTTCTTTGCACCGGTAGAAGATTCAACAACCTTAGACACCTTACCACTTTTCAGCCCCTCTTCTAACCTTTGGCCAATGGTTACCAAATCTGTAAAACTCGAAGAGACACTCCCAATCATCTTTTCCCAATAGAAGAGAGACAAAGTATCCATAAACATTCCAGCTAGCTCCTTTTCTGCCAGAGGGGGTTCAACTTGGGAAGCTAACTCTCTCCAACGTTGAGCGTATTCTTTGAATGATTCTCTTTCACTTTGAGACATGTTTTAAAGTTGACGATGGTCAGGATCCATATCCAGATTGTATTTGTATTGTCTCATGAAGGCATTGGCGAGATCTTGGAAGCAGTGGACGCTGTTATGTTCCAAATTCATATACCACTTGAGAGAAACACCACTCAAGCTGTCTTGAAAGCAATGGATGAGAAACTTCTGATTGTTGGTGTAGGATGCCATCCTTCGGTAGTACATAACCAAATGGGCTCTTGGACATGAGTGCCCCTTATATTTCACAAATTCTGGAGTCTTGAACTTAGCAGGCATAACCAGACCAGAAACTAAGCACATATTATTAGCATCGACATTGAAGAAATCAGTTCCCTCAACAGCTTTGACTCTCTTGTCTATGTTTTGAAACTGTTCACGGACAATCTCAGGTTCAACAAAATCTTCATGGTCTTCACCTTGAGCACTAGCAGCATTGTAGTCAAAGAAAGGAGTCTCAAAGGGAGCTCGGCCATTCTGAGCAACTGTGTGGACCACAGGTCTGGGCTCTATAAAGACGGGAGCTTGAAAAACTGGTCTGACAGTCGGACCAATCATAGCAGTAGATGCAAGAGGTGGAGAGTAGTTAGGAGGTAAACCAAACTCTGGCCAAGTAGATTGTGGCATTTGAACAAGAGGAGCATCAGCACTTGAAACTTCTTGAATGACAGTCCTTTGAGATGGATCTCCTCTGGCAATCAATACTTGAAGCATCTCGGTGAGTTTAGTCATGCCTGACTTCAATTCATCGATCTCCATTCGAACTTCTGCGTTATGTACTTACTGCTCTGACATCTTGCGTCTATAGTTAGCTCTAGTTTGATATCGGTGTCGAGGAATCAGCTTGACAACTCAAAGGTACACTAGACAATGAAGACAGCTAGACATGAGCGACCGAACAAACAGAGGTATGCAAGGAACCATGCAAAGATGCAAATGCAATGCAATGCGATGCAAGAGAAGATACAAATCACACATAACAGGATCAAAGGTTCGAGATCACAGCATGGGGCTTGAGTAAAGAACCAACCATAAGGTGTGTACTAGGGGTAAAGCACTTGTACAACAGGTTCTAACAAAGTTCCCAGAGTCAACAACCCATCTTTTGGATATTATCGACACACCAAATACTTGGAAATCAATAATATTCTCAAGAGAGTCTCGTCTGAGTGTAGTATCGCGTATCAACTACTTCGGGATTACTCCCTCATAGTCATCGCACTACGTCCTAAAAGGCCAAGTGGGGTAAAAGGTAACTAAAAGTCCTCAGTATCAAAGGCTCATAAGTTGAAAGTAGTAATGTTTTCACGAATACTCGTTCAACAAAACTAACTCTCAATAGGGCCTCCACTGAGCGGTGGTTTCTCAAGTCAGCTTGGTCAGGAATCAACTCCCTATAAGCCTTCTTGAATATACCACCATCCTATCATAAGTGTGCTCAAGTACGGGTATAGTACTATCCTCACCACTCAAAGTAACAAACCTGCATACAGAAAAACCTAAGCACAGACAGATATATGTACAAATATATACAAATATAAAAGCAATTTAAACATATAACAAACAGAGATATAAACAAGGTGGGCCTAACCCTTTTGGAGGGTATCCCCAGTGAAGTCGCCATTTCTGTTGCGGTGAAATCTGGATATCAAGCTATTAAATTAACTTGAATCTTAATTCATTTACAACTGAACTTTAATTTATCCAAAAAAGGAAAGGTTTAAAGAAAGAAAAACCTACAAAAATGCAAAGCAAAAGGCAAGGCCTAAAGCTAAGCAAAAAGAGATCTAAAGGTTCGGGGGTTGGTTATGCATAGGGTAGGTATTTCACATCCTAAACATCTGTAGTACTCTACAGGAACCTCTTGTTAATATTTGTGTTTGCTAGAGTTTGCTTACTAAGGGTAAAGTGCTAAGGTAAAAATCGAAACTATAAAAGTATGTACAAGTTTGCTCGAGAAGACATCACATCTCGTGCCTACGTATCCTGACGGGAATGGAATCAGAGCAATCGTAGTTCCCCTATCTAGGGATGAGGAACTCTTGACTGTGGTCAAGGTTCCAAAGGGATGTAAGCATTCATAGAGAAGTACTTACAGGGAGTGTGGCGACTCCACACTAAAGGTTATGCTAACGGGAAAAGAAATGTCCACGACGGGACGACTAAATAAAGCGCGGCGACTCCAAGTCCTATGGTTGAAGTAAAAAGGGAAATGTCTACGGCGGGACGACTAAATATGAGTACGGCGACTCAAATCCTAAGGCTAGGACAAAGGGGATAAAGGGCTGTCCACGGCAGGACGGTAAACATGAGCACGACGGCTCAGATCCTGAGGTTAGGAATGTGTAAAGAGTGTCCACAGCGGGACGGTAAACATGAGCACGGCGACTCAAATCCTAAGGCTAGGATGAAGGGAAGGATGTCCACGGCGGGACGGATTAAAAGTTAGCATGGAGACTCAAATCCTAAGGCTAGGATGAAGGAAAAGAATGTCCACGGCGGGACGGTAAAAACGAGTACGGCGACTCGGATCCTAAAGTAGGATAAAGGATTAAAGAGTAACAACAATCAATGTCAAAGTGATAAATTGTGAAAATATGCACTAACACGAGTAATTGGCAAAAAGAATCACTTAAAAAGGATTTAAATTGAGAAAGTTATGAATATTTGAAATCGTGAAGAAAAATAAAAAAAAAACATGGAATTTTAAAATATGACATGAAAATAGACATAAAGATGAACACAATGCAAAAAGAATGGGTGCAAAAAGACAAAACATGAGGGAGATATGATTTTTGGAAGTTTGAAAAAAAATGGTGAAAAATCACAAAAGGGTTGCCCTCCTTAGGGGTCGAACCCAGGTTCAGATGGTGAAAGGCGCTTTTGGTCACAAGTCGGTTACCACTGGGGTGGCTATACATCCATTGATTATGCCACCCCAAATTAAATACATACCATGCAAGGTGTGTAAGGCAGGGCAAAACAAAACCAAGTAAGAACTCAAAACGGTTTGATTCATATCTTCTTCAAAACTCAACCAAATTGAGTGAAATAAAAGTCAAAATTGCTTGATTTTTGATGAGGATCATGATGGAATCATTTATTTTTCCAAACAATGCACACAAAATTAAATTCGAAGGAACATGCATTATAAATGTTGAAATGCAATTTGCAACTTATGTATTGGATCAGATGCAATCAAAAGCCAATAAGTGTCTGCACAAGTCTGAAATGTGATATATTGTGAGTTCTAACAGAAAGTCTGTTCAAGAGACTGTAGAATACAAAATTGGTAATGGTGCATTTTTGAAAAAAAGCATTTTGTTGTGGTAAGTTTGAAACAGATGTAAACCAGTTCAAAGAATGATATGCACATACTCTTAAATACATGCTGATGGATTATGTTCACAAAGATATCTCAATTCCTCACTGAATCAAAATATGCCCCTCCTACTGCAGACTATTTTGAAGTTGAAATGGTGCAGGGAACTTGTTATGCTCAAGGCAGAATTTTAAAGGCAGCAAACAAATTCCAACAAGTTAATGCATTCAAACAGGGCAATACTAGAGAAATGAGACTGTATGTACCAACTTTATGACAGTAACAGTTTGATTATTGCAATGCCAAATATAAACACCAATTCATAAGTTACTTTAAATGAAAGTCACCAATTTGTCAAAATAAACACAACAAGCTTTAAATCAGCAATGAATCAGTTAGGATTAAAATAGATGCAATTATCACATTATAATGCCAAGTCAAACAAATTGATCAATACATGCATGATAGGGCAACTGCTGTTTCACTAACAGGTTTTAGCATGAGAAATAGTTTTAACAACAAGTATAACCATGACAAAACCAAATGACAATTCATAGTGCAAGTTGAATGACCAATTCATGTTTCATGCAAAATTATGGCAAGCAAATCATGTGCACATACTACATATATGTTGTCAAGTGGATTCAAGCAAAGCAAACAAGTCAAAACAGTCTGTTATGAAAAGTGAAGATTGAGTGCAAAATTTGACATGTATGATGCATCAAAGAGTTGAAATCAAGTGTAAAGCACAATTACATCATATGGACCATAGACACAGTTCATATACATGGAAATAAGGATGTTCATGCTTAAGAATCAGTTACATTGTGAACAGAAATAATTTTGGTATATCTCATGGCCACATGTTTTTAAAAATGCATTTTGGAGGTGAGATGCCAAAACAGGTGAGAACAGATTATGCAAACCATACACGTATGTCACAAATGCATAAATGGATGATTTTGAACTCAAACTTAAGCCACTTCTAGCCTGTAACCAAAACTGGTATGTCTATGGCAATAATATGCAAAACATGGCATTTTGTGAATGAATAAGAAAACCAGATGAAAGCAGCTCTAAACAATCTTACATATCCACCATAATCATGATTTCAAAGGTGATCCAATTCAACAAACAGCTACATTTCAGTCATAACAAGGTTTTGACATAAGACATGTTCATGCCACATTTTCAACATAACAAACTCAAAATGCCAAACATTGGATTATGATGTAAAATAGGAAATGGACTGTCTACATACCTCTAGTAGACTGTGTTAAGCAGATTAGATCAACAAGAAACCCAGAGAAAACTTCAAATGCACCTAGCTTTGGAGCTTCCTTCTTCTTGAAGCAAAAGTGCAATCCTTAAGACAGTTGGAGAAATAGGCTGTACCAATGATCCTTAATGCTCTCGACAATTGAGGTATGATATACGTGAGGTATTTGAATGATTAGAACATCAAGGACAAGGCTAGAACATGATTTGGCAGATTTCATGCATTATGGTCAAAGTATCTTGGTATGGAAGTTGACTTTTTGAATGGTGAGGTTTTTGAATGGTCTAAGGGCTTGGAAACCTTCTACACAATATTTATGGATTGTGTAGATGGTTTTTGGTGAGTTTGAGTGTGGAGAAATGGATATGGCAGCTGTTCTACCAAAACAGATTTTTGAGGTTTTTGTGGTTTTGTGATTTTGGTGAAAAGGGAGCAAAGTGTGAAAGAGTGAGAGCTTTAACTTTCTATGGTTTTTAGAAGATTTCTTCTCTCCCAAATGAGGTGGAGAGTGCCTCTATTTATAGGCAAAGCAAGGGTAGTGGGAAGATTTGAGGTTTCCTTCCTAAGAAGGAAAGGTTTTGCCCTTTTGGATCCAACCTTTCAAAAATGGCTTTCTTGGCTGATAGGTAAGCTTAAAGTCAAGCAAAATGATGAAATTAGAGTGGCTAAATTCAGGATAGAGTGTGCAGGTTCATGGCTGGTTCAGAATTCACTTTCCACCTCTTGCTTGTTTTATGATTTTTTTAATGCAAGTTGCAAGGCAACTTGCAAGTCCACTTGCAAACTTCAAATTTCCACTTCCTTTGCATGATTCTCATAATTCAATGCTTCAAAACACCTAAATATCAGACACAAAAAGATTCAAAGGCTGAGAAATGATCCAAGTGACCAAAGAATGAACTTATGAAAAACCACCAATGTGGGACTCAAGTATGAAAACACCATCTTCCCAAATCCATAACTTTTAGCTCACAAATCCTTTTGAGGACTTCTAATAATTTTTTGAAAGCCCTCATGTAGCTCTAAAACATTCGTGTTTCCATGAGTTTCAAATTCACAAAGGAACTTGGCCAAAAAGCCTCTCAAAGTTGCTAAAAAATGAGCTTAAAAGTGAAATTTTTCTAAGTCATTTTCCCTTCTGGAAATGAATTTGATCATAACTCCAAATCTATGCATTTTCTGATTGTGGACCAATGTGGGACTTTTGTAGGACTTGCCAAGAGCTTTCTAATGTGCTTTGAACCAACTCATTTGGATGTGTGGTTAATGAGTTAGGGTTTAGCCCCTTTCAAAACCCTAATTTCCCGATTTTTCAATTACTCATCAATCCTTGATCCAATGGTCATGAAAATTTATGGGCATGTGTAATATGACATAAGGAACATTTTTTATTCACATCTTGAAGTCAAAATCCTTATGGTTGAAGAGTTGACTTTTTGGTCGACCGAACGATCGATCGATGACTACCGAGTCGACTGTTGACGTTCTGAGTCCTCTGAGGCTTTAAAAATTCTTGAGTAGACTTCCCCAAGCCATATGAACTTAATGAACCACAATCCCACCATTTGAACACCCTTTAAATCAAAATTCAAACCACAGTTGACTTTTCCTGATCAGAAACCCTAGTCGGGGATCCTGAACTGTACTGCTCCTAATATGTGTGTGAAAACCCCAAATTGGATTCATGCTTGACCCCATGTAGTATTCTTGATGGTTTTGAGACTTTTTTCATGGAGAAACAATCCAATGCATTGACTGATTAAACTGTCGAACCCTTGATTTCCGACTATACGGAGCCCTGATTCACTTGTAACTAAACAGAGACAAACTTGAAACTGGTTATAGTTAGATAATCAAATGAGTATGATCCTAAAATGATGATGAGGATCTAAGGGGTAAAAATTTGGGTTGCAACAAAGGTGATCCAAGAAAAGATGAAAGCGTCGTAGAGTCGTCAGAAAAGTTACCATGATAAGAGGAGAAAAGCACTTGAGTTCCAAGAGGGAAATCACGTGTTTTTAAGAGTTATGTTGATAATAGGTGTTGGTCGAGCTTTGAAGTCTCGAAAGCTCACATTGCATTTTGTTGGTCCGTATCAGATTTCGTAGAGGGTGGGGGAAGTAGCATATCAGATTGCTTTACCATCGTCGCTTGCGAATTTGCATGATGTGTTTCACGTGTCGCAGTTGAGGAAGTACATTCTAGATCCGTCCCATGTGATTCAGATGGATGATGTACAAGTGAGAGATAACTTGGCTGTTGAGGTGTTGCTAGTACGGATTGATGAGCGAGAAGTGAAGAAACTGTGAGGTAAAGAGATTGCCTTGGTGAAGGTATTGTGGGGAGGACCAGCTGGAGAAAGTTGGACTTAGGAGCGTGAAGATTAGATGAGGGAGTCGTATCCGAATCTGTTTCCTTGAGGTAATTTTTTAGGGGGAAAATTCTTTTAAGTGGGGGCGAGTTGTAACACCCCAAATTTATTGGAGTGTTTATTTAATTTATTTAAATATAAGTGTTCGTATTTTTGGTGATTTTCGGTGGTTGGTGAGAAATATTGAGAATTATGGATTTTGAGTTATTTATTTAAATAATAGTATATAATATGAATATATTAGTATTATTATTAATATAAACAAATAAAAGTTAACTAAGGGCAAATTGGACCATTAAGGAGGAGTTAGTGACAGTAATATTAGAAAAGCCCACTTTATAGGCCCAAAGTTAGGTTTAACAAAAAGGGATTTTTGAGGGAATTAGGATTCATTCTTGTTAGACCGTAAAAAGATAAGAAATAGAGGCCAGAGCTCTAAGGAAGAGGATTGAGGCAAAAGCTTCGTAAGGTTTACTGAGAATCAAGGACAAGGCTTAGAGTCAGCAATTAAGGTATGGGGAGTATTGTCTTCATTGTTTTCAATGTATGATTTCAATGTATTTAAAGCTGATTTGAGATAAAGCGAATTAGGCCTTCGTGCCAAAATCTATTATTGAGGTTTTAACCGTATGGGGATTTGAACTGATGATCTGATAGGTTTGAGGTCGGTTTGGGTTTGAGGGAAGGTAGGCATTCGTGGCCAAAACCTGTCGTTGAGGTTTCAACCCTGTAGGGTAATTAGATATTGAGAAACTCTAATGACAGTGGTGTAGTTGTAAGGAAATTATGGAAATTAGAGCGTGAATATATACGTGATTGGCCTAATAAGTCGTAGATTTTGTGCCTTTATCGCCGTAATACCTTAGGAATGATTTAGGGATGTTTTGGGGGCATTGGGGATGGAAATCGTTGGACTTTTAGGTTGATTTTAGGTTCTGGTACATAACAGTGTTTTGCTGTAATCGGGTGTTCACACTACGAAGAATCCTTCCCACAGCGAAGAAACTCGCTCAAGACTCGCACAACAAACCTACTAGCGAACGTAGCAGAATTTCGCGAATTTCTGATTTTTGTGCCGTGATGCCTTGATGTTTTGATGTTGTGATTTCTTTGATGAATTAATATGAGTATGATTATGAATTCTATGTGATTTGTACATGATTATATGATGATTCCTATGATGTAATGATTGATGAATTATGATGATATTTCCATGAGTTTTGATGATTCTATGACGACATGATGTATGATGATGAGTTTGATGATGATGATTTTCATGAATGACGATGCAACTATGATGTTACTATGAGGATGATTATTGACATGTGCATCATGCATTCATGTGCATCCGGAAATCGGTTCAGGACCTTGATTTTCTTTGGCTTCAGTCCCATTGTGTGGATGTGAGGTATTTTGATGTGGTCCGGTTCTCGAGTAGAATCGATCCTATTGATGGGGATCTATGGAGGGTTGATGGCCCAGTGTCCATCAAGCTTTGATGATCGGTACCACATGCATGAGTCTTGTTGCATTTGTATTTATGAGATAATTTGGTGTAAATTATGATATTATGACCTTTGATGTTCCTTGATGATTATGATGATGTTGAATATGAACATGGCGCCATTTTATATATTGAATTCCTATATTGATTATTATGAATCGTTTTACTCACCCTGCCTGTTTGAATGTTGCCTCCACATGGGTAACATGCAGATGACCAAGTTTAGCCGTGGATGATGTCGAGATCTTTTTGGAGTTTTGAGTTGTTGGCCATTTTGGTTAACTTATATGGTCTTGCTCTGATAGTGTAACATCGGGTTGGTGTCTTTGAGTTAAACCATGTTTTATTTGATTTTGTTATTTTGATTATGTTTCCTTCTAAGGAAAACTTTGGATTATGCCTTTTTGAGTTTCGCTGCCTTTTGAGCAATTTTTGATATCTTTTGGGAAAACCCATTGTTTACAGAGCCTTGACCTATATTTGATTTAATGGGAAATGTACGCCCTTTGAGGTGATTTTTATTGATTTTAATATTTTACTCTGATAAATGTGAATATTTTGCCATATGATTTATGGTGTAGAAAAGGGTGTTGCAATATCAATGTCATGCAACGGGCTAGCCATTTTATAACGAGAGTGGCGAAAAAGGTCTCTTCTGATCAGGGTTTTCATATTGGTTGGAACAAGTGGATGTACTTGAAGTCCAATATTATGCAACCACCAAAATAACACAGGTTCTAAATGGGGGACCTAGAGTCATGGACCCTTCATGAATCAGCGTCATGCAATACGCTAGTTGTTTTATAATGAGATCTACAAACAGGTCTACTCTAGAGGAGCCTTCATGCTAGTTGCCACATGGATATGTCCTTGAAGTCTAACACTACTAACTATCAAAACTAAACTTATGATTTCTCTCTTATTTTTCCAAAACTCGAGTGTAGAGCTTTATTCAAGATATTAGATCTCCAAAGCCCACAAATAATGTATATAGAGACATATAAATGCCATAAAGCAAAGATAAACATATAATCAAAGAAGAACAAGAAAAAAAACAAATCTAAGCCATATATAACACCTAACTAAATTAGGCTTGACTCACTTAGGGATTGGAATTTCCCCAGCAGAGTCCTCATCTGTCACCTCGAAAAATGAGAACGACCTCGCAAAGCGCAATTGCACGCTCGCGGGATGGACTTAACTGAGTCTCCACTGAACTTTATTTATTCCCATAGAAGGAAAGGAAAAATATTGAATAAAACCCCTAAAAGAAGGACAAGAATATGGTTATCACAACCAATATCTGAGTTTGAGAGTCGGTTACGCAAGATGAAGGTATTAGTACCCCTCACGTCTATTGTACTCAACGGTATAACACCCCAAAATTTTCTCTGCATTTTGTTAACCTTTTGGCTTATGCTTAATTTCATTTGCATCTGCATTTATGCATTGCATTGTTCCTAAGGCATCGAATCAAGGGTTCTTGGCTTTTATCAAGAAGAGGAGATGGTTCTCCAAGCAAAGATTAAGGAGACAATCTCAACATCATGCTATTATTGAGTTACACAGTCCTTTCATTCATCAAGGCATTCTCAACAACCTCACACAATCACCTGGATTAGGGTTTTCAAGCATTGATCACATCCTTTAATATTTTGTGCCTTAATTAGGGTTTTGGTCAAAGGGAACATGTGTCTGTATTATTTAGAAAGGCAAGGTTATATGGCTCAATATACATCTCAAAGGTTCCCTACATGTATCATGTTTCATCACAAGGTATTGCATAGGCCTCAGTCAATGGAAAAAGGATTAGGGTTTTATTTGATCAAGAAAGTCAATTGTGGCCTCGTAAAGTCAAACTCTTGAGTTTTTGGTCAACCATGGGAATTTCAAGTCATCACAAGTGTTATTATGAAGATGGATCAAGAATAATCATAAAATCAAGAAAGTTGGCAAATTAGGGTTTTAGTGGAAATTTCATTAAGTGTGAAAGACAGAAATTGCACCTATCTTGCAAGATTCATAACTTCTTCATTCTTGATCCGAATGAGGCAAACTTGTAATCAAATTGAAAAGGACATAATTAAATACAACTTTGTAAAAGAAAGAAAGTCCCAAAGATGTCTAGATCAAGAGATATGGAGAGTTAAAGTTGGGGAAAAAGTGAAATTCAAGTTTCAATACTTAGAATTTTTCTAAGTATAGAAATCCAGCTTAAGGAGCATGTTTTCAAGCCCATTTTTCTTTGATGATCCAAGTTCAACATTTTTCTTCCGACATAAAAGTTATTAAGCATCTTCCAAGCTTTCCAAATATGCCAAGAACTATTCATTTAGATCCTTATAGCTCAAGTTATAATTCCCTAAAGTTGGTGTCACAAAGTTGCCAAACTTAGCAAGGTTTTAGGCAGATTTTTAAGCTAACTTCCAAGGAAAAATTCTTCATGATCCAAGCTTCATTTCAAGATCTTTTCAACATGAAATTTTTAGAGCTTCTTCTTATATTTATCTGGATAACAAGAACTTCTCCATTAGATTTCTACATCTCAAGTTATGGTCTCCCAAAGTCAAGACATTTTCATGTTTCATCTTGGTTTCATAACTTAGAATTTTTTAAACATGCTTAGACAGATTTTGGAGCAAACTTCAAGCTATGTTTTCTCATTGATCCAAGCCTTGTTTCATCTTTCCTCCTATACAAAAACTTGTTCATTGTCATTCCAAGTTTCTTTTGAGTCCAATATCTCACCATTCGAATCATTCTTTATCCAGTTATGATCACTCAAAGAGAGCTACATAAACATGTGTATTTGGGCATCATGTTGATTTTTCTGACACATTGTTGGATTAATCTTGCAGCATACTCCTTCATAGACACATACCATCACTTTTGTTGCTTAAAATGACCAAGAAACATGCCTTCCAACATGCACACCTCAAGCTATTTTTGCCAAAAATGAGAAGGAATAACTTGAACCAATTTGTGTCAACAAACTTGATTTCATAATCCTTCACACATTCTGACCTTTTCAAACTTCATTCATGCCTAATCCTTACTCTTTTTCAACTCTCCAAACCTCTCTCCATAGCTGCAAAACAAACTTTCCCGTGCCACACACATGTGCCTCATTTTTCACTTTTCCAATTCCCAAACCACTACCACCAAATCCCAAAACTCAGCCTCAATCCCTAACCAAAAAAAACAATTCATATATAAGCTGAAAAATCCAAAACTTGAGCCATTCATCAAGTTCCAAATCTAAACTCTCAAATCCTCTCAAAATTTCTCATCTTCCAAGCAAGCTTTCTCTGCATTTTTGCTTCATTCTATTGTCCTCTTCTTTATCAAACAAGCTTGGAGGTTGGTTTTCTTTTCATTTTTTCTCACATAAACAAGGTGCAATGGACATACTCCACTAGGTAAATTCTGAATTTTCTCACTCTCATGCTAGATTTGTGAATGCTTTAGGCTCATATTGGTGCATCTGAAGTCCTACTTTAATGTAGGAAATGTTTGCGCATAAACCCTTGCATTTTCATGGAGTTTCAGTTTTTTGCGTTTGATATCGTGCTTCATTTTCACTATGAAATAATTCTTGTTTGAAAAACTAAGGTTATATTTGTACACAACACGGAATTTCGTGGGGGATAGTGCCTTTATTGCTTGTTTCTGGTTGGTTTTGTATGGTTCCAATGGTGGCTGGCTGTCATACCCCAAATTTGTCCTACCTTTCTTACTCTTATCACAAATAACAGTGTTGCTTGATGGCTATTTTCTAGATGATCATTTGGCCCTGGACCATGATCCTCTAAAGATTTCTTAGGTCATGGAGTTTTTTTGTGGTTATGTTTAGTATGATCATAAGCTTTCACGGAAGGTATTGAGTTCAGTTGAAGATAAAAGAAGGATAAGCCCATGTTCTTGTGTTTGAATAATCAAGATATGGTCAAATGATTAAGCCACGGTTCAAGCCATATGACATGGGTTATTTTAAGGCTTTGGTCTAGTTACTTCACATTAATCTTAAATCTTACTTCAGTTGGTTTCAAGCCGTATTCCAAGTGGGTACTAAAGAAATGAGGTCATTACTAGCTAAGTTGCTTTTGCTTCAAGTCGTCTTTGAATTAAGTTCAAACTTTATTGTATATTCAAGCTTGAATCAATTAGTACAAATTTTAGTTCATTTTTAAGACAAGAAGATTTGTTTTAGATTATAATGTGGTTTAACTTCAAGACATGAAGAATTGTTTCAAGTTACAATGTTGTCGCTACCGCGAAAATAAGGTGCCGGCAAAACAGAAGAGTCGCCACCTTTCGTTATTTATCCCTCGGAATGGGAAAGGAAACAATCGGAAAAACCTGACGAAAAAGGTATAAGACAGGGTCATCGCAACCATTGTCTGGGTTCGGGAGTCGGTTACGCAAGGGGAAGGTATTAGCACCCCTCACGTCCGTCGTACTCGACGGGATCCATGCTTGTTGTGCTTACTGGACGGGTTGGTTTTATCTATCTACCTATCAAGGCCGGCTCAAAAAGAAAAGAAAAATGACTTGGCAAAGCGTCGCACTTTATGCCTACGTATTCTCATCAGAGAATGAGAAATCAGAGTCAGCGTAGTTCGACTAACTACGGGTTACGGGGAAGGTGGCTCGCCAATACATCAGTATTGTGCCTACGTACTCTCAACAGGTATGAGAGATCAGAGCTTACGTAGTTCGGGATAATATGGATTATGGGGATTCAGATTCATCTGTTTTATCGAGTAGGGTTAACAAACAGTTCCAGCAGTTGGATGTACGCAGCTCGACCCTTGGAGACTTAAGCGTTACAGTTTGCGGTAGAACTGGGAGCTAACGACACTCTTTTCTTCAGAAAAGCTTCCTTTGAATTATGGGCCCGCGGGGAAAAAAGGTTTGAAGTTTGTTTTTTGTCTTTTACGGAAGAACTGTTTTTTATTGTATTTGTAACTAGTAACGCACTAGAGACTATGACCTGAGAATGAATGTGTCGCATGTCACCCAAAGGGTACCATACTAAACATCCAGACTGTTGAAAAGAAACTCTCCAACAATCCTTTCTCAGATAGCTTAAGGCTCGTAACGTACGACGTCAGTTAACCTTTACTAGTGTATTTTCATTGGTTTTGAGAAGAGAAGAGAAGGGGCTCAACTAAAGGGAGACTGTCAAGTCCTAATGTTGTCATGCCAAGGATTCATCCTATGGTTGAGGTCTGAAATAGGGAACTCTTAGAAGTTATCATGCATAGGTTTCAACCTAAAGTTCCATCATTACTTCCTTATCAAAGGAAGTGAGATTCCTAAGGGATCATGTCAATGATAAACCGAAACAGATAAAGCATCAGCTTAAACAGTAAACAGTAAACGAATGTAAAATGCATGCAATGCAAGTGAGGGAGGAAATGTGTGTGGGGCATCAACCTCCACAAGCTCATCTCAACCTCAAGCCAGATATGAATAACTGCAATCATACAGAAAGAATAACATGCTATCAAGCAAAATACAAATGACTGTAATCATACAGAGGAAATATCATGCTATCAAGCAAACACAAACCACATAGGCAAGGGAGCCGGGCTCTACCGAATACCCGCAAGCAAAGCCACACAGTAAAAATACAAGCAGAGGGAGCAACTCAACCTCTAGTGCAATCATGCTCCTAGCTTAAAGTTAGTCTAGATATGAACTTATTCTTATGCATCAAGCAAGTCAAACAAGCCACACCAATACAGAAGAGAAAACAGACAAGAGAGGAAACAGATCAACCCCTCCTTCAATTTCAAGCTTCAGCTCTTCTGACAGCAACTCAGTCATCAGTCCTCAACAGCTCTTCAGGGCTTATCATCTTCAATAGCAAGTGTCCACTTGCTTCTTCAAGTTTCTAACACATCAGACATAAGTATCAACTTGTTCTTTCTTCTCCAAGCTTCAGCTATTCAGTCAATTCCACCTTCAGGCTTCACTCCTAACTACAAGTATCAACTCGATTCCTTCAGGCTCTCAATGCATCAGTGTAAGTGTTAACTCCCTTTATTCCTCAAGCCTCAGCTTTCCACTCAATCTCAATTGAATCCTCTTCATAAGTATCAACTTGTCCTTCTTGCTTCAGCTCTCTTTGCTTTACCAGTATCAACTTGGTCTTCTTCATCTACAAGCTTCAGCTTCTCAGAGTAATCTTCAATCACATGGAAGTGTCAAATCCATCTTTCAATCTTCTTCAAGCAAGGAACTCCATCCTCTAACAAGGGAGGAAGATGCATCTATCAAGAGCAAAGTTTGGATGATTGGTAGCAGAGTGAAGACCAAAGGTCACCACTAAGCATCCTGTCATCAGAGAAATGGACCCTCAAAGGTTCTACCAACTTGTAGAGAGCCACACATCCTACCAAAGGAGGGATGAGGCCTTTACAAGGGACCTTGCATCATAGGGAAGAATGGAAGTGATCAACATATTCCATGTTTATGAAGGAAGAGAACTATCTAGAAGCTCTGCCTACAAAACCCTAATCTTAGCCTAATCAGGACTACACCAAAAGAAGGGAAGATCTTCAAATCCAAGCCTCTTCAAGCCATCCAATGCATCTTCAACTTTCCTTCAACATCATCCAAGAACAAGCAAAGCAAAACCCTAATCTAAGGGAACTAAAGATGTTAATCTAGTTGAGTTAGTGCCTTAGAATCATCTAAAACTAGCACCTAAACTAAAATCAATCAAAAACAGTAAGCTATCTTATAAATTTTTACAAAAATTCCTAAGGAATCATAATTCAATTAAGAATGCCTCATACAAAAACCAGGGACTAAATCATCTATTAAGTCCTAAAATTAAGTCGTAAATCCAAAGGTATCAACCATAAACCCTAAAAATGGAGCTTCTAAAGGTTTCAACCTAAACTACCACCTATGTTCATCACAAAAATGTGAGAAAATTATATGGGGAGCATGCATATCTATGCTAACAACTCACAAAAAATCAAGATCAAAATCATCATCACATGATCACACAAAATTCCACAAAATCAAGTAACAACATGACTATTCTAATATCAATTAAAATGTAAAAATTCCCATAAAATCAGAAAATGCATGAAATAATAATATTTTTTATCTAAAAAAATACTAGATTCAATCATGAATATAATTCAAAAAGAATGGGATTAATTGGATCATTTTTCAATTTTTTATGATTTAATCATGAACCATGAATAAAATGAAGAAAATAAAGAAAATCCAAAGAAAAAGATAAATGCACGGTGCAGATAGAAACCAAGATCAGTTCATTTGGGAGATTGGGCCATGAGGGGGTGCTGATATCAATCTTTTCATTAAGCCCAAAACACAACTAAATGAAACGCTGCGTTCCATTTAGTTCAGAAACCCTTCACAAAATTCATGCGCGCGTGGCCGTTGGATGGGGTCCTTGGTCCAAGTCAAGCCACAATCTGATGGCTATCAAGTCATCTTCCCCAATTCAAACCTCTGAAACTCAGGTCAGCTGCGCGCCCAAAACCACCGCCGGTGACTTTCTCTGGTCACCATTCCACAACCCTATTTCAACATAGAGTCCACCATAGGCCACGATCCCTTAATGAAACATGTCCCAAATTCCCTCACGAATTCATTCATGCCTTTAATTCTCTCTGAAACCTCAAGATTCACCATAACCAACTCTCAACCGAAAATGGTAACATCCTTAATTGGTCACTAATTCTCAAACTAACTATCTGAAAACCTTCCTACACCGTTCTACAATGCATCTAACACCCTAATTCGTATTGATTCTACCTAATTTATGCTGGAGGAAGAAGTTTACATATGTGTCAATTCTTGATGAACAGATGCACTAAATCTTCCAATCAAGCTCTCCAACCCTCCAGACACGATCAATGGATCATTCCCTTGCTTTTGTATGCAATAGAACTGGTTGAAAACTCCTGAAACTTGAAACCCGATGGTGAGTTGCAGGTGGAAAAATCTGAGTTCAAGAACACCAATCAGCCACGAATTCCCTTGGATTATGATCTGGAATCATTCCCTAGCATCCATGGAAGAGATTGCAATCAAGAAAATGGATGGAAAGTGAGTGAAATGATGTAACCGAATTCAGTTGCAAGCAATGAAATCTCAATCTCAATCTCTGCTCTCTCCTTCAATCATCACCAACCTTTCATCTGAACCTCTTCTACTCAATATATAGAACATGTGTGGATGATCTAGAACCCTCTAGATCCTTCTAATGAGAAATCCAATCTCTCATGTCATGAGAATTTCAACCTTATGCCATGGTATGCATAGTTCTGTTTGCAGCTTGAAATCCATCCCATTCTCTCCCAATTTCTCCTCTAGTGACATTTTGGAAGTGTTTTGCTTGCAAGGGGCTTTGGTTGTGCCTTGATTCTAGGTTTTGCAAATGTTACTTAAGATGTAAGTAACTACTTTTCAAAGCAAGTCCACAAATTACACCTCAACTAAAAAATGTGGCTAAACCATTGTTCTTAAAATGCTTTTTAGAGTCAAAATGACCTATTATATGCCTTGGTTTGGATGTGTAGATCAAAAGTATTAATTTCCAACTTTGATTCATTTAACTTATACCCTTATTTTAGGTCATTTTTGCAACTTTGAGCTACAAGCATTTCCAACATCTCATGACCTCTTTACTAGCCTTAAAACATCATTTTGAACAAGTTTGATGTTGAACATTTTCTCATTTGAAGCTTGGAAATAGGAGTTGTGGCCTTATGGTTGAAATGACCTGTAATCTCCAAATGACCAAAATGCCCTTGACTTGTCAAAGCCATAACTTGAGTTCTACAAATCCTATCAAGGACTTCTAGTACTCTCTAGAAAGCTAAGAGGATAAGGAACAACATTCATGTTGACCAAAAGTTCATAGGAATCATCCTTCTAGGGAAAACGTTTGATGCACGTTGGGTAACTTTCAAGCCCCCAAATTCACATACCTCAGATGACCTGTAACTTGTCAAAGTCATAACTTGAGTTCTACAAATCCTATCAAGGACTTCTAGCACTAAAATTAAAGCTAAGACCATGCTCTACAACATTCATGTTGGGGGCAAGATGAGATGTGATCGCGACTTTCTATGTCTAATACAACTAACTGCAAGTGCACAGTCTATCGCGTAGTAATAAAAGATATCGATCCCACAGGGACTCGTAATCAAACTAGTGTTCTCGGGAGTTACTATGTTTAGCTAGGTAGAATATGTTTTAAGGGAATAGGATTGTCACTAAAAGGGGGAAACTAAGATTACTGTTTAGATTTTAATTAATTGAATCGATACGTAGTAATTATGTTCTTCAGGGATTTGATAAGTGACTAGTGTATGAAATAGTTTTCACAGTTTATTTAAGCAGAAAATGAAGATTTTAAGACTCTGGTCTCACAATGGTTATTGACGCTAATCATAATCCTAAGGGCCAAACGTACACTTTCGTATCCCGTTCGGGGTTAAAACTATTTTTTGGAAATCTCTAAGTTCTAATTTGTTTTAAAGTGCTTTCGCTATTATTAAAACAAATGCCTAGTGTTTACTATCTGACCTTACCGCAGCTTTCGCTTGTTGGTTCGTATCTTAATTAATTTCCCACTTTCGTGGCAAAACTACTTTAAAATAAGTTCTCGCTTTTGCGACGAAGTTTATTTCGTAAATCAATTTTAAACACTTAGACCATAGGTTATTTTTGTGAAAAGAAAGTTTTCAAACAAGAGTTATCAAA
Source organism: Lathyrus sativus (assembly GCA_963859935.3). Taxonomy (NCBI): domain Eukaryota; kingdom Viridiplantae; phylum Streptophyta; class Magnoliopsida; order Fabales; family Fabaceae; genus Lathyrus; species Lathyrus sativus. The sequence continues at coordinate 46,094 of CAWUDS030000679.1, read as the reverse complement.
TCCCATTCGAATCATTACTACATATCGATTACCTAAGTTTAGCTAGACATGGAATTTGGAAAAGCAAAACATAAATAATAATAATAAATAATAAATTGCATTATGATAAAATAGAAGTCGATCAAAATGAAAACCTGTAAATAATGCCAATTGGCCTATGGGCAGATCCTCCACAGATGTTGGCAGGATTCTATCTTTAGTTCCAATTCGATCGTACAGTGCAGTAACAGTTACAGAAGAGCGGAAATGGGAATGAGTAGAATGGAAAGGGAAATAAAGGAAAGGGATACAAATAAAACTGGAGAAATGGATACAAATAATAACTGAAAATAAATTTGCTGGAAATTAAATTTGGCAGCACTTCGTGGTATGAATGCAGCTCCCTTTTTGAAGTCCCCTGCTTCCCTTTTTATAGAGGTGGAATTCCAACGGTTACCTCTGAGGATGATGGACCTTGAGGCAGATAATTTAGGGAGTAGTGGACCATTTAATGGGAATTGGAACTGCTCTTTTGACGTGTAATCTGAGTGGGGCGTTTTTGCCTGCATGACGGTCATCACAAGGTGTGACGGTCGTCACCCGTGTGACGGTCGTCATGCATCTGTGACGGTCATCACATCAGCAAAAACTGTCTGCTGCGCTTTTCAATGTGTTTTCACTCCTTTTTCGTCCATATTTCATCTGGGATTGCTTCTTTTCTTCATGTCGCCTTGTTTAGACGTGATCGTTGAATACCTGCAAAAACATCAGACAAATACATGGAAATAACCCGAAATCGGATCGAAAACGGTTAGACTTTAGTTGAATTATGCATGAAAATATCTATATGATTTCGTGTTATCAAACTCCCCTAAGCTTGAATCTTTGCTTGTCCTCAAGTAAAACGTGGAAAAGTCGGCAAGCACGAGGCTGCTTCTTCGTTCGCAGAGTTTGGAAAAACCGGGATTCTTGGTAGGAACAAGACGAGTATCATGACGACACTAGACTATGAGTCTCCGGAGGTCTCCTTTTTATGCAAATCGGTCTCAGTCATGCTACCGTATCTTGGTGTCAAGGTTCTCGTGGCAAGTTCACCCTGTTTGTTCTAGCGCAATCACATTAAGCCCGTTGTCCGCACACTTTCATGGCAAGTCGACCTGTTAGTGAATATGATCTCATTTTTGTTTTTGATCTTCTTCATTGATCATAATTTTATGTCATTGATTTTCAATGAGTTTTTCGTGCCGTTGGGCTAAGTGCTCGGGTGAGGAGCACCTAACTTAGAAGGAAACGTATCTTAAAGTCTTGGGCTTTTTTAGCTCTCTTTTCATGATTTTTCATCTTTTTGGAGATCATACACTTATTTGCATCGGTCGCTCGCTTAGAGGTGTTTTTAGGATGGTGCTGACTGCTAGTATAAACTACTTGGGGTTGAGTTTGCGTAGACACTTGAGACTTTGGTACACGTAGGTGGTGAAACCGACTCGCATAAACTAGAGATCTAAGGTGTCTGGACGATACTGGTTTCGTTAGAACTGTCGTTTCCTCGGAGTTTCAAAACTCGGTTTGAACTCAGGTGCATTCTCGTGATGCTTTTGCTTTTGAGGAACAAATGAAAGTTTTTGTTTACGTTGAATAATGTGGGGATGGTTTGTGTAACGTGAAAATTATATAGATGAGCTTTATTTGCTAGAAATAGAAAGTGTAAAAATAGAACTTACTAAAATTCAAAAGTGCAGTGAAATGGAAATACAGTAAATAAGGGAAGTTTTGAATACAGTGGAAATAAGGCTCCGCTCCCACACTATCTCGATCAGTGTCCTCACTGATTCTTGAAGCATGCGAGAGGGAGATACAACTGAAAATGAAAATACAAAGAACTGAAATATAGTAAACAATAAAGGAAAAAAATGAAAATCTAGTCCCGGGGTCTGTCACGTCCACGCTGGCGTCCTTTGGCTCTAGCAAGGGCTACTCTGTCCTCATAGCTCATGGCTCCGGTGTGGTAGACCGTGTCTCGGAGGCCTTCGACCTGCAGGGTCAGATTCGCTAGACTCTCAGTAATCGTAGCTTGGCCGGTGTGAAGTTGTTGCATTTGAGTCCGGTGCCAAGCTTCGAACTGGTCAGCTCGCTGGTTCTGCTGCTGCAGCATCGTGAGTATCTGTGCCTGCTGGTCTAGGGAGCGACGGAGGTCGTCTTTGGTGTAGTCGGGCACGGGATGGTGACGGCGGCGGCAGGATGATGTACCTACTGGTGGAGGAGGCTGCGATGCCTCTGGCTGCTCGGACCTGTCCAACTCAGCTTGGATTTCATCTTCGGAATCATGTGTGGGGTCCTGAGTAGGAACATCGGCAGCAGGAGGGGCAGTGAGGTCGAACAACCAGTTGGTACGGTCCTTAGGATGGATGCGGGTGCGGGACGGAAGGATGATGCTTCGGACGGTCTTGCCACGCACAACCGGATGATATTTCCCGTCAGCTCAGGAGCGGATGAGATGGGAGGCCCTGCAGTGGTCGGTGTCAAGGAACACCGAGGGGATGGACTGGAGGTGCTGAAGGCGGTCGCCAAGGTTCAGCCCAAGTGCAATCTCTGTGACAATCCCGCCAAAGTAGAATGGCTTCGAGCCACGGTTGCAGTTGGCATGAATGTGAGCCAGAAGGAACGGGGCGGCGTTGACCGGTTCATTGTTGAAGACGCAGTGCAGAAAGAAGAGCTCCTTGGAGTTCACTTTGTGGTTGCTGTCTCTTGCGAAGATGGTGTTGCTCAACGCTCTGTGAAAGTACCTGATGGCGGGGTTATGGATGTGAGTGGCGTGCAGGGAGTCCTAACCATCGGCATTTAGGTCGGTCAACTGATACCACAGCGCGAAGGCTTCGTGCTGGAACTGATCAGTGATGCGACGATGAGCGTTGTCGCCGCAGGGTAGCTGTAGGATGCTGGCAATCTGGTTTTGGTGCATCTGATAGTTAACGCCAAACATCCGGAAGCAAGCGGCACCTGAGTGCTGGTTGAGTTTGCCGCTACTGGTGATGTATGAGAACGAACTCAAGAACTCAAGGGTGAGCTGTTTGTAGGTCGGCTGGGGGTTGGAGCAGAGGTTCCAGATGCCTGCTCGTTGAAGCATCCAGGTTACACCTTCTAGGAGTCCGAGCTCCGTAAGTGATGGAAGGTGCGGGTAGTGAGTTGGCTGGAGCGACCTCTGATGAAATGCAATGTACTGTGCTCGTTGTCTCTCGCCTAACTCGCCCTCAGGGAAGGAAATGTTGCTGATATCTGCGTTTCCGGCCATTGTTGAAGATGGAGAGTTTTCGGAGGTTTTGGGGTTTTTCGGCAGAGAAGGAAATGTGACAGAACGGTGGTTTGGAGGTTGAATTTGGAGTTGAGGTTTATAGGGCAATTGGGGAGGACGAAAATCGTAGTGGGGTATGAATTTTGGAAGTTTGAAAGTGATAATGGGGGGAGTGGAAGGGAACACGAACCCTGTTATCAGATAGCAGTTCTGGACTGCGTGACGGTCGTCACAAAGGTGTGACAGTCGTCACCCGCGTGACGCTCGTCATGGGGCTGTGACGGTCGTCACAGCAGCAAAATCTGCAGAACGCAGAATTTTGCTATGAGGGCGTACTCTTGGTGATTTTAAAGCGTAGTATTGCTACGGTGATGTAATATAACAGCCAACAATCAATAAATAATGCGAAAACAGAATAATTGGATAAAAACTAGAATTGAAATAACATAAAATGGAAACAATTGTATGTAGTACATAATGAAACGAACAATGCAAAAATTCCAAATGAGTAAATTAAACTAAACTAGACTAGACTAAACTGAAACTACTGCTACGAGCTAATAACTAATCTTTCCGTGCCTTCAACTCATCAAATTTCCGTGAATAGTAGTCGAGTTGGTCGCAAACGAGATCCATGAAGCCTACCAGGTCACTGTGCATGCCTGCGATATCAGCTTTTACATTAGTCAGAGCTTTATCAACGTCGTCCAATCTGAGTAACACGGTATCCATTTTGTCGGTTGTTTCCTCAGGGATAGGCTCAGGATAAGTATTGTAGTGTGGAGGAGTCATAGGGTCTACTTCATTTTCAGAGGCGGCGTCCTCAAAGTACATGTAATCGTGTGCCTCATAAATGTGGTCACTGTCATACATATAGTTCTGGGGTGTTGACTGTGGTGAAGGAGGTCCCATAGGCTCGTCCAATTCGTAGAGCCAGTTATCCTTGTTGTGGATGCTGGTCATCAGATGATCAGGCAATGTGAATAGCTGTACTGGTTTTTCGTTAATAAGGTACTCGTACGGTCCAGGTCCCATAGTTCCTAAGATACGCCTGTTAAAGCAGAATTGAATGTTCATGGGTCTGATGGTACCAAAACGAGTGTTGGCATTTAAATGGAATCTAAGGCCAAGCTCGTGGGCAATTATTGTTACTAGTCCTCCTATAAGAATAGGTGTTTGAGGTTCCAGCGTGAGGCATTTGAAGGATCTCATCATGAAAGGCACTGCATTTACTGTCCGTCCCTGAGAAGCACAGAGCATGATGAATAACTCTTCCTTAGACACTGTGGTAATATTTTCTTCTTTTCCAAACAAGGTGTGAGCTAGTATCTTATGGAAGTATCTAAAGGCTGGGTTATGAATGTCATCATTGTACATTCTGTCTGGTTCAGAGTGATAGTCGCTTGTGATTCTACCCCAGAAGTGCTCAAGTTGCAAATCAATATCGTCATCTTCTGCACTGATGAACACATGTGGTCCGCTAGGGAATCCTAGGAGGTTAGCTAGTGACATCCGGCTATGAGTTTGGTCCATTCCAAACAATCTGAAGGTAATCAACTCTGAGCGGGTTCCAAAGCCATAGTTGGGTGTGTATCTGAAAGAGCTAAGGAATTCATAGGTAAGATCCTTGTAGGTAGCGAAACGTGTTTTCAGAGCAGTGTTCTCCCAACCTAGTTGATTGAACAGGTATTGAATGCTATCTGTGATCCCTAGTTTATCCATAGTAGCCTTGTCATAATACAGCGTTAAGGCGAATTCTCTTTCGGTCAGTGCTGCAAATCTTGCCTTTTGAGCGAGTCCTTTGAAGTGAACCTTTGTGAAATCGTACTCGGCCATATTCGCAGGTAATTCGGAGAAAACAGAAGAAATGTTTTGAAGACTTTAAAAATCCTGAAAAGTTTGAAACAAGAAATTGAAGTCAGGATTTTTAGAAACGAAAAGTGGTAGAAACAAAAGACAAAAGGGAAAAAATAAAGTAAGAATAAAAGTACGAAAATGAACGAAAGTAGAAAGTAGTGGTAATTTTAGGATTTTTGTTGGATTTTTCAAAGTAGAATTTTAAAGAAAAATGAAATGCAATAACGAGGGGAATTTGGGTTGCCTCCCAATAAGCGCTGTTTTTAACGTCTAAAGCCTGACAATAGCTTGGTGAGAAGCTATTCTGGTGTTTGAGCCGGAAGCTCAAGCAATGTTATATTGCTAATTTGAGGACTGTTGTCGTTCTTATTGTAATGTTTTAGACGTTGCCCGTTTACGATAAACGGTGCATTCGTCTTATCGGTAATTTCAACAGCTCCACTCTGAAGTACTTTAGTCACTTCATAGGGTCCAGACCACCTAGATTTTAGTTTTCCTGGGAAGAGTTTTAATCGTGAATTGAAGAGCAATACGATGTCTCCCACACTGAATTGTTTCCTGATTGAACGTTTATCATGCCACTTTTTAGTTTGCTCTTTGTAGATACGGGCATTTACGTAAGCGTCTAATCGAAGTTCTTCCAACTCGTGTAAGTTCAAGATTCGCTTTTCTCCTGCCTCGGTGTAGTTGAAGTTGAGTGTCTTAATGGCCCAGAAGGCCTTGTGCTCTAACTCTACAGGGAGATGGCAGGATTTACCGTAAACTAATTTATAGGGGGTAGTACCTATTGGTGTCTTAAATGCGGTCCTATAAGCCCATAAAGCTTCCTGTAGCTTCGATGACCAATCTTTTCTCGAGGTAGCGACAGTCTTTTCCAAGATCTGTTTTATTTCTCTGTTTGAGACCTCTACTTGTCCGCTAGTTTGCGGATGATAAGGTGTAGCTACTCGGTGCTTGACACATATCTAGAAAGAAGTTTATCGAATATTCGTGATATGAAGTGAGATCCTCCGTCACTAATGACGAGTCTGGGTACACCGAATCTAGGAAAGATTGTGTTCTTGAAGAGTTTGATTACTACTCGTGCGTCATTTGTTGGAGCAGCTATGGCTTCTATCCATTTAGACATGTAATCAACAGCGACGAGTATGTAGTTATTTCCGAAGGAAGGTGGGAAAGGTCCCATGAAATCTATTCCCCAGACGTCGAAGACTTCTACCTCTAAGATTCCTTTCTGAGGCATTTCATCGCGTCGTGAGATGTTGCCAGTTCGTTGGCATCTATCGCATTTTTGCACAGCAATGTAAACGTCTTTCCAGAGATTAGGCCAGAATAAGCCGGCTTGGAGAATCTTAGCGCACGTCTTGGATGTACTAGCATGACCACCATATGGTGCTGAATGGCATTGGGAAATAATATTTTCTATTTCTTCCTCTGGGACACAGTGACGGTATATGTTGTCGGTCCCTCTCTTGAAGAGTAGAGGTTCGTCCCAATAATAGTGTTTCAGATCATGGAAGAATTTCTTCTTTTGTTGATAAGTAAGATCTGGTGGAAGCACGCCCGCAGCGAGGTAATTAACGATGTCAGCATACCAAGGTAATGTGACTTGGGCATAGACGGCTTCTACGGCTTTTTCGAATTCTGGATCTTCCGAGATTGCATTGGGTGTGTCACTTTCTAATTTGGCTATCAGACGTTCGTACGGGAAATCGTCATTTATCGGTACTGGTTCGTGTCTGATGCCTTCTATTCGGGATAAGTGATCCGCAACAACGTTCTCGGTTCCTTTCTTATCTTTGATTTCTAAGTCAAACTCTTGTAGTAACAGGATCCATCTCAATAATCTTGGTTTGGCATCCTTTTTGCTTATTAGGTACCTTATGGCAGTGTGGTCTGTGTATATTATAATTTTTGCTCCTACTAAGTAAGAACAGAATTTGTCAAGCGCAAATATAACTGCTAGAAGTTCATTTTCTGTGGTAGCGTAGTTCATTTGGGCAGGATCTAAGGTTCTACTGGCGAAGTAGATAGCATGGAGTTTCTTGTCCTTCCTTTGTCCTAGAACTGCGCCTACAGCGTAATCACTCGCGTCGCACATGATTTCAAACGGTAGTCTCCAATCTGGTGGTTGCATGATTGGTGCGGTGATAAGGGCTGATTTCAATGTTTCGAATGCTTTTAAATAGTCTTCGTCGAAGACGAACTCAGCATCTTTCATTAACAGGCCTGTCAGAGGTTTCGTGATTTTCGAGAAATCTTTTATAAATCTTCTGTAGAAACCGGCATGTCCTAGAAAACTCCGTATTTCTCGTACGAATTTTGGAGGTTGGAGATCTTTTATAATCTCTATTTTGGCTTTGTCTACCTCAATCCCTCTATCTAATATGACATGTCCTAGAACTATTCCTTATCGGACCATAAAATGACATTTCTCCCAATTTAGGACGAGGTTTACTTTTACGCAACGTTCTAGTACCATTTCTAAGTTTTATAAGCATCCTTCGAAACTTTGTCCACATACCGAGAAATCGTCCATAAACACTTCCATAATGTCGTCTATGAAATCTGCAAAGATTGCCATCATGCATCTTTGGAAGGTTGCTGGAGCGTTACAGAGTCCGAACGGCATTCGGCGGTAAGCAAAAGTACCGTAAGGACAGGTGAATGTAGTCTTTTCTTGATCATCAGGATGGATGGGAATTTGGAAGAATCCTGAGTAACCATCTAGATAGCAGAAATATGAATGTTTGGCTAATCTTTCCAACATTTGGTCTATGAAGGGTAGCGGGAAATGATCTTTGCGCGTAGCCTTGTTAAGCTTCCTATAATTAATACACATCCTGCTTCTAGTCACAACTCTTTTTGTTATCGATTCACCTTTTTCGTTTTTAACTACTGTGACTCCTCCTTTCTTTGGTACGACATGAACTGGGCTAACCCATTCACTATCGGAGATCGGATAGATGATTCCTGCATCAAGTAATTTCTTTACTTCATCTCTGACTACAGTGCTCAGGATGGGGTTTAGTCTTCTCTGATTCTCTCGAGAGGTTTTAGAGTCTTCCTCTATTGTAATTCGATGCATACAGATCGAAGGGCTTATACCTTTTAGATCGCTTATGTTGTAGCCTAACGCGGTGGGGTACTTCTTTAGGACTTCTGATAACTTTTCGGTTTCTGGTTGTCCTAAGTCGGCGTTGACTATCACTGGTCTTTTTAGTTCATCGTCTAGAAATTCATATCTGAGGTTTTTGGGTAGAGTTTTAAGCTCTAAAGATGGGTTCTTCGGACCTGGCATATGGTTTGGTGTCAGTGCTAAGCTTTCGCTTAGGCTGTCGTCTTTATACGGTTTACGCCAATTGTCGTCTTCAGAAATGGGTATTTGAATCTTTATTATTTCTGAGTACGTGGTCTCCTCATTTTCAAGTTCTCTTATGCATTTGTCAATTTCATCTACTAAATAGCAGGTATCGTCTATTGCTGGTGCTTGTAGGAACTTGGTGAGAATGAACTCTATCTTTTCTTCTCCTACTTCGAATGTTAGCCTTCCTTTCTTCACGTCTATAATCGCTCTGGCTGTAGCTAGGAACGGTCTTCCTAGGATAATTGGGGTTACAGTGTCCTCCTTGATGTCCATGATTATGAAGTCGGTTGGGATGTAGAATTGTCCTATGCGTACTGGAACGTTTTCCAGTATTCCGACGGGGTATTTTACTGATCTGTCAGCTAATTGAACGAACATTTTGGTTGGTCTGAGGTCTCCCATATTCAGCTTTTTGCATATAGATAAGGGCATAACACTGATACTGGCTCTTAAATCGCATAGAGCTTTATCTATTACAAACTTTCCTATGACGCAGGGTATGGAGAAACTACCTGGGTCTTTTAATTTAGGAGGCATGCGGTTCTAAATAATAGCGCTACACTCTGCAGTAAGTGTAACTGTTTCATTATCCTCGATTTTTCTCTTATTCGACAGGATCTCTTTGAGAAATTTGGCGTATGACGGCATTTGAGTTATTGCTTCTGTAAAAGGAATAGTAATATTCAACTGTTTAAGGAGCTCTACAAATTTCTTAAACTGTCCTGAAGTTTTGGAGTTTATTAGTCTTTGCGGATAAGGGATAGGTGGTTTATATGGCGCTGGAGCTGCTTGAGTTTTTTCACTTGCGGTATCCTCCTTCTCGTTGTCCTCCTTCTTCTCTAACTCAGATTCCTTTTCTGCTTGTTCAGTTGGTTTCTGTTGCATGGCTGAGTTTTCGGTCCTCGGATCGATCGGTTCGTCCAATTCTTTTCCACTTCTTAGTATCACAACATTTGCTTGGCCTTTGGGATTCTGTTCGGGTTGTCCAGGAAATGTGCCAGCAGGTGCAGCAGCAGATGCTTGCTGTTGAGCCACTTGTGATATCTGAGTTTCTAACATTTTGTTGTGGGTGGCTAAAGCGTCTACTTTTCCTGTCAACTGTTTAATTTGCTCGCTAGTGTGTATGTTTTGATTCAGGAACTCTTTGTTCGTTTGAGCTTGAGTAGCTATGAACTTTTCCATCATCATTTCGAGGTTTGATTTCCTAGGTGCATTCTGAGCAGCTGGTTTTTGATATCCTTGCGGAGCAGTAGGCATTTGCAATGCATTTTCGCTTTTGTAAGAAAAGTTTGGATGATTTCTCCAACCTGGGTTGTATGTATTTGCGTAGGGATTTCCTTGAGCATAATTTACCTGGTCTGGCGGGATTCCGGCTAGCAATGGGCATTCGGGTGCATTATGAGTGGTGCTTCCGCATAACTCGCAATTTGGAGTTACTGCAGCGACAGTTGCAGTGGGGTTAACGGTCAGACTATCGATCTTTTGTGCTAGAGCATCTACTTTAGCATTGAACTTTTCAAGGCTGCTGATTTCGTACATCCCACCTTTCGCTGTGGTTTTCTCATTTGGAGTGCGTTCACCTCCCCATTGGCAATGGTTTTGTGACATGTTTTCTATTAATTGATAGGCTTCATCGTATGGCTTATCCATAAGTGCACCGCCCGCGGCAGCATCTATTGTCAATCTAGTATTGTATAGAAGCCCATTATAGAAAGTATGGATTGTCACCCAGTCTTCTAGACCGTGGTGAGGACATGTTCTCATCATATCTTTGAATCGTTCCCATGCTTCGTAAAGAGATTCAGTATCTTTCTGTCGAAATCCGTTGATTTGAGCTCTAAGCATAGCAGTTTTGCTTGGTGGAAAATATCTCGCTAAGAAGACGTTCTTCAATTGCTCCCACGTCGTAACGGAGTTAGATGGTAACGATTGTAACCATGTCCACGCTCTGTCTCTAAGAGAGAATGGGAAAAGATGAAGTCTTATCGCGTCTGGAGTTACTCCATTTGCTTTCACTGTGTCTGCGTATTGTACAAACTTCGTTAGATGTTCGTTCGGATCCTCAGTTGCGTTTCCTGAGAATTGGTTTTGTTGTACAGCCGACAGCAATGATGGTTTCAGCTCAAAATCATTTCGGGTAATAGCTGGGGCAGCAATGCTACTTCTAGGCTCCATCTGAGATGGTGTAGCGTATGCCTTCAGCGGTTTGTTCGGAGGTCCTTCAGCCATCGTTGGTTCTTCTTCGGATTTGGGAATGGGAGTGAGAGGATCAGGAATGTTATGTTTGAGTTGGTACTCAATGATTCGGCTTCTTAGATGTAAGAAGCGCTCTAGTTCTGCGACTGAAGGTTTCAAGATATCGCTTTGTGGGCGATCACTTGGCATACAATCGACAACACTAGTAAAGGAAAAATGAAAATTGTTTACCTAGACTATACGGCGTAACAGAAGGTTACACTATTGACTAAACGGGTCCCCGGCAACGGCGCGAAAAACTTGATCGCGACTTTCTATGTCTAATACAACTAACTGCAAGTGCACAGTCTATCGCGTAGTAATAAAAGATATCGATCCCACAGGGACTCGTAATCAAACTAGTGTTCTCGGGAGTTACTATGTTTAGCTAGGTAGAATATGTTTTAAGGGAATAGGATTGTCACTAAAAGGGGGAAACTAAGATTACTGTTTAGATTTTAATTAATTGAATCGATACGTAGTAATTATGTTCTTCAGGGATTTGATAAGTGACTAGTGTATGAAATAGTTTTCACAGTTTATTTAAGCAGAAAATGGAGATTTGAAGACTCTCGTCTCACAATGGTTATTGACGCTAATCATAATCCTAAGGGCCAAACGTACACTTTCGTATCCCGTTCGGGGTTAAAACTATTTTTTGGAAATCTCTAAGTTCTAATTCGTTTTAAAGTGCTTTCGCTGTTATTAAAACAAATGCCTAGTGTTTACTATCTGACCTTACCGCAGCTTTCGCTTGTTGGTTCGTATCTTAATTAATTTTCCACTTTCGTGACAAAACTACTTTAAAATAAGTTCTCGCTTTCGCGACGAAGTTTATTTCGTAAATCAATTTTAAACACTTAGACCATAGGTTATTTTTGTGAAAAGAAAGTTTTCAAACAAGAGTTATCAAATCCCATTCGAATCATTACTACATATCGATTACCTAAGTTTAGCTAGACATGGAATTTGGAAAAGCAAAACATAAATAATAATAATAAATAATAAATTGCATTATGATAAAATAGAAGTCGATCAAAATGAAAACCTGTAAATAATGCCAATTGGCCTATGGGCAGATCCTCCACAGATGTTGGCAGGATTCTGTCTTTAGTTCCAATTCGATCGTACAGTGCAGTAACAGTTACAGAAGAGCGGAAATGGGAATGAGTAGAATGGAAAGGGAAATAAAGGAAAGGGATACAAATAAAACTGGAGAAATGGATACAAATAATAACTGAAAATAAATTTGCTGGAAATTAAATTTGGCAGCACTTCGTGGTATGAATGCAGCTCCCTTTTTGAAGTCCCCTGCTTCCCTTTTTATAGAGGTGGAATTCCAACGGTTACCTCTGAGGATGATGGACCTTGAGGCAGATAATTTAGGGAGTAGTGGACCATTTAATGGGAATTGGAACTGCTCTTTTGACGTGTAATCTGAGTGGGGCGTTTTTGCCTGCATGACGGTCGTCACAAGGTGTGACGGTCGTCACCCGTGTGACGGTCGTCATGCATCTGTGACGATCGTCACATCAGCAAAAACTGTCTGCTGCGCTTTTCATTGTGTTTTCACTCCTTTTTCGTCCATATTTCATCTGGGATTGCTTCTTTTCTTCATGTCGCCTTGTTTAGACGTGATCGTTGAATACCTGCAAAAACATCAGACAAATACATGGAAATAACCCGAAATCGGATCGAAAACAGTTAGACTTTAGTTGAATTATGCATGAAAATATCTATATGATTTCGTGTTATCAAGATGGCAATCACATCGTGAGCAACTGCCTTGAAGATAGGGGTCAAACTAGGGGATTTTACACTGTCAAGCCTTAGAAACCCTAGCCTGAAACTTCTCAAACTCTTCAATCATGATGAGTTAACCTTGGAATCATCCTTATAGCATCTCAATGTATCAATACATGATCACATGGCTCTTGAATTAGGTCTCAACCTTGCTCAAATCATCAGTTGACTCAGGGTTGACCTAGTCAAACCCTAATTACACCATTCATGGTTGAGTCTTCTTAATCTTGCACAATGACCTATCTAGGCCTCAAATTGATCTCCAACACTTCTCGTGAGCTCTCTCAAGACCTCAAGTCCATCTTCATGGCTTCAGAATCATCTGATGGCTTCCCACAACTCTCAAGTTAGGAGGCCTACACATTTGGTTTCAACCACTCTTTCTGAGGCTCTTTTAACTTCTCTGACAAGGATATCAACCCTTGAGCTCTTGAATAACCTTCTTAGCTAGCTTCATAGTCTTAATTGGTAATCATACCCTCTTGATCTCCTGCATACATGTCAATGAAATGCAAATGATAATGCTAATGTGCATGAAATAAAACATAAGCTAGGTAAAGAAATGTTGGGCAAATTTTGGGGTGCAACAACTGCCCCTATTCAAACGGCTTGGACCTGACTGGGTGAGAAGCGAACGGCTCTCAAACAATCAAGGTAAAAGACGGTTGAATACTAACAAACTCGGAAATTTGCCAACTGCACAAGTACACGTTACTCTGATGGGGACAAATCTTCGGAAACCGAAATAATAGCTGCACGACAATTAGCTGGGGGATTGGTCACACGGTAACCGGTAATATATGGTTGATTACGCTATCAGGCATCGGAATCCCTCGGGACCTATCAGATCAACAATCAAGTTAACCACGCCATCGGGCATTTAAAGAAATCTTTGGGCGTCAGCCGAACTTCGTCAGTAGGTCGGGGATAGAATTCTCAGTCAATCATGAACCAATTGGGGATATCCAACTTCTACCATCAGGCACTCTGCATCAGCTGAGATAACTTCTTGGTCAATACAGTTGGACTTCAATCATCAAGTCTTCAAGGGAAGTTTCAACTTTTCTGTTTAAAACCTGTTGGGGATGACACATCTCCGCTGGGGATTCTGGAGAACTATCAAGTCATTCTGCTTCGGGGATCTATAAATCATTCCGGGTAAATCATCTCTCTGCTGAGGACTTCAAGAATCCTCCTGAACCAATAACTCGGCTGGAGATTTCGGGAATCATCCCGAGCAATCACTCTGCTGGGGACTCTAAGCGTCAACTTGAGCAACCAACTCTTTCGACTTCGTTGGGGATTTTAAGAATCATCTTAAACGAGCGCCTTCGCTGGAGAATTCAAGAATCATCTTGGGCAAACGACTTTTGCTAGGGGAATTCAAGAATCATCTTGAGCAAGCAGCTTTGCGGAGGAACACCTGCAAGACAAGAAGGGTAACGACCTAGCTCATGCTTCATATGCGTATGCTTTGGCAATGGCGCAATGCTCCACACGGTAGAAATGCTACGCGTCTAGGGTAGATGCTATGCAATCATGCAAAATGCTATGACCCCATCAACAAAATAAACGTTGAAGGGAGAATCCTCCTGTCAAGGAAAAAGAACCACTCTGGTGGAGAGGAGGAATCATCCTGTCAAGGAGAAGAAGTCACGCCAATCTCAATCAGACTCCGCCTGGGGAAACAAACTTCATTCGACTGCTGCAGGAGAACGAAGCTCTACGAGAACCTGGACCTGCTCAGGAAAGCGATGTCAATCGTAGAAATAAACTGCGTGGCCTTCGCGACTACTTCCCTGGAGGTAACGACTCTGGCGGGGAAATACAGCATCAGCTATCCAACACTCTACTGGAGACAACCAATCATGGCCCGAACTGCTTTCCAAGGACTCGGCTCCCTTGGGGATCTGCAAACTCGGCTGGGGAAGAAGGAATCATCCTGTTTACAGGGGAGAGTACGACTCTGTGGGGAATCTCAATTCTGCCGGTGACTTCAGTTTGGAACTTTCGAGTGCTGCACACTTCAGTGTATGACTCAGCTAGGGAGATGACGACCCTTCGGGATGCATCTGATTGGGGAGAGGATCTTCTCTTCTTGGGAAGACATATCAATGCCTACGATCTCATGTTCAGACTCTACGGGGAGAGGCTGCTGAACTCTGTCGGAGAAGAAGGAATCATCATGTTTGGGGACGCATACGGCGTACTGCCTGGAATATGATATACCTGTAACAACACAAACAAACAGACAAGATACCCTTCTCAAAGGGACCTATCAAGGTTATCATCTTATGACAATGTTTAAGTAATTCATTGTTTCAACAATCAGTGCCTAGGCCAGTAAGTTTATGTATGCGCATTTTGTCAAAAACATCGGCGTTCTTTTTCGCAAACAAAACAGATAATGCTAAACAGACAAACAGAATTGCTGAATAGTATACATTTTATTGATAACGAACCCCTGAATGGGCAAAAATGTTTTACAACAGATGCAAGCTCCTGGAATGAGGAAGTCGCGCAAAAATAAGTATAAATATACATCAGTATATACACAAATGTCGGCAATGAGGCGTAGACGACCACCATGACTTGATCCCTCTATGACCCACTCGACTTCGATACTTCTCCGACGCTTCAGCTTCAGAAGATATTGATTCAGATAAACGGCCCTCAGGTCTTCCAAACCACTAAACAAATACAGTCCACACGCGGAACGCAGTTATTTGCTTTTCTAAATCCCTAACTTTTGCCTGAATCGCCCTTCCGGGTTTTCGATTCACCAGGATACCCTTTTTTGCCAAAGTCGCCCTTCCAGGTTTTCGACTTTGCGGGTGTACATTTTTTCCTTTATATCCCTAATTTTTGCCCGAACCTTTTTCCTTTTTTATGGTTCGCCAGGATTCCCCATTTTTGCCTGGATATTCTTTTTCTTTCCAGCGGGTCATTTTTAAGCAAAGTATTTTTTAACTGCGTCCGCGTTCACCGGGGATGCAAAATTTCGCCATCCATCGTGGATAACAACAAGGCTTCTCCCGAGAAGACCTTTCTAACGACGTACGGACCTTCGTAATTGGGAGTCCACTTGCCCCGGTGATCGGAGTGTGGAGGAAGAATCTTCTTCAGGACGAGATCACCCATCTGAAAGCTTCTAGGACGAACCTTCTTATAATAGGCTTTCTTCATTCGGCTTTGGTATAAACGACCATATGCAATCGATGCTAACCTCTTCTCGGCCATCAGGCTGAGTTGGTTTAGTCGGTTCTTAATCCATTCTGCCTCGTCGAGTTTCACATCAACCAAAACTCGCAAAGAAGGGATCTCCACTTCTAACGGTAGGACAGCTTCCATACCGTACACTAAGGAGAAAGGAGTTGCCCCGGTGGATGTACGTACCATTGTACGATAACCGTGCAGTGCAAATGGCAGCATCTCGTGCCAATCCTTGTTGGTCACATTAGCATATGAGGCTGCCTCCACCCACTTGGTGAAGTAGTCGATAGCTACTAGAATGAAGCGATGACCGTTAGATGCAGTGGGCTCGATCTTGCCTATCATGTCGATGCCCCACATGGAGAACGGCCACGGGGAGGACATGACATTTAACGGGCACGGCGGCACGTGAATCTTATCAGCATAAATCTGGCATTTATGACATCTCTTCGCGAATTTAAAGCAATCCGACTCCATCGTCATCCAGTAATATCCTGCTGTTGCGGTGGAAATAGGATATCAAACTATTAATTAATTTGAACCACAATTCAATTCACAACCGGTCTTTGATTTATCCGAAGGAAAGGTTAAAGAAAGGAAAAACCTAAAAGGGAGAGATCTAAGGTTCGGGGGTTGGTTAAATTTAGGGAAGGTATTAGCACCCTAAACTTCCGTAGTACTCTACGGGAACCTTTTGTTTATTTTTTTTTATTTATTTCATTAATTATTTTGCTTTAGGGTATATACAAAGGATTGAAAATTAAAAAAGACCTAGGGGTTAATTCTAAGTTTACTCGGCAAGACATCGCATCTTGTGCCTACATATCCTTACGGGAATGGAATCAGAGTAACTGTAGTTTCCCTCAAAAGGGAGGTTAGAAACGTCTTGACTGTGACCAAGGTTTCAATGGGGAAGTAAGCACATCTTAAGGATATGCTTAGTGGAGTTCAGAGACTCCAATCTCTATGTTAAAAAAATGTTAATTAAAATTAAAATAGGGTTAAATTAGGGATTCCACGGCGGGAAACCTTAAAACAGAGTACGGCGACTCTTTTGGCCTAACACTAGGATAAAAGCAATTTTGCCCACGGCGGGACACCTAGGCTAAACAGGGTTTGATCCATTAAAGAGGTAAGGCTATTGACTCGGCGGCCAAAAGGCTGGACCTAATCCTTCGGAAGGATAAAACTGTAAAAAAATGTGAAAATATGACAAATCATTATATGGAGGAATAATTAAGGTACAGAAATAAGAAAAGTAATAAAGGCAGAGGGTATAAAGAAACAAAGAAATATTTCTGAAAACATGAAGAATATGAAAATATGTAATGACACTTAGAATGAAGTGAGGGAGGAAAATAGTGTGGGGCTGTGGTCACCACAAGCACATCTCAACCTCGAGCATGCACATGAAATGCTAAAAGAAAGAAAAGTAATAAAAGGGTACATAAAAATGACACGACAAACATCAAACATCAGGAGTTTCTTACGAAAAGGTTTTAATTTTTTTAATATTTTAATTATAAAAAAAAAGGTTTTAATTTTTTAATAAAAAATATTTAAGTTAAAATTATAAAAAAAATTAAGTTTAAATTATAAAAAAAAAGTTTTGGGGGGAAAAGTCTTTTCAGTTTTTTTTAGAAGAAAAAAGGCTTTTCATCCCAAAAAAAGGCTTTTCAGTTTTTTTGGGAAAAGGTTTTTCAGTTTTTTTGGGAACAAAAAGGTTTTTTTTTTTTCTTCGGAGCAAAAAGGCTTTTCAGTTTTTTTAAAAAAAGGTCTTACTAAAAAAAGGTTTTAATAAAAAATAAAAAAAAAGGTTTTCATTTTAAAAAAAGGTTTTGTTAAAAAAGGGTTTTGATATTAAAATCTACGGACCTAAACACACATGGAGATTAACATGGGAAAATATGCACATAAACATGAAAAAGCAAAAGGTTTAGTAATTTAACGGACCTAAACACATTAACATGGCAAAATATGCACATAAACATGAAAAAGCAAAAGGTTTAGTAATTTAACCTATGAAGCGGAGGTTTACTTCGATAAATGTGAAAAAGGTTTGAATAAGGGAACACTGGAGAGCTCCAATCCTTCTGACGAGTTGTGGGAATGACCGTCATTCTTCTCTGGGGATCTCCTTTGTTTCTCCCTTTCTCTCTCCTCTTTTCTGAAGAAACCTTCTGACCCCCTTTCAACAAGGCAACACATGTATATATAGGGAACAAATTAGGGTTAACACCAAATTGTCAATAATGTCCCTAAAGCCTATTTTAAAGTCCAAACTAAATAATTAGTTAAGAAAAAAATAAAATTTAAATAATTTAAAATAATTAAAATAAACTTAAAATAAAAACTAATAATCCTATTGATTCCTAAAATCAAAAATATTATAAAAAGAACAAAATCTTTTCTAATATTTTTTATTTTATGAATTTTTGGATATTTTTATGAATAATTTAGAAAAAAGTGAAAAAAATAATATTTTAAAAAATGATTTAATTAAAATACGAAAATAATAATTAAATAATAATAAAAAACTATTTTTGTTATTTTTTAATGAGAGATAGAAACATTTAGAGTAAAAATAATAAAAAACAAAAAGTGACTAAGGTGAGATTCGAACTCTCAACCTCTCACACTCACAACTCCTTACACATGTCTTCTTGCCAATTGTGTCATTTTTACTTTTTAGAAAAAAAATACATGCCATATGATATTTACCTGAAAAAAGTCAAACGACTACACAAATTTGTTAGTAATTGATTAAATGCAATAAAAATGCAATGAAATGCGACGACAAATCTTAGGGCAAAATTTAGGGTATTACAGTTGCCCCTATTTAAATAACTTCACCGGGTGATTTGAGCAACGGAGACTCGAGAAATCATGGTGGAGGGATTTAAATACAGATAACCGAAAATTTTGCCTTTAGACGCAGTGCTATGCAATGATATGGACAAAACAAAACGAACTATAATGCTAAATATGATATGAATCTGATATGATGCGTATGATGAAAATGACAAATGCACGGATACAGACGAAATAACGTCACAGGGGACGACCCATCGAGGAATTGCACTAGGGAAGAAGACGTGTCATATCTGGAAGAACGTCGGGTAGGCACGACACAGAATTGTTGATAGGTGCCAAGTAAATTAGAAATTGTCCGCAAGGTAAGACGCGGGTAAAACACGAGCTCAGGAGAAAAACACAAATGGGGATAAAACACCCATGATGCCAAGTAAATAAATTTTGCCCACAAGGTAAGACGCGAGTAAAACACGACCTCAGGGAGAAAAAAAAGTAAATGGGGGTAAAACACCATGATGTTAGGTAAACCCAGGAATATCTGGTAAACGGGGAATAAAACACCCGGGATAAAGGTACATGGGGGATAAAACACCCAAGGATAGAAGGTAAGTGGGGAGTAAAGCACCCAAGATAGACATGTAAATGGGGAGTAAAGCACCCAAGATAAAAATGTAAATGGGGAGTAAAGCACCCAAGCTAGAAATGTAAATGGGGAGTAAAGCACCCAAGATAGAGAGGTAAATGGGGAATAAAGCACCCAAGATAGAAATGTAAATGGGGAGTAAAGCACCCAAGATAAAAATGTAAATGGGGAGTAAAGCACCCAAGATAAAAATGTAAATGGGGAGTAAAGCACCCAAGATAGAGATGTAAATGGGGAGTAAAGAACCCAAGCTAGAAATGTAAATGGGGAGTAAAGCACCCAAGATATGCACATGTATAGGAATTATGCTATGACATATGATCAAATGCAAATGCAGACATCGACGACAAGGCTCGACTCTTTCTGTGAGATGACAAAACTGGAGGACTGATTCCTCAACACGGAGATCACTGTCATTCTGTTAAACTGTATCAAGTTGATAGTCACTGTAGGAATGATGAATAACTGCTTGGGGATTATGCAAGTAAACTGCCCCAGGTCAAATGAATTGATAATTGCTTCAGCTGTCTGATTCGTGGAATCGACTGTTTTGCTGTATCCTCGGAGGGCTTGCCCCAGTCTGGGTCTTGAACAATTCTCTGGATAAACCAAATCTGAGAAGATATTGCCTTGAACAAATCTTGAACTAATTCTTTGACAGGATGTAAAAGGAACTTGCCCCTGATAAGATCACTTGACCAAGTTTCTCATTGTTTGAAAATTCCTTAGAGGAAAGCCAGTTTGCAAACAAAAATATTCATACAAACATGGTAATGCAAAGTTCATGCGACTTTTGAAATCAAAATTATTTTTGAAAGATGGAAAATACATGAGTCGTTAGTCAGAACACAACGGTTCAAGACGCTCAAAGTTTAAAACAAAGGTGTACTGCCAAAATAAATGATTCACAAAGATCTTTAGAAGTCAGGTTACGCAACCTTGCTGTAGTATACTTTCAAAATAACCTTGCTTCAATTAGGTCTTTTGAGGGTTGTAATGTGGCCTGGTTCACGGTTTATGAAACAAAAGATAAAGGCTCAAAATTTATTTGTACCCACCCAATCTACGTGATGATCTTCAGTCCTATGCTCAGTTAACTCATACTATGCATTCAGGTTCCCATAAGTTAGGGATTTCATTGATCGTAGCAATGATGACTCAGAAGTCAAAGGGACCTATGAAAAGGCAGCCACTACTCCCCTATAACATTTGATTGTTTTGACATTGAGGATTTTCAAGATAAGGATTTAAAAATTTCTTTGTATTATCCCTAAATTTTGCCTGAACTGTTTATTTTAGAGTTTATAGTCAGCGGGATGCCCCAGTTTTGCCTAAGTCTCCTTCATAGGTTTTGACTTAGCGGGATTCTTTTGCTTTTTTTTATATTATTTTTTTGTGTGAAGGAAAGTGACTGTTTGATTTTAATGATTACGGTGAACCATCATCGACCTTTTGATTAGAAAACATCTTCGACACTTGTTTGACGTGTGCGAAGGAAAATTTGTTAATGAAAGGTGTATCGTATGAACATACAACCAAGTTAACTGAGAACTACCCATCCCAAGGTTAAAAATTGTGGGTTTTTTGTAACGAAAGAAACTCCAACTTCTAGGCTCGAAGGGGGTAACGAGGGATTAACTTCCTTATTTCTCCAGTGTTTGGGAATTGAAACAATGCCTTACATCGTCAACAAGGTTTTATTGAAAGTATACTGACAGCAATTATGGGTATAACGTTTTCGTCATCCTCCCTCCAATCTTAGCATATCAAAATTTTGGACAAGAAGTAAACATTTGAAAAATAAAGCATAAAGATGCAAATAAATGGACGGAAATGAATTGAATCAAAAGTCGCAATGCTTATTTCATTAATGAAAGTACAAACATAATTAAAAGCAAACAACTTAAACAAAATAAGGAAAGTGCAAACAAGGAGAAACAAAAGGCCTAGTGACAAAACTTCATTTCTGATGTACTGGCAAGGGATTTTTCTGAACATCCGGATGACTGTCTGTAAAATCAAGTATTCCAGTTCTAACCAATTCACATACTCTAGCCTTCAATGCAAAACAATGCTCCAAGTCATGGCCTGGGGCACCCTCATGGGAAGCACAATGGAGATCAGCCCTAAATCCAGTCGGAGGATTAAGAGGAGGTGGTAAAACCTTTGTAGTAATCAGTCCTTGCCGGACTAAGTCAGGATATAGCTCTGTGTAAGTCATGAGAATAGGATCAAAGTGACTCCTGTTCCGTTTCTGGTCTGATATCTATGTCGAGGAATCAGCTTGACGACTCAAAGGTACACTAGAAGACGATAGGACCAAGAAGGAGAAACTGGGGGATAAATGCAATGCAAAAATGTGATGCTGATGCCATGCAATGGTTTCAAGAATTTCAACGGTCGATTGCGAATATTGCTTTTTAAGAAAGTTGGAAAAAATTTTAGACTTTAAAATGTAAGGCTTTTCGAATTTGCAAAGGACTGCTGAATTCCTTGAAACTAGAAATGATATGATGCTTTATGGATGCAAAGCACAAATACACATAAGCAAACAAAAGGTCCTAAGTTAGAGGAACAATGAATGGAGTCAAGGTCTACCCTTTCCAAAGAGGTATGTACTATAGGTTGATTGTACCTGCAGAACAAGGGTTCTAAATCAGTGCCCAAAGTCATCAGTCCATCTTTCGGATATTATCAACTTCCCGACTAACTCGAGGGTCAATAATATTCTCAAGAGAACCTCTTTTAAGTGTAGCATCGTGTAGCAACCATTGTAGGACTACTCCCATATAGTTCCCGCACTACGTCCTATATAAGGTCAAGATGGTGTAAAGGTACTACGGTTCCCAGTATCACAGACTCCAATCGATAACGGTAAATGTTTTCACGACTACACTCGATCAACCGAACCATTTTCGAAAGTGTCTCAACTGAGCGGTGATTCTCGATTTAGCTTAGTCGGGACTCACTCCCTATAAGCCTCGTCGAATATATCAGCCATCCTATCATAAGGTCGCTCAAGTCCGGGTGTAGGACTTATCTCACAACACAGTAACTCCAAGTAAGGTACCCCAATATATACATACAAGTGAGCAAAATATATAATAAAACAAATATATAAAGAAAAATAAACAAAATAGGGATAACCCTCAATAGTTAGGACTCCCCAGTGAAGTCGCCATTTTCTGTTGCGGTGGAAATAGGATATCAAACTATTAATTAATTTGAACCACAATTCAATTCACAACCGGTCTTTGATTTATCCGAAGGAAAGGTTAAAGAAAGGAAAAACCTAAAAGGGAGAGATCTAAGGTTCGGGGGTTGGTTAAATTTAGGGAAGGTATTAGCACCCTAAACTTCCGTAGTACTCTACGGGAACCTTTTGTTTATTTTTTTTTATTTATTTCATTAATTATTTTGCTTTAGGGTATATACAAAGGATTGAAAATTAAAAAAGACCTAGGGGTTAATTCTAAGTTTACTCGGCAAGACATCGCATCTTGTGCCTACATATCCTTACGGGAATGGAATCAGAGTAACTGTAGTTTCCCTCAAAAGGGAGGTTAGAAACGTCTTGACTGTGGCCAAGGTTTCAATGGGGAAGTAAGCACATCTTAAGGATATGCTTAGTGGAGTTCAGAGACTCCAATCTCTATGTTAAAAAAATGTTAATTAAAATTAAAATAGGGTTAAATTAGGGATTCCACGGTGGGAAACCTTAAAACAGAGTACGGCGACTCTTTTGGCCTAACACTAGGATAAAAGCAATTTTGCCCACGGCGGGACACCTAGGCTAAACAGGGTTTGATCCATTAAAGAGGTAAGGCTATTGACTCGGCGGCCATAAGGCTGAACCTAATCCTTCGGAAGGATAAAACTGTAAAAAAATGTGAAAATATGACAAATCATTATATGGAGGAATAATTAAGGTACAGAAATAAGAAAAGTAATAAAGGCAGAAGGTATAAAGAAACAAAGAAACATTTCTGAAAACATGAAGAATATGAAAATATGTAATGACACTTAGAATGAAGTGAGGGAGGAAAATAGTGTGGGGCTGTGGCCACCACAAGCACATCTCAACCTCGAGCATGCACATGAAATGCTAAAAGAAAGAAAAGTAATAAAAGGGTACATAAAAATGACACGACAAACATCAAACATCAGGAGTTTCTTACGAAAAGGATTTAATTTTTTTAATATTTTAATTATAAAAAAAAAGGTTTTAATTTTTTAATAAAAAATATTTAAGTTAAAATTATAAAATAAATTAAGTTTAAATTATAAAAAAAAAGTTTTTGGGGGAAAAGTCTTTTCAGTTTTTTTTAGAAGAAAAAAGGCTTTTCATCCCAAAAAAAGGCTTTTCAGTTTTTTTGGGAAAAGGTTTTTCAGTTTTTTTGGGAAAAGGCTTTTTTGGGAACAAAAAAGTTTTTGTTTTCTTCGGAGCAAAAAGGCTTTTCAGTTTTTTAAAAAAAAGGTCTTACTAAAAAAAAGGTTTTAATAATAAATAAAAAAAAAGGTTTTGATTTTAAAAAAAGGTTTTGTTAAAAAAGGGTTTTGATATTAAAATCTACGGACCTAAACACACATGGAGATTAACATGGCAAAATATGCACATAAACATGAAAAAGCAAAAGGTTTAGTAATTTAACGGACCTAAACACATTAACATGGCAAAATATGCACATAAACATGAAAAAGCAAAAGGTTTAGTAATTTAACCTACGAAGCGGAGGTTTGCTTCGATAAATGTGAAAAAGGTTTGAATAAGGGAACACTGGAGAGCTCCAATCCTTCTGACGAGTTGTGGGAATGACCGTCATTCTTCTCTGGGGATCTCCTTTGTTTCTCCCTTTCTCTCTCCTCTTTTCTGAAGAAACCTTCTGACCCCCTTTCAACAAGGCAACACATGTATATATAGGGAACAAATTAGGGTTAACACCAAATTGTCAATAATGTCCCTAAAGCCCATTTTAAAGCCCAAACTAAATAATTAGTTAAGAAAAAAAATAAAATTTAAATAATTTAAAATAATTAAAATAAACTTAAAATAAAAACTAATAATCCTATTGATTCCTAAAATCAAAAATATTATAAAAAGAACAAAATCTTTTCTAATATTTTTTATTTTATGAATTTTTGGATATTTTTATGAATAATTTAGAAAAAAGTGAAAAAAATAATATTTTAAAAAATGATTTAATTAAAATACAAAAATAATAATTAAATAATAATAAAAAACTATTTTTGTTATTTTTTAATGAGAGATAGAAACATTTAGAGTAAAAATAATAAAAAACAAAAAGTGACTAAGGTGAGATTCGAACTCTCAACCTCTCACACTCACAACTCCTTACACATGTCCTCTTGCCAATTGTGCCATTTTTACTTTTTAGAAAAAAAATACATGCCATATGATATTTACCTGAAAAAAGTCAAACGACTACACAAATTTGTTAGTAATTGATTAAATGCAATAAAAATGCAATGAAATGCGACGACAAATCTTAGGGCAAAATTTAGGGTATTACACCTGCTCTCAGGATCTTTCTTGTCATAGCATGCCCGCCGGCGTGCGTACCAAATGTGCCTTCATGGACTTCTTCCATGAGCATACTCGCCTCTTTCTCATCTACACATCTGAGTAGCACGAGATCGTGGTTTCTTTTATACAAAACTCCATCAGGATTGAGATAAAAATTTCCAGACAGCCTCCTCAGAGTCTTCTTATCCTGGGTTGACGCTCCCGCAGGATACTCCTTAGTCATAAGGAAGGTCTGGATGTCATGGAACCATGGCTTGCCGTTGGAGGCTTCCTCGATCGCAAAGACGAATGCAGGTCTATCAAGACGAGAAAGGATAATTCTTGGAGCTTCATTCCAAAAATTGACTTTATACATCGAAGCCAACGTGGCTAAGGCATCAGCCATCTGATTTTCTGCTCTGGGCACATGATGGAGTTCCACTCAATCAAAGAACGGAAGTAGCCTTCTGGCATAGTTCATGTACGGCACCAAATTCGATTGACGAGTCTCCCACTCCCCTTTAATCTGGTTAATCACAAGCGCTGAGTCACCATATACGTCTAGGTTCTTGATTCTCAAATCAATTGCTTCTTCTAGACCCATCATGCATGCTTCGTACTCCGCTTCGTTATTGGTGACTGAAAACGTCAGTCTCGCAGTGAACTGGATGTGGGATCCGTGGGGAGTCGTGATGATTTCCCCTATGCCACTTCCGTAAGAATTAACCGCCCCGTCAAATATCAATTTCCACTAGGATTTCCTATCTGGCCCCTCGTCGGGCAGCGGTTCATCGCAATCTTTTGCTTTGAGAAACATGATATCCTCATCAGTGAATTCAAATTTCATCGGCTGGTAATCCTCGATCGGCTGTTCGGCAAGGTATTCAGACAATACGCTTCCCTTAATGGCCTTCTGGGAAACGTACTGAATATCATATTCCGTCAACACCATTTGCCATCTGGCAATCCTGCCCGAAAGCGCTTGCTTCTCGAAGATGTACTTGATCGGATCCATCTTCGAAATTAGCATGGTTGTGTGATTGAGCATGTACTGTCGTAAACGTTTGGCAGCCCAGGTTAGTGCACAACACGTCTTCTCCAGCATCGAGTAACGAGATTCACAGTCCGTGAACTTTTTACTCAAGTAGTAAATGGCATGCTCCTTTCTGCCCGTCTTGTTGTGCTGACCGAGAACACACCCCATACTATTCTCAAGAACTGTCAAGTACATGATTAAGGGTCGTCCGGCCACTGGGGGTATCAAGATTGGAGGTTCCTGTAGATACTGTTTTATCTTATCAAATTCCTTCTGGCAATCCTCGTTCCAGATAATCGCCTGATCTTTTTTCAGTAGTTTGAACATCGGTTCACACGTGGCCACGAACTTCTTTTTCGGTTTTTGGCGCTGGCATTTCTTGTATCGCTTTTATCTTCGCAGGATCAACCTCGATGCCTCTTTCGCTCACGATAAACCCCAGTAGTTTTTCGGACCGTACTCCGAAAGTACACTTGTTAGGATTCAACCTCAACCTGAACTTCCTAAGCCTCTCAAAAAGCTTCAGCAAATTGACCAGATGTCCCTCCTCCGTTTGGGACTTCGCAATCATGTCATCAACATAGACTTCAATATCATGCTGAATCATGTCATGAAACAAAGTAACCATTGCTCTTTGGTAAGTGGCCCTTGCGTTCTTCAGACCGAATGGCATTACCTTGTAGCAAAATGTTCCCCAAGGAGTGATGAACGTAGTTTTCTCCATGTCCTCCGGCGCAATCTTGATATGATTGTAACCGGAGAAGCCATCCATGAACGAAAACACGGAGAACTGAGTTGTATTGTCGACCAACACATCAATATGAGGCAGCGGGAAATCATCTTTAGGGCTCGCCCTATTCAAATCCCGATAATCGACGCACATTCGTACCTTACCGTCCTTCTTCGGTACAGGCACTATGTTGGTGACCCACTAAGGGTAAGTAGTGACCGCTAAGAAGCCAGCATCAAGCTGCTTTTGCACTTCTTCTTTGATCTTGACGGCCATATCTGGTTGCGTCCTCCTAAGCTTCTGCTTAACGGGGGACAATCTTCTCGCAGCGGCAAGTGATGGACCACGATGTCAGTGTCAAGTCCGGGCATATCTTCGTATGACCAAGCAAAGACGTCACTATACTCTCTTAGCATCTCGACCAATCTCTGCTTGACATCACTCTGCAATGCAGCCCCTATCCTGACGTTCCTGACAAGTTCTCCAGAACCCAGATTCACAATCTCAATTTCCTCCTCGTGAGGCAGAATAACTTTCTCTTCTTGTTTCAACAAGCGGGCCAACTCTTCGGGAAGGTCTTCGTCTTCATCAATCTCTTCTTCGGCTTGATAGATCGGGCAATCGAAGTGGAAATGAGTCGTAGAAGATCCAAAGTCGATGTCATCTGTTATATGGATCCTGCAATAACAAGGGTTAAGCTTAAAACAAGGATATGCGGGTTAGCACAAACCCCATTGCCATTTTATTGTTTTTCAAAACAAATATAAAACAGGAATAACAGAGATCACAATATTTGAATACGAAGAAAAACGCCTTTTGATTTATTGATAAAATGCATGTACATAATCAAACAAGGCTCTCGCCTGGCTTGCTTGGCTGGATCCAGGAGTCTAAGTCACAGTCGCTATCTCCGCTGTCTTCAGACACTGCGGTGACGCTTTCAAATATCACCCCGCCACTAGTAAACTGGATCGGCCCTTTACCTCGCGACGCACTACTAGAAGAGGAGGCTTCAGCCGCAGGAGAATATCCCAACCCAAACTTATCTTACTTGTTAGGTATCTCCAGAATTTGCCCCCAGCCTGGGGTAGATCCGGCTTGGACAACGGCCCGGGCTTCCTTGAATGAAGAGAGAGTCATCTCTGGCTTCTCAGTCACTTCAGGAGCTACGTTCTTGACTTTAACGGCTTCGAACGCTTGGCATAGGGTTTCGTGGATTTCCCCATCCATCTCGACATACTTGAAGGACGACAAATGGCTCACCATTATGTCTCCCTCGCCACATACGGTCACGATGCTACCTCCGACAGCATACTTGAGCTTCTAGTGCAACGTGTAGGTCACGACACCCACCGAATGGATCCATCGCCGGACCAAGAGACAGTTGTAGGCAGGCATGATGTCCATAATGTAAAAGACTGCGTCGAATGTTTCCGGCCCCACTTGGATTGGCAACGTCACCTCCCCGAAAACATGGCATTTGGTTCCATCGAACGCTTTCACAACCAGATCACTGGGTGTGCAAATCACTCCACGAGTATCTAACTTCATTAATGCCTTCTTCGGAAGAACATTGAGTGATGACCCTGTGTCCACCAACACGTGGGACATAATTGTTCCCATACATTCTATCGAGATGTGCAGGGCGCTATTGTGGTTCCTCCCCTTTGGCGTCAGCTCCAGGTCAGTGAACCCTAACCCATTTCCACCATTCACGTGGGCTACAACCTCCTCTAACTGGTTTACCGATATTTCCTGCGGCATGTACGCGGCATTCAACACCTTCAGCAACGCGTTGCGATGTGCCTCAGAACACAACAACAGGTTCAGGATGGATATTTTTGAGGGTGTTTGGTGGAGATGATCCACGATTTTGTAGTCATTCTTTTTAATCAACCTCATAAATTCCTCAGCGTCTTTAACAAGTAAGTCTTTTTCTACCCCGCAAGGGATCTCTTCAACGACTTTACTTTTACCTTTATCAGTTGCATCAGCTTTGTCCGCTTTGTCCGTTACGACCTCAGTTGGTGCAAACACTCTTCCGCTGCGAGTGATTCCACTAACGCCCACTAGGTTCTCCATAGACGACCCAAACGGTTCTAGTTCCAACTTCTGTCCGTTGCAGTAGACCTCTGCCCCATAGTGCCACGGGACATCGTTGGTGCTTTCGAAAGGTATCAGCCCGGCTTTGGTGATGGTAATCGTAGGCGGCCTGGGTGCGGAAATAGTTATCGTCTGGCGAGGGATGGTGATGGTGGCAACCTCATCATCTTGCTTCAGCATTACCTCTCCTGATCCACATTCGGCCCTCCGGCTAAACTGTAGGATCCCTTCAGTCATCAAACTTTGAATCTCCTCTATCAACTGTTCACATCCATCAGGACTTGTCGCACAACCCATACACAACTCTCTGCAACCTGGAAAGAAACCTCTTTTCATCAGCTTAGCTTTAATGAAGCTAAGCGGTGTCTTCAGATCTCTGACGTCAGTCAACAAATCCAAAATCTCGTCTTCAATAATGGCGTTTACTCCACCTCCCCTATGATTCGACATAGGGTTCTTCGTGATGTTTGGCACATTATCTGAGAAGTTGATGATCTTAGCATCCACCATGTCCTGCACCTTGTGTTTGAAGGCTTTGCAATTTTCTATTGTGTGGCCTGGTGCCCCTGAGTGAAATTCACAAGTTGCATTTGCGTCATAACCTGGCGGAGGTGCCCCTGTCAAGGGAGCCAGGGTTCTCTTCTGGATCAACTGTAGCTGAAGCAAAGTCTGTAACAGCTGAGCATAGGACATGGGTGGTGTCTCGAGGTGACGGCTCGACAGAGGTGCTCTGTTATGATACTTTCTGTACCCTTGTTGACTCGGTTGCTGCTGCTGCTGTTGTGGCTGTTGAACTGCCGGGATAGTTATGTTGGCCACCTGTTGGTGAGGGCCTTTACCCTTCCTTCGAGCGTTGGTCACGGCGCTCGTTTCTCCTTCCCGTCTTTTGCCACCATAAGGTTTCTTGCCTCCTCCAGCTGAGGATGAATTACCTTGAATTTTCCCCAGTTTGATCCCATTTTCAATGTGCTCACCAGTGATAATGAGATCTGAGAAGGTTCCAGACATGCCGCTGACCAATTTCTCATAATAAACCCCCGGGAGGGTGGCTACGAACATTTGCACAACCTCATGTTCAACCATCGGCGGCTGAACCCTGGCTGCCAATTCTCGCCATCGCTGGGCGTATTCTTTGAACCCTTCATTGTTCCTTTGCGACAGATTCTGCAGTTGGACTCGGTTCGGAGCTAAGTCACTGTTGTATTGGTAGTGGTGCATAAATGCTTCAGCAAGGTCCTTCCACATGCGCACACTGGTAGGTTCCAGACTCATGTACCATTCGAGGGAGGGTCCGGACAGACTGTCCTGAAAGAAGTGCATCAGCAATTTCTCGTCCTCAGAATGAGCGGACATTTTTCTGTAATATGATCTCAGGTGGACGCGAGGGCAAGTGGTGCCCTTGTACTTTTCAAAGTCAGGTACCTTGAACTTGGGAGGCACCTTGAAATCAACAATCAGTCCCAACTTGGACATATCAACGCCCAGGGTGTTCTGGTTCTCGATATTTCTCATCTTATCCTCGAGTGCCTTGAACCTTAGACGTGCTTCAGTAGTCAGCTCCCCTTCAGCACCTCTCTGAGAGAACACATCGTCTTGACGTTCTTCTAACCACGGCTGAGGCCCAAACAGATTTCCAACACCCGCATTGCCGTTGCCCAGCCCAACATTGACGTTAGCTTCAAATTTCCCATTACTGACACCCGTCGTATTACCATTGAGTCCCATGTTAGCTATCACATTGCCGTTGGCACTTCCATTCCCCCCGGTCACGGGGACGCCATTCTGAGGAGTTTCAACTGGTGGAGGGGTAGGCACGGTCCTACCATGGAGTACGCCATTGCTATCAACCCTTGAAATCAGAGGCTGAACCAAGGTTCTGAGCTGATCCTGGCCATTGGCGACCGCTTGCATGAGCTCCATGAAGCGGTCCATTCTTTCGCGGAGTTCTTGAACATCAGTTTGCACTTGCTCCATGATTCTGGTTTGATTTGCTCTGGTCGGATAGCGGTGGATAGGTCTCTGATCAATCCTGGAACAACCTGAAATAACCTGAAAACACACAAGGGTTAGGAAAAATGACAAAGTGCTCGTTATGCAAATGCTTCATGCAAATGAAAACATGTGTCTGTGCGTTAGGGAGATTTCCCCCGATCCTAGTGCCTGAGTGCCAGTGCTGATAATAAGAAGTCCGAGTCCAATCGTGGAAATAACATCTCATATACAGAAAGCCCATCAAGGCATTACACAACGTCAGTGAGTACAAGATAAATCAATAGCATAACCTCAACCAACAAGCCTGGTGATGGTCAGCATACAACAATGATCAAACAAAAGGAATACAAATAGTCAAGCATGGCCACGGGCGCGAAACTCTTCTAACAACCCCTTCGTTTCTGGATGACCAGGCCGAGTGAGTAACCCTTCGACGAGTAACTCCCTCTGCAAAATGGTGTATTGACGACCTTCGACCGAATCTTCCCATGCTCCTTCGCCGAAACAATCTTCTAACTTCCGCTTCTTGGATTCAAACATCAGTTTGCGCTCCTTCATGTTAGCAAGAGCCTTGTTCAGCAGGCCTTCAGCGGCATATCTGCGAGTGTTTTCTTCATCAAACCTCTTCTCACTAGCCTTCACTTGGGCTTTCAGCTTGGAGATCTGTTGCATCAGCTTATCCTCCCGTTCTTTCCTGTTTGCTAGGGTGGCCTTCCAATGCTGATTGAACTTGGATATCCTCCGATACGCTTCGTCCAAGTGCTGCTTCTTCGTGGCCAGTACATCGTTGACAGCTTTGAAGTCTCGACCCATGCGCTCGCGCTCAGCTATCTGCTTAGTCAGATCTGTCCCCAACTGGTTTACCAGCTCGGTCTGCCTCTTGAAGGAATGAATGGCCTCGCTTCTCTCGCTTCTGAGTTGAGCCAATTCTTTCTCCAATTCTTCATTTGCCTTCTTCAGCTCGTCTCTCTCAGCTAACACCTGATTATGTTGCTGAATAGGCACGGTGGTAGGCTCTTCAATCACTGGAGGGCTCTTTGGCTTGGCAGGAAGAAACGACATCCCTATAGCATCTGCTCTGGCTCTAACCCAAGTCACATATGGAGCGTAGGCCTGGCTATTACTTTTCCCCAGCAATGGTTTTCCCCTCTTACTGATACCATTCCAAGCGCGCTGAAGCTTAGATAACATATCCCCCTCTAGAAGACCAGTGAGGTACAAAGATTCCTGTACCTCTTCATCCTTCGGCGGAGCTCTCAAAGCATAAGCAAACTAACGGACCTGCAGAGATGGATTATAGTTTATACAGCCCTTCCTGCCTATCAAAGGCACATTCGGAAACCCACTGCAACTAAAGATAATCTCAGTACCCAACCTATTCCTGTCAAACCAGTCAATATCCTTTGCTGATAGACTCATCAACCGCTCGGACCACTCAGCTGTGGTTGCAGACGAAGCAAAGGGACCCTTCTTGGGTAGATGACTATCAAGCCATCTATGGAGCAAGGGCACGCAGCACGAGACATTCTTACCCCTTCTGTTCTCGTTTTTGTAGTGGATGGAATGGTAGACATCTCCTATCAAGGTATGGACTGGATTCCTTGATGCAAAGATGAGGAAGGCGTCGAAGTCCACAAAGTCGGGCATATTGGGGAATAGAATGATGCCATATATGCACAGAGCGAGAATGGCATTGAACATGTCCCAACATCCGTCTTTGGCGCACTGCTGAGCCTTTCCCACTAAGAACTGCAAGGAGAAACCGGGAACCTTGTTCCAACTAGACAATACCAACTCAGAGGCATCCAGATGAAGTGACGGAGCTAGACTAGCCAGATTAGGCTCAGCATCCATATGAACAAAGGGCATCTGACTCTTGATAGGCACACCTAACAAATCAACATACTCTTCTAGCGTGGGTGCGAGAACGAAGTCCTGGAAAGTAAAGCATCTCAACGGAGGATCGTAGAACTGCAACAGGGCGTGCAACTCATTCAACTCAAACGCATAAGGTTTACGAACCAAACTGAGCAATCTACCATAAGACTTTCTGAACTCATCTCTCACAGAATCATCTGCTAAAGCAATCAAACCAGTCAGTTGAACAACATCAGGAGTGGGGAGCTTGTAAGCCACGATCTTCCTCAGAGAACCCATAACAATACAACAGAAGGCCAGAAATCCTGAATCGGGGGAAAACGGTACCTGCAACACAGACACACGTTAATGAAATGCAAATGAGTATGCAAAGCAATGTAAAATGCAGTCATGCAGCAGGAGATCAAGACAACTGTGCTGGTGAAGAGAGGAAGATTCTGTATCAACAAAACCACAATGCTGCTCTATCAAGAACAACCACTATATCTGATAATAAGAAATCTCTGGTATCAGACCACAAATCTGCCCTGTCAAGAACACACACACATAGGACCATAAATCTGCTCTGTCAAGCACAAACATCTGATACAGGACCTCTGATACAGGACCAAAACTCTGCTCTGTCAAGAACAAACACACATCTGCAGATGAGATCCTCAGATCCCAATCACAAACCTGCTCTATCAAGAACAAATACACATCTCTGAATATAAGGTCCTCTGATACATGACCATAACTCTGCTCTGTCAAGAACAAACACACATTTGCAGATGAGATCCTCAGATCCCAATCACAAACCTGCTCTATCAAGAACAAATACACATCTCTGAATATAAGGTCCTCTGATACATGACCATAACCCTGCTCTGTCAAGAACAATCATATATCTAATGATGAGAACCTCTGATACCAACAAAACTGATTCACTATCTAGAAAACCAGGAAGTCTGAAGGTTAAGGTTTCCTGCAACAAACCCAACCCTGCTCACAGGTAAGGACCTAAACTGACACAAGTTCGGCATCCTATGCGGTCATCAGCGTCACAGACATTCAAGAGGGGTGATACGATACCCAGAAGGTGTGGCATCACCAGCTCATGAAGCGGCCTCACTCGGCTGAATCCCAAATGATCGGTCCCCAGAGTCGACAATCCTCCAAACCAACAACCCCCTCAACCCAAAGGGTTGAAAAAGAAGTCAATCTGGAGAACCTCGTCTGAGCGTGGATTTCATGAGACACTAGTGCCTGCCAAGCAAGCACGCGCCGACTAATTTCCACAACTAATGCTATGTTCACTCAAGCCTGGGTCTGGCTTCTCACTCATCAGAATGCCCCTCCCACAACAGCACAGATAATCATATCATACTGAAAATAAAGTGCAGGAAATAAAATGCGATAAATAAACACAACCCAACAAGTAATCATACAAGCACTAGGATTGACTCTCGCAGGGGACGTTGGATCCCCAAACTGACTCGCATTCGGGACGTTGGATCCCAGGAAACTATCAAGTCCCCAGCAGAATCGCCAGCTGTCGCTACCGCGAAAATAAGGTGCCGGCAAAACAGAAGAGTCCCCACCTTTCGTTATTTATCCCTCAGAATGGGAAAGGAAACGATTGGAAAAACCTAACGAAAAAGGTATAAGACAGGGTCATCGCAACCATTGTCTGGGTTCGGGAGTCGGTTATGCAAGGGGAAGGTATTAGCACCCCTCACGTCCGTCGTACTCGACGGGATCCACGCTTGTTGTGCTTACTGGACGGGTTGGTTTTATCTATCTACCTATCAAGGCCGGCTCAAAAAGAAAAGAAAAATGACTCGGCAAAGCGTCACACTTTATTCCTACGTATTCTCATCAGAGAATGAGAAATCAGAGTCAGCGTAGTTCGACTAACTACGGGTTACGGGGAAGGTGGCTCGCCAATACATCAGTATTGTGCCTACGTACTCTCAACAGGTATGAGAGATCAGAGCTTACGTAGTTCGGGATAATACGGATTACGGGGATTCAGATTCATCTGTTTTATCGAGTAGGTTTAACAAACAGTTCCAGCAGTTGGATGTATGCAGCTCGACCCTTGGAGACTTAAGCGTTACCGTTTGCGGTAGAACTGGGAGCTAACGACACTCTTTTCTTCAGAAAAGCTTCCTTTGAATTATGGGCCCGCGGGGCAAAAAGGTTTGAAGTTTGTTTTCTGTCTTTTACGGAAGAACTGTTTTTTATTGTGTTTGCAACTAGTATCGCACTAGAGACTATGACCTGAGAATGAATGCGTCGCATGTCAGCTAAAGGGTACCATACTAAACATCCAGACTGTTGAAAAGAAACTCTCCAACAATCCTTTCTCATATAGCTTAAGGCCCGTAACGTACGACGTCAGTTAACCTTTACTAGTGTATTTTCATTGGTTTTGAGAAGAGAAGAGAAGGGGCTCAACTAAAGGGAGACTGTCAAGTCCTAATGTTGTCATGCCAAGGATTCATCCTATGGTTGAGGTCTGAAATAGGGAACTCTTAGAAGTTATCATGCATAGGTTTCAACCTAAAGTTCTATCATCACTTCCTTATCAAAGGAAGTGAGATTCCTAAGGGATCATGTCAATGATAAACCGAAACAGATAAAGCATCAGCTTAAACAGTAAACAGTAAACGAATGTAAAATGCATGCAATGCAAGTGAGGGAGGAAATGTGTGTGGGGCATCAGCCTCCACAAGCTCATCTCAACCTCAAGCCAGATATGAATAACTGCAATCATACAGAAAGAATAACATGCTATCAAGCAAAATACAAATGACTGTAATCATACAAAGGAAATATCATGCTATCAAGCAAACACAAACCACATAGGCAAGGGAGTCGGGCTCTACCGAATACCCGCAAGCAAAGCCACACAGTAAAAATACAAGCAGAGGGAGCAACTCAACCTCTAGTGCAATCATGCTCCTAGCTTAAAGTCAGTCTAGATATGAACTTATTCTAATGCATCAAGCAAGTTAAACAAGCCACACCAATACAGAAGAGAAAACAGACAAGAGAGGAAACAGATCAACCCCTCCTTCAATTTCAAGCTTCAGCTCTTCTGACAACAACTCAGTCATCAGTCCTCAACAGCTCTTCAGGGCTTATCATCTTCAATAGCAAGTGTCCACTTGCTTCTTCAAGTTTCTAACACATCAGACATAAGTATCAACTTGTTCTTTCTTCTCCAAGCTTCAGCTCTTCAGTCAATTCCACCTTCAGGCTTCACTCCTAACTACAAGTATCAACTTGATTCCTTCAGGCTCTCAATGCATCAGTGTAAGTGTCAACTTCCTTTATTCCTCAAGCCTCAGTTCTCCACTCAATCTCAATTGAATCATCTTCATAAGTATCAACTTGTCCTTCTTGCTTCAGCTCTCTTTGCTTTACCAGTATCAACTTGGTCTTCTTCATCTACAAGCTTCAGCTTCTCAGAGTAATCTTCAATCACATGGAAGTGTCAACTCCATCTTTCAATCTTCTTCAAGCAAGGAACTCCATCCTCTAACAAGGGAGGAAGATGCATCTATCAAGAGCAAAGTTTGGATGATTGGTAGCAGAGTGAAGACCAAAGGTCACCACTAAGCATCCTGTCATCAAAGAAATGGACCCTCAAAGGTTCTACCAACTTGTAGAGAGCTACACATCATACCAAAGGAGGGATGAGGCCTTTACAAGGGACCTTGCATCATAGGGAAGAATGGAAGTGATCAACATATTCCATGTTTATGAAGGAAGAGAACTATCTAGAAGCTCTACCTACAAAACCCTAATCTTAGCCTAATCAGGACTACACCAAAAGAAGGGAAGATCTTCAAATCCAATCCTCTTCAAGCCATCCAATGCATCTTCAACTTGCCTTCAACATCATCCAAGAACAAGCAAAGCAAAACCCTAATCTAAGGGAACTAAAGATGTTAATCTAGTTGAGTTAGTGCCTTAGAATCATCTAAAACTAGCACCTAAACTAAAATCAATCAAAAATAGTAAGCTATCTTATAAATTTCTACAAAAATTCCTAAGGGATCCTAATTCAATTAAGAATGCCTCATACAAAAACCAGGGACTAAATCATCTATTAAGTCCTAAAATTAAGTCGTAAATCCAAAGGTATCAACCATAAACCCTAAAAATGGAGCTTCTAAAGGTTTCAACCTAAACTACCACCTATGTTCGTCACAAAAATGTGAGAAAATTCTATGGGGAGCATGCATATCTATGCTAACAACTCACAAAAAATCAAGATCAAAATCATCATCACATGATCACACAAAATTCCACAAAATCAAGTATCAACATGACTATTCTAATATCAATTAAAATGTAAAAATTCCCCTAAAATCATAAAAGAATGGGATTAATTGGATTATTTTTCAATTTTTTATGATTTAATCATGAACCATGAATAAAATGAAGAAAATAAAGAAAATCCAAAGAAAAAGATAAATGCACGGTGCAGATAGAAACCAAGATCAGTTCATTTGGGAGATTGGGCCATGAGGGGGGTGCTGATATCAATCTTTTCATTAAGCCCAAAACACAACTAAATGAAACGCTGCGTTCCATTTAGTTCAGAAACCCTTCACAAAATTCATGTGCGCGTGGCCGTTGGATGGGGTCCTTGGTTCAAGTCAAACCACAATCTGATGGCTATCAAGTCATCTTCCCCAATTCAAACCTCTGAAACTCAGGTCACCTGTGCGCCCAAACCCACCGCCGGTGACTTTCTCCGGTCACCATTCCACAACCCTAGTTCAACATAGAGTCTACCATAGGCCACGATCCCTTAATGAAACATGTCCCAAATTCCCTCACGAATTCATTCATGCCTTTAATTCTCTCTGAAACCTCAAGATTCACCATAACTAACTCTCAACCGAAAATGGTAACATCCTTAATTAGTCACTAATTCTCAAACTAACTATCTGAAAACCTTCCTACACCGTTCTACAATGCATCTAACACCCTAATTCGTATTGATTCTACCTAATTTATGCTGGAGGAAGAAGTTTACATACCTGTCAATTCTTGATGAACAAATGCACTAAATCTTCCAATCAAGCTCTCCAACCCTCCAGACACGATCAATGGATCATTCCCTTGCTTCTGTATGCAATAGAACTGGTTGAAAACTCCTGAAACTTGAAACCCGATGGTGAGTTGCAGGTGGAAAAATCTGAGTTCAAGAACACCAATCAGCCACGAATTCCCTTGGATTATGATCTGGAATCATTCCCTAGCATCCATGGAAGAGATTGCAATCAAGAAAATGGATGGAAAGTGAGTGAAATGATGTAACCGAATTCAGTTGCAAGCAATGAAATCTCAATCTCAATCTCTGCTCTCTCCTTCAATCATCACCAACCTTTCATCTGAACCTCTTCTACTCAATATATAGAACATGTGTGGATGATCTAGCACCCTCTAGATCCTTCTAATGAGAAATCCAATCTCTCATGTCATGAGAATTTCAACCTTATGCCATGGTATGCATAGTTCTGTTTGCAGCTTGAAATCCATCCCATTCTCTCCCAATTTCTCCTCTAGTGACATTTTGGAAGTGTTTTGCTTGCAAGGGGCTTTGGTTGTGCCTTGATTCTAGGTTTTGCAAATGTTACTTAAGATGTAAGTAACTACTTTTCAAAGCAAGTCCACAAATTACACCTCAACTCAAAAATGTGGCTAAACCAATGTTCTTAAAATGCTTTTTAGAGTCAAAATGACCTATTATATGCCTTGGTTTGGATGTGTAGATCAAAAGTATTAATTTCCAACTTTGATTCATTTAACTTATACCCTTATTTTAGGTCATTTTTGCAACTTTGAGCTACAAGCATTTCCATCATCTCATGACCTCTTTACTAGCCTTAAAACATCATTTTGAACAAGTTTGATATTGAACATTTTCTCATTTGAAGCTTGGAAATAGGAGTTGTGGCCTTGTGGTTGAAATGACCTGTAATCTCCAAATGACCAAAATGCCCTTGACTTGTCAAAGCCATAACTTGAGTTCTACAAATCCTATCAAGGACTTCTAGTACTCTCTAGAAATCTAAGAGGATAAGGAACAACATTCATGTTGACCAAAAGTTCATAGGAATCATCCTTCTAGGGCAAAAGTTTGATGCAAGTTGGGTAACTTTCAAGCCTCCAAATTCACATACCTCAGATGACCTGTAACTTGTCAAAGTCATAACATGAGTTCTACAAATCCTATCAAGGACTTCTAGCACTCAAATTAAAGCTAAGACCATGCTATAAAACATTCCTGTTGGGGGAAAGATGAGATGGCAATCACATCTTGAGCTAAACTGCCTTGAAGATAGGGGTCAAACTAGGGGATTTTACACTGTAAGCCTTAGAAACCCTAGCCTGAAACTTCTCAAACTCTTCAATCATGATGAGTTAACCTTGGAATAATGCTTATAGCATCTCAATGTATCAATCCATGATCACATGGCTCTTGAATTAGGTCTCAACCTTGCTCAAATCATAAGTTGACTCAGGGTTGACCCAGTCAAACCCTAATTACACCATTCATGGTTGAGTCTTCTTAATCTTGCACAATGACCTGTCTAGGCCTCAAATTGATCTCCAACACTTCTCGTGAGCTCTCTCAAGACCTCAAGTCCATCTTCATGGCTTCAGAATCATCTGATGGCTTCCCACAACTCTCAAGTTAGGATGCCTACACATTTGGTTTCAACCACTCTTTCTGAGGCTCTTTTAACTTCTCTGACAAGGATATCAACCCTTGAGCTCTTGAATAACCTTCTTAGCTAGCTTCATAGTCTTGATTGGTAATCATACCCTCTTGATCTCCTGCATACATGTCAATGAAATGCAAATGATAATGTTAATGTGCATGAAATGAAACATAAGCTAGGTAAAGAAATGTTGGGCAAATTTTTGGGTGCAACAAATGTGAACCGTTTATTTTGCGAAGCAATGGGGTTGCGATTAAATGACATTCCAAGATATGGTTAGATGTGAGCCATTGCGCAAAGTTTTCTAAGACATATTCAAACTTTCAAGTCTTTTTGTGAAGTTATCTCCAAGTCAAGATCTTAAGCCATGCCATATTTGGATTTTAAGCCATGTTTATCACAAGCTAAATGTAAGATTTTGCAAGATATGAGTTTTGAGCCAAGTTCATAAAAGGCTTCAAACTAGAAACATGAATAATACTACAAGCCCAAGGCCCACTATAGGTAACTATTCAGCTTCCATTTGTTACATGATTTCTTGCAAAAAAACGGAGGGACAACAACAAGGAAATTCATGCAAGGCCCACTTATGGAGAGCCATAGAGGAGAAAACAAACAATTTTTTTGGCACGTTATATCCTCACAAAGAAATTGACGTAAGGGAGGGCGACAACAGACTGGATCCCTGAACCGAAGGACCTCCTTCTGGAAAATCTAATAACCCTTTTTGTTGGCCAAATAACAATTCTTCTTCTAAAAAAACAACTGTAATCTCTTCAACTCTTCTAGTTTTCCAACCTCCTTCATCATTAAATAGATTCCCAACTTAACTCTATTAACTTTCGTTCAAATCACCATTCAACGTTTCCTTTTGCATAAGAACCTTCTTCGTTCTTTAACCTTTCCTTCTCTTCCCTTTTCCGCAACTCATCCAACCCCAACCTAACGACCATAGCCTTCCATTCTTCAACTTTAGACCTTCAACCCTTCTTCTTGACAAACCCACAAACATTCGTCAACCTTAAACCAAACCGACCCCAAATTGTAACTTAAACAACTTTCAACCTACAAATCAAAACCATAATAAGAGGGAAGAAGAAGAGAGAGCTTAACAAGACGAGATTCAAACAAACCTGAGTCGAGAAACCCAAAGGCGAAAGATTGAAATGAGTTTCAAACACAGTTTGAGAAGAAAGGTTGGGATCCGTTTTTTATTTTGGAATGATCCAGGATGTTCTTGTTTTGGTTTTGAAATGATTCACGCGTCAAGAAATGAGAACCGAGTGGTTGCGTTTGTTCTCTGAATTTTGTTGAAAGATGATTTTGTTTTTTTTTTTTCTGAACCATGATTCTGTATTGGACCCTGTGAATTTGTGGGCTTGTGAGGCCTGTTCATTTTTACCATCCGCACCACCGTCTTTTTTAAAAGAAAAAAACCTGTTTAATTTTCTATGAATTGATGAGAAGATGGGCTTCTAGGAATCCCATATGATTCTCATTTCTTAATAACACCCCTCCAAATCAGATGCACCCCCTGTTTTAAGTTTATATGTATTTTTTATTTTTTTTGTTCCTTAAAACATATTAGTTTCAATATTTTTAGATTTTCAATTTTATTTATTTTTTGGTCGATGACGAAACATAAAAGTCGCCACTAGTCAAATTGTTGATAAGTGGCGATGAAACCGAGACCACTTTCTTTTTCATTTTCTTCATTTTTGTTCTCATCTCGATTTTATTTTATTTTATCGATCAATGAAGTCTTTACATTGGTAAATGTTAATTTATCAAAGTTGATAACCTTCACTATGTCAAATATGTGGAAAATGACCATTTGGGTAATTTTCTATACTTTGAGATCGTGATAGGCTACCTTCGATTAATCGACACGAGTTTATGATTAAGACGAGATCATTTGCTTTTTGGTCCGTGCGACACCATTAAATAGGAGAATGATCCTCAATATCATTTCTCTATCTTGTTTTTATCATGGATATTAATTTATATGACCTCCTATAGTTTGACTTTCATCATAGGTCGAGCTACGACGGTTTAGCGTAACACTTCGTCCTGATCCAATTCACAAATCAACTAATGACTAATTTTACTTTTCGTCAATATACAACTGTTTTACTTTCAGTCAATATTATCTTGATTTATATTATCTTGTTCATATACTTATTGATATTTATCTCGATTATATTATTGTGAATATTATCTCGATTATATTATTATATATCTTTTCATATTACTCATATTGTCATATTATTCATATTTAATCATATTCATTTTGATCATCTCCTATACACATTCATTCGAAAACATGTAACAATTATCGAAACAATAAAAGCCTAAATTTGTGGACTGTTGGTTATTTGTCTGAGAAATAGACTATTGGACTTTGTCAAAAACCCTAGCTTGGAGTTTTGTCTGACTTTTTCTCAAGGCATAGTTTAGAACACTTCGCACACACACGGCTTTCTCTTGGGCTACCTTACAACGAGACCTTTAACTTTGTTCCACCCCATGTAACTCACATGTATCCCTCTCCCATTTTGATGTACACATTCGTATTTCTTTGATCGTGGTTTATCTTCTAGGAGCACCCTTAGGGACTAGCATAGATTAAACTGTTTTCAAACTAATTATCAATTCGTCGTCGAGCCATTTTCAAACACCTCTGTAAGTCGAGTGCTCGTATGCATTCACCATCAACCTATTGCATACATTTTCACATTTCATCATGGTTTCGATATTGGGGGCACCCTCAGGGACTAGTATCGTTTCTCACAACCTAACCCTTGACTCGTCGTCAAGCCGATTCCATTTTCAATCAAATCATTGACTCGTCGTCAAGCCATTTTCAAACCAACTTTCATTTCACCATATTTTGTGCGTAAATAAAATCAAACCCTTGATCTAACATCAAGCATTATTTAAGCCAAGTTGTAAGCCCAGGGCCTTTTGCCTCGCAATCCACCTTTTTCACAACATATTCGATTCAATCATTTTCAAACGTTTTTCTTAACAAATAATGAAAGAAGAAGATTCTTTGAGTTTAGCATTCATTGAATCTTCGAACGAATGGCTCTTGAGGCGCACGCTTTGGGTTGGTGTTCATTCAACCTTTCATCTTAAAATTCGTAATTCTTATTCAAACATATTTTCTAATCAAACTCACGAAAGAAGGATATTCTTGGGGTGTAGCATTCCTTGAATCTTCGAATGAGTAAATCTTAAGGAACTCCCCTTGAGTTGTTATTGATTCACTCTTTTGATTTCAAAACACTCAACAATTATCTTTAACCTATTCAATCAACTTCCGAAAGAACTGAGTTCTTGGAATCTTGCATTCCTTGGATCCTTGAGTGACAACTCTCGAGGCACACCCTTGGGTTGCTTGTTAGTCAATCTTTTGTTTCTCACTCAAATTTCAATTTATTTCAACCCCTTCTCTTTTCATGGTCGTCTCCACAAACTACGGACACTCTGATTCTTCATTCACTCTTGAATGTAAGATATGTAGGCACAAGATTACGATGATCTTGGAGAGCACAATTCTATCTTTCTCCATTATTTCGTCAATTCTATCCATCTTCTGTTTCCCCCATCCTTTCCCATAGTCGAACTACGACGCTCTCATTTCTCATTCTCGTCTGAATGAGCATACGTAGGCACAAGGGCCCTAATCCTTGGCGAGCACCCTATCCCTTAACCACCCATTTTCCCTTAGTGTCTTTATCCTTTTATCCTACTAATTCGTATTTACCGTTGAGAAGAAAACAAGCAAGATTAGATAACGCCCATCGCAAATCACCCTAAGAGGTTCCCGTTG
This sequence comes from Lathyrus sativus, assembly GCA_963859935.3. Classification (NCBI taxonomy): domain Eukaryota; kingdom Viridiplantae; phylum Streptophyta; class Magnoliopsida; order Fabales; family Fabaceae; genus Lathyrus; species Lathyrus sativus. Next base: position 3,068 of record CAWUDS030000679.1, on the reverse strand, counting down.
AGTACAACGGACGTGAGAGATGCTAATACCTTCCCCTTGCGTAACCGACTCCCGAACCCAGAACATCGGTTGCGACGACCCTGTTCCTTTCATTTCGTTCCAAAAGGTTTTCTCGATATTTTCCTTTCCCATCTCTTTGGGATAAATAAAGTTTTGTGGCGACTCTGTCGAACCGCATTTCCTCGCCTTTTGTGCGAGGGTCGTTTATCATTGATTTTTTGAGGTGCAACACTGGCCAGAGAAGACGACGGGAGCTAGGGCTCCAGCATCTATAAGGTTGATGAAGGTTGACATGTCATTAGAGCTAGTTTTTGAATTCAAACTAAATTACATGTTATAACCTGATTTGTCCTTTCTGCTGACTCGCTTGCCATATCATTTAATGAAAGCCAGTTTGGATGGCTGATTGTGTCTTGATTAAGATGGGATGGGTCATTTATTATATTGGCACCCCTAGTATATTGAGCATAACACGCTGACAACTGAATCATGTGCATTCTGTTTTTGCTATTTCACCCCTATGGTTTATTATTTCTATTTTATTTTATTTTTGTTTCATTTTCCATTCTTATTTTAATTTAATTGCTCCCATCACTAAAAAATTTGGTAAAAATATGTTTGGTACATTTTAATGTCTTGAGAATTTTGTAATATTTTTATTATATTTTTTTCCAATAATTTTTGTATTTTATTTAGAATTTTGTTTGAGAGATATTTCCATGCTTGCCCTTTGAACTAGGGTTTGATTGCTTTATGCTTTTGATTTGCTTCTTGATCCAATTATTTTAACATGTTTTGACACTTAAATGATTAATGTTTAGATGCTAATTTGATGCTTGGATGATGAATTTTTAATTGGTTCTTATTTGATTTTAAATGATCCTCGATTTATGCTCGACTAGTGGAATATTTTGAACTTTTGATTTGATTTGATGGTGCATTTGTGTGTTTCTCCTTGAGATCTTTTTCACACTTGCTCTTAAAAGGTATAACATGTGTTAGAGCCTCTCATTTGATTTTATTATGTCATCTATCTATTTTTTTATGCCTAAATGGGACTTTGTTTTAAGTTGAATGTGCATGATGTTTGACCTAATGTTGAACCATTTTGATCACATATGTTTGAGTGAGGTGTGAGATGCTTAAATGATGTGAATACCTACTGTCTTGAATTTTTTTTTATACTTAATTGCACGGCCACTTGCCATTTTTGCTTCTCATGAATGCTTACTTCCTTCTGAGAGTGATCTTGGATGATGAATACATGATTGTTTGTGCACTCTTTAGATTTGGTATTGGTTGATCTTGCTTGATATCTTAGATTTGGTTTTGAATTTAAGTTTTTTTAGTATTATTCTGACCTTCACGTTTTAATTCTCATTACTTGATCATTTGGTCCTTGCACCTTTCTTGAATACTTGTTTTCTTTTGAAGATGATCATGGTGTATGCTTACCTAGTTTTGATGCATGTTATGAACTTGATCTTTGATGATTCTTCTTTTCATCCTTCATTTTATATTTTAATTTATATTAATGTTCATGCTACTGCCCATCTTGATTCCATGACCTAATTTCATTGCTTGAATCATGTGTGACTTGTTTTCCTGAGAAAATGGTTTACTAATTCATGGTCTTTCTTGTGGTTCCTGTTGGATGTTGTTGTGCTTCTCTTTTTGTCTTTGAAATGAGTTGATCATGAAGTGATTTGAATTTTTACCTTTCTTGATTCTTATCTAGTTTGACTCATGTTGTCTTTGTATGTTGATCAGTGGTGCTTGATTATGATTCTAAGGCATGTTTGCTTGTGCACTTCTTTGATTGCCTTTGCTTTTCTATTTGAAATTGAATGTGTGAGTACATTGAGCATGATTTGTGATGATTGAGAATGTGTATGTTAATGGTGTGCTTTATCCATCTTTGATGTTTTAATTCATGACGAGCATATTTTGACTTTAACCTTGATGTTGGCATTTAAGCATTGGTGTTTATTTTTTCTTACCTTGTGGTGCTTTGATACCCTTCTTCTCTTCATCTCCTTTCTTCTCCCTTTAGTTTTGGATTCTTATTTTTTGTTTGAGATTTAGTTGTTTTAATATTTACTTGTGTTTGATCACATGTTCCCTTAGGGCTCCTAGTCCAACTTAATTTCTGATTAAGTTTGGAGCAGGATAGACATTAGGCTGTCAATCCTTTTCATGAAAACATTAGGTTAGCTCCCTTTTAACTTTAATCTTAGGTCAATCTTTGTATGATAACATTAGGTAGACTTCCATTTCTCATCCTCAACTATAGATCCATATTGCATAGCCACATCTAGGTGAGGTTCCCTTAGATTCTCTTTGCCCTTTAAGTCTTCTCTTTTCTTTCTCAAAACAAAATCAAAACACTTAATAAATACGATGATTGTTGTGCCTCACGAGCCTTAAGTATATGGAAAATTATGAGTGGGGAGTCTCTCCTTACTTCTCCTAGAGTGTTTAGCATATGTCCCATTTGGGGGCGATCTTGCGATGCATTTACTCCTATGTCATAGACTTTAGTGAAATATAAATCTCAAACCAATTTAATTCACTTATGCTAATACTCTTAAACAAACTGCAAATCATTTTATCCTTCGGGAATTTCTGTCAACAATATGTTATTTTTGTTCTACCACAAACAGGTGTCGATCCTAACTGTTGGAACGCAAAATTAGCATCGCTCATAAAAGATACTTAACCAACTCGTGGTCGTACCCACGAACTACGAACGTTACGATTTCTTCATTATTGTCCGAGTGAAGATACATAGGCACAAGATGGCAAAGTCTTGGCAAGCACCCTTCCCCCCTTTCACCCGTAGTCTTCCGAACTACGTTGTCTCTGAATTTCCCATTGCAAGAGGGAATACGTAATCCTATGACGGCAAAGTCCTATCGAATCTCCTTTTGTATTTTCATTTCTGTTTTCCTTAGAAAGTGAGCTTTAGATAAACACACCCTTTGATTAGAACAACAATAGTGGATCCCGTTGAGTACAATGGACGCGAGGGGGTGTTAATACCTTCCTCTCATGTAATCGACTACTGA
>CAWUDS030000678.1:600000-800199 GCA_963859935.3 Lathyrus sativus | reverse complement strand
TCATAACATCCAGCATGACATCCAACATACTTTGCTCTTAGCTATCCAAACTTACCCTGCAGTACACTCATTATGTATGTCATAACATCAGCCATCAGTCATGACATTCACACATACATTAATGTTATGCCACAAAATATAGCCAATCAAAAACATCTACAAACTCCCCCTTTGGCAAATTTTTGGCTAAAACACTCTGGCATCATATCAGAGAACAAGCAGCAGAACAGCTCATAACATGTATCTAATTATGCAGGAAAGCTACTACCTAAAACTACCAATTAACACACACATGTTGCAGTACCATATCAAAGTCATCTACAACCAACATTTGCTTCCATCCACTCAAAATCAACTTGTTCACACACACTAATCCAGACTGATTTGGATTATGGATGTCAAGACATCCAAGATGACATCCTAAATCACACCTGTTCCACAACAAAACAAAAAAAATCACCTGCTACATCCTGTGTTACTCCCCCTCAACTGATGCACATAACATCAGCCAAACACAATCTGTCAACCTGCAGTCACACATATACAGCAGCAAGGAGCTGTAACACACACAGCATACCACATCTACAAACTTGTTAAGTGCTACTCAGTGCAAACATGCACAGCAGCATACTCATCTTCCACCTGTGAAGCATACAACCCAACACAACCTACTGATATTAACCACAACTAAACCTGCTACTACTACTACTACTACTACTTCTCCCCCTTTTTAGCCATAAATTAAGATCATAACTAAACAAATATCTCATTCTGTTAAGGCAGCCACCAAAAGCAAAAAAAATCTAACCAAAAAGAAACAAACTAGCCACACCAACAGCAGCGGAAAACCACCAAAGCAGACAACTTAATCTTCATCCTCAGAAGAACTGGAGCTATCCTCTTCAACATCTTCACTCTCTCCTTCATCAGAATCTTCCTTAGAACTAGAAGCAGCTCCTTCTGATTCAGCTTCTTGGTCATCATCCTCCCCTGAACCATCATCATGCTTATCTTCATCATTATCAGTAAATTCAGTGTCTTCATCTTGCTCAAGAGACCTGATCAACTTTTCCAAATTTTACTTCCTTGTCTCTAACTCCTTGCATGTTTCTTTGAGCATGGCAATAACCTTAGCTTTCCCTGTCTTAGAACTTCCCTTGGAAGTTTCTGCAGATGTCATGACAACGTCAGGAACATGAGTTCCTTGAAACATCTTGTGATGGAAAGACAATGGGCTTTCTCTCTTGCATGCAGAGTCATTCTCTTTGAGGATTTTGGGATACTGATTCAATATTATTCCATAGATAAGAGAAGGAAATGCAATGGGCCCTTTGACACTATAACAGCCTGCATGCTTCATGGTCTGATAAAAAATGTAGGTTCCATAATCAAACTTTGTTTTGGTCCCAACAGCATAAATGAACTTCCCCAGGATAGTTGCAAGAGTTGATTTATGATTTGTGGGCACCCAGTTGGCAGCACCAATCTTATGTAGCATGGCATACTTCACACTCAGTTTACTTGCCACCAGCTTTCCTTTTGAGGGCTAGCTTTTAACCTGGTTGGCAGTAATCACTTGACACACTTGGTTGTCAGAAGCAACTATATCAGGTTGTGCTCCATCTGATCTTCCTAGATAGTTGTTGATGATAGTTGAGGATAAAGTGACACATTTCCCTCTTACATATACCTTGCCAAACTCATTTGATTTTCTATCAGCACATTCTTCTGATAGGTTTACTATGAATTCCTTGACAAGTATTTTATAGCACTGTCAGAACTGAGTGACAGTCTTTATTAAACCAGCATCATGGATGAGATTCATGATCCCCTTACTTTCAAGAGCATTCTGAGCTAGCTCTCCCTCCAAAGCCAATATTTTTTGATACACATATTTCCATCTGTTGACACTTGATGGATAATGAAATGAGACATTGTCAATAGGAACATCAGGAACACTAGCAGCAAGTTTTCTAGTTGTGGGTCTTTTCTTTGGTAGGGCCAACAAGATTATTCTTTGTTGCAGTCTTCTTCTTAGGAGTACTCTGCACAACTGCCTTCTTCCCTTTTCTAGTCATGAGCCTTTTGGCTATGCTAGGGTTGATTGTGGCTATTAGATCATTATTTAAATAGTCATCAAGGTTCAGAATTTTAGCATTATCCTTCTGAGCCTCATTATCATCATTGTTATCACCTTGCATATTAACATCATTATTTTCAGAAGCTTGACCTTTATCATTTTCCTTTTGTGAGGTCGTTTCCAAGGTTTCAACATCGTGAGTGACATCATCTTGTTCATCCAGATGGGGAGCAGGACCCTCAGTGTTAGGAATGGATATTCTTGGCACATCATGTGGCTCAATCAGAACCCTGGATACCAAATTAGCAATGGTGTTGTGGATATGCCTAACTTCTTCCCCACTGATATCCTCATGAGAGATGGAGGTTGAAGACTGAGGATCCTGACCTGTGACTAGTTCTTTAGGTTTTCATGCATGTGAAGTATGTGGTTTCTTCACAATCTGATCGTCTGGGGTTACCATCTGCAAGGGTGCTACCTCAAGAATCTGGTTAGGGTTGCTAGAATCAGTTCTAGCACTAGAACCTGAATTAGCGATGGTGGTCACTTTCTTGGAAGAATTAGATTTTTGTTGTTGAGACATTTTGAAAGATGTTGGTAGAGAGAGAGAAGGTTTTTTGTGGTTGTTGAAAGAGGTATGGAAGATGAAGAAGTGGTATGGGCACCACATGAAGCAAGTGTATAGTGTGTAGGGGCTAGTGAGGTAAGGTTGCAAAAGCGGAGGGAATTCAATATTTTGACCAATCAGCAAATGATTAATTTTCAAAATACAATTCCTTATTACCAATAATTGCTATAATTCCTCATTAAGACGCACTCCCAACTTGCTTCTTAAGTTTTCAAATTGAGTAGCCTTGATATTTCTTGTGAACATGTCAACCATTTGTAGCTCAATGTTCCCAAGCTCCACACAATCTTCTCTAGAGTGATGTCTGTTATCCCTATACATGGCTTCATTAGGCTGAATTGGGTTCATACTGATGGCCCTAAGATTGCCACAATATAATGTCATGACATCTTGAGTGACATTGCTCCCTTTATGCTGGTCATCTTTCATGGACTTCATCAAATTCCAGTATAACAAATCTAGATTTCTATGATGTCAATTCTTTGGATGTTCTATCTTGGCTTGCCTGTCAGCCTGCCATTTACCACAACCTTTTCCTTTATCTGGGATTAACTTTGGAGTTCCCCTTACTACTTCCTTGGATATGGTTTTTTTCATCCCCTGAAGATGTCTACCTGTTTTATGCCACAGTTGATCCTCCTTTTCTTCTTTGGTCAAGACTTTGTAGTTATTTTTAGGCTCCCATAAATAATATTTATTCTTAGCTTTAGATCCCCTCATGACTTTCGCATCTTCTCCATTGGTGACAACACATTCACCCTTAGTGAATTTGAAACTGAGACCTTGGTCACAGAGCTGACTGATACTGATAAGATTTACAGTCAGTCCTTTCACCAACATGACATTATCCAGTTTTAGAGCACCAGAACAGTCTAGTTTTCCAATACCTTTTATTTCTCCTCTAGCTCCATCACCAAAGTTTACATGACTTGAGGAATGAGATTTGATGTTCACCAAAAGGTTCTCTATTCTAGTCATATGTCTAGAATAGCCACTGTCAAAATACTAGTCTTCTTTGGTTGGCATCCTTAGAGAAGTATGAGCTACTAGTGCCACATTCTTAGCAACCCATTGTCGTTTCTTGATAGGAGCAACCTGTTTGGATTTGACCTGATGGAGTTTCTTGTTATGAGCATCTAGTTTGGAATTGACTTGGTGCATGTGGCTGGGAAATCCATGCAGCCTGAAGCAATAGGCCTTTATGTGCCCAAATCTTCCACAGTAGTAACACCTATGTCTTTGGTATTTTTTCTTGGTCTTGTTCCTGCTTCTGTTTCCCTGATCTTGTAAAATTGGTCGTGACATCCGGTTTGACTTCTGATTTTCAGCCTTTGGCCTCTTACAGCCCAAGATGGGTTCTTGTTTACCAACAAGTCCTAGTCCAGACATGTTTCCTGTTTTCTGACCACTTTGTAGAATTTCTTCTAAATCAGTCCCATTGTTTAGCATCCTTATGGATTTTGACATCTGATCCAGTTTAGATTTCAACAAGCTGACCTCACTCTTGAGTGAGTTTATTGTTGGAAGATGCTTTATCTTCTCAGTCACCAACTTCCTTATGAGTTTCTTCTGCTGCTCCCCTTGTTGATATACTTTTGCGCTTCTGATGCATAACTTTTTATATGAAGATGCAAGCTCATCAAAGGTCATCTCATCTTGACTAGAATCATCATCAGATACACATACACTATTTAGTGCAGTGACATGTTTTGTAGACTCTTCTTCTGATCCACTCTCAGAATATCCATTTGACCAGGTGACAGTTAAGCCTTTCTTCTGCTTCTTGAGATAGGTGGGACATTCAGCTCTAATGTGACCATAGCCTTCACATTCATGGAACTGAACTCTTTTACCTTGGTTGGGCTTCTCTTCATATTTACCTCTTCTGCTGATGTCAGAGGAGATGTTCTTGACATTAGGTTTGGTCTTCTGATCAATTCTTTTAATCAGTTTGTTGAATTGTCTTCCAAGCATAGCTATAACTTCTGACAGATTTTCATCACTTCCACCATTGTCTTCATCTGAGTCCCCTGCAGTATTTGACACAAGAGTTATGCTTTTGTTCTTCTTTTCAACAATTTCACACATCCCCATCTCAAAGGTTTGCAGAGAGCCAATAAGTTCATCAACCTTCATGTTATTGATGTCTTGAGCCTCTTCAATAGCAGTAACCTTCATGGCAAATCTCTTAGGCAATGATTTGAGAATCTTCCTCACAAGCTTTTCTTCAGACATCTTATCTCCTAAAGCTCCTGAGGTATTGGCAATTTCAAGAATATTCATGTAGAATTCAGGAATAGTCTCATCCTCCTTCATTCTCAGATTTTCAAACTTAGTGGTCAGCATTTGTAATCTTGACATCTTGACCTTAGAGGTACCTTCATGAGTTGTTTTGAGGGTATCACAAACCTCTTTGGCTGGTTCACAGTGATGTACAAGTCTGAAAATGTTCTTGTCTATTCCATTGAATAGAGCATTCAAGGCCTTATAATTCCCAAGAGCCAAGGTTTTTTTCCCTTTGCTCTACTCTTCTTCAAGGATTAGCACAGTTGCTCAATCTTTATCTATTTTCACTAGATGTTCCCATCCTGAATTAGCTGCTCTCCAAGCCTTGCTATCTAGAGACCTCAAGAAAGCTATCATGCGAGGTTTCCAGTAGTCATAGTTAGAGCCATCCAAAATTGGTGGTCTATTTGTGAATCTTATATCCTTGCCCATAGTACTAGAATTTATCTTCCATAGATCTCACCCAGAAAATATCAGGCAGGGTGCCTGCTCTAATGCAATTAAAATTCTAGGTACCAAACAGTTGATGTTACAGTGGATGTTATGACATCCACTACTGAGCAAACTATAGAACTTAACAATAACCAGGAATTGAAAGCAGTAAATAACACAAACAATTATTGACCCAGTTCAGTGCAAACCACACCTACATCTGGGGGCTACCAAGCCAGGGAGGAAATTCACTATCAGTATAAATAATTCAGAGTCAAAGAACCGATTTTCACTCTTCACTTAAGACCTACCCAATGACACTTCAGCCTAACACTAGACCTGAGTTCCTACTCACTCTCCCTCAATCACAACAGTGATATCAACCAATTCAGTTACAGATAAAATTAAAGACACACTTCAAACACACCTTGATCTGCTTCACAACTTTGATCAAGAGACACAGCACTCGTGCTTAAAAGCTTAGAGTGACACACACAGAGTATAACTCAAAACACACTAGTCTAATGCAATCATACAAGAGATAATTGCTTGTCTCACAAGTATCCTAAGACACAATCACACACGTGAAGATCATAGTACACAGACTGAATTCTTCACTCACAAACACACTGTACTCACTGTCTCAAAAGCTCTGCCCAGGAGTCCTTACCAAGAACTGTCTTCAATTAGGATTGCTACTTTGTTATTTATAAGCAGCAGAAAGATCTTAGGCCTAAGTGTTGAAATTAGGTTTAACCCAGTTAAGACCTCTTTTCATAAAGCTGCGCACTAACAGTTTGGTCCTAGGTTATCCTCAGCCATGCCTGGCATTTCGCCAGAGATAACCAACCTTCCTAAAAAATTTCCTGAAGTATAGCCTGAGCTTCCTCATGCAATATACCAGAACCTAAAACATGTGCCCTGATGTCGGCTGCTTGATGTCATAACATCCAGCATGACATCCAACATACTTTGCTCTTAGCTATCCAAACTTACCCTGCAGTACACTCATTATGTATGTCATAACATCAGTCATGACATTCACACATACATCAATGTTTTGCCACAAAATGTAGCCAATAAAAAACATCTACAGGCTGGACCACATAAAAAGGGGTGGGGAGTGAGTTTTAGGGTTTTTAACCCTAAACTCATGTGGCTGACGGCGGTAGCCCCTTTGGGCTTATTTTGCGTATTTTTCTTCTTTCTCTCCCATGGCAAAATTTCGTCTTCTTCTTCTTGTTAATTTTTTTCCTCTCCTTGTTTGATTTCACTTGCTGTAAAACTAAAAACAAACATGCTAGAAAACAAGGGCTTACGGCGTTTGTTGTTGAAATCGTGGTTGTTTCGCGATTTAGATTCGGTTATGCAAGGATTTCATGGACGATGATGAAGGCGAAATAAGCTTTCGTCTCTGAGTCCTAGGGTCAGTTGAGTTTTCATGGTGGTGATGATGTTTTTGGCAATGTTGTGGTTTTCGTTTTTGATCTTGAACGGTTTGCTTGTGTTTGTGACTTGGTTCGTATGGTTTTTTCGATTTGGGGGCAATGATGATAACACTGAGCTCATGTGGGTTTTTCATGACTTATTTTTGTATGAGTTTCGTTGAGAAATCTTATGATTTTTAAGGGCTCGATGATATTTTCGGTGATGGCTAAAAAATGGTCCCTTCAAATCATTTTTCTTCTCATTCTTGCAGCCATTGTTTTGAAACGGTCTTTGAAAAGCTTTGAATTTGTTTTCACTTTTGATCGAACATGTTTTAACATGTTGATACATTTCCATTTTCGACTTTTACTGTTGGTGGCTTGGTCGGATTTTCTTCCATTTTTGGACCGCAATTTTATTGATGAGGGTGAAATCCAGATTTGGCATTTTTTATGATGGTGATCCGATTCAATTATTATTGATTTTCAGATTCCATGATGACGTTTTTTGCTATATTGTGGATTCTGCATTCATGTGATTACTGTTGATGATTTTGTTGTCACGTTGGATTTCGATGATGATACTGTTTTGATACCTTCATTAAGTTTGATGATGATATTCAAATTTTGCCTTGTTGGATTTTCGGATTTTACTCTTAAGGCCTGTTTGGATAACAACTAATTTCTAAAAACTCTTTTTTTCTCTCTCGGACAAGAATAGAAACTGTCGGTGTTGGGCCTGAGGCTCGTTGAAAATAATACGGGGGGTTCGGTAGCATTCAATTGTTGCCCCACCCAGACCCAATGATGAATGTACTCCGAGGGTTCGAAAAATAAATATAAAAATCACCTTTCGATTAAAATAAATCCCATTCTAACCAATTTTCTACATTTTTGCAGGTTACTCTTCAAAGATGGAAATACGGGATTCGAAGACAGAAACTCGAAGACATAGTCTTAGGATTCTTAGAACTTTTTAGGACTTGTAATTTGTAACGAATGAAATTCGAAAAATATAACCTTGTAAAGTATTCTTTTAATAAAATATGAATTCATTGTCCTCCAAATTTAATTGCACACCGCCTCTCGTTAGGAAACTCTGTGTTTTGCGATCCGACTTTGGTTCATCTGAGACCTACGACTATCTAAACCCAACTGATAACTGATATCCATTACGAACATGATACAAGCATTCAAATCCCGACTCAACCATAATTTTAGAAGCGGCATAAATCATGTAACTTTAATCCACCAAAAGAATGGTAATCTTGCCTCAAACCATAATTCTCTGAATCCGATATCATTAAACTACAACCCTGAATCTCTAATTATATTAACTTCCAAATTTGGCAATCGAATCGCAAGTCCTCACGTCTAGGCTCAGGACGGTGTTAATGACAAATCTGTATGCGTTTAAGATCTTAATATCCTTGTAGGTTCAACCTGACTAAATGGACTTACGAGTCCACTTTCGACTCACCTTCAAAACGCACAACTAAGAAAACCGATTAGTAGTTAGTAGAGAAAAATGAAATACGGAACAAGATGAAATGCAAAATGATCAGTGATATAAGGGTAAAATTTAGGGTATGACAGTTTCCCTTATTTAAATAACTTCACCGGATGATTTGAGCGACGAAGGCTCGGGAAATCATGGTGAAAGGGATTTAAATACAGATAACTGAAAATTTTGCCCTTAGATGCAATGATGTGCAATTTTATGGACAAAACAACAATGTTGGCGATGCCATGAATCTAATATGATGCATATGATGGAAATGATAAATGCAGTGATGCAGACGAAATAACGACATAGGGGAACGACGCAACGAGCAACCATCCACTAGGGATGACAACGCACTGGGGAACAGCACGGAACCGGGGAAATCTAAAGTGATGGACCAACAGGTTCAGGCATTACCAGTTTTCACTTTATGAAGAAAGAAAGAAGAGATCCTCAATGGAGATGGCACTGGCGGGACGGCCTCCACTCGAGAAAACATCCAGAGTAGCTGCTCAACAGGTTTAGGCATGACCGACTGACACTCTAGGATAAAAGGGTAAACTAGGATCCACACAGCGGTAGGATCAAGTAAACAAAATGTTGTATTCCTCAGGGAAGAATAACATCCAAGCTTTTGGAAATTCCTTAAATGAAGAGATCGAGCGGGATCTTCAGGAACCATCAGAAAATATACAGGGTAAAAACCAGTTGTATGCCAAAATAATTGGACTTCAATGGGAAATACCCTGATAAGCTTCTCGAGAGAGACTGCCACTTATCGCTGAAAGGGACTTACATGCTAAAACTGGATAATCTTTTCAAATAAATAGACTGCCGCTTATCTGAAAGAGATAACAATGATAAGCTTCTCATGGGAGACTGCCACTTATCTGGGGGATACAAATGAAATGATAAGCTTCTCTAGAGAGACTGCCACTTATCTGATGAAAATAAGCTTCCATGATCAAAATATGATTCAGCTTCTTCTTTAACTAAATGATTCATTTCGAAAGGGTAAATAAACCTCCCCACGCCTCTAAGGTTTGTGTGCCATGAACGGGTCTCAGTTTCTTCTTTTACTTGAAAAGGGTAAAATAAACCTCCCCACGCCTCCAAGGTTTGTATGCCATGAACGGGTCTCAGTTTCTTCTTTTACTTGAAAAGGGTAAAGTAAACCTCCCCACGCCTCCAAGGTTTGTATGCCATGAACGGGTATCAGTTTCTTCTTTTACTTGAAAAAGGTAAAATAAACCTCCCCACGCCTTCAAGGTGGAAGGGAAATGAAAACAAGCTTCTCGAGGGAGATGCCCACTTGTTGCTGGTAGATAGTCTGATGAAACGATAAGCTTCTCCGGAGAGACTGTCATTTATCTTGGGGAAAAGCATGATAAGCTTTTTAAGAGAGACTGTCACTTATCAGCAAAGGCGTTGTAAAAGGCTCTTCTTGAAAGATAGTGCAAAACAAATGCATGTCCAGGTTGGTTCGGCGACCGACATGGACTGAAGTTCAATCTAGAATCGAGCTAGAAAGAAACTGTCAAAAAAGACTCCTTTGAGGGAAAGAACTCGAATGAGGATTATCTTATCCTGGCACGGAAAAGATAACTGAAATAACCGTCATCCACGAGGGTTGAACTCTGTGGGGAAACTGAAATAATAGGTATTTTATGCCTAAGGTTGACGATCTACTTGGAGAGAATGGACAAACCCAGTTACTTGGCGGTAACTACAACCAAAGCAATGACAAAAGACAACGAGGATAGCAAACATGAAGATATTAAAGCGTATGTCGATGAGAATGCAAAATGCAATGAGAATGCTTATGATCATGCATATGCTGAAAAAACAAACAAAAGGAGGAAACAAGCGATAAAATAAATACCTCGATAGGGATACCAGGTGACCTCTGCAAAAATACATCTTTCAAGGGATAGAAATGTTGATGGTGGAACCAAATCTTGCTTCAAAGTTCCGAATTCTCTGGGGAGAACAAAATTCCATTTGGGGATAAGATATCATGACTTCACTGGAGGATTGCCATCATGAATCTGAATCCTGATCAAAGAAGACCTGTCATCTTAGGATTGGAGACTTCTGGGGATAAAATAAATAACCGCTTCATAAGGAAGTGTGGAGCTAGGCAGCTTCATGGGGAAAATGTAACAACTTCCTGGAAAAGTACATGAACTTCATGGGGAAAGGACATCAAACTTCCCTGGGGAAAGTACACCAAACTTATTTGGGGAAAATATCAACTTCCCGGGGAAAGTATCAACTTCCTGGGGAAACTATCTCGACTTCTTGGGGAGAATATGGCAATCTCCAGGGGAACATTTCTTGAGGAAAGTATAACAACTTCAATGAGGAAAAGACGATTCCACTAGGAGTGGGTCCTCAAAAATAAGTGTATCACTTGGAAGATACTGGGGATATCTCTGCAGTCTTGTAAGTCACAGGAGATTACTGGCTTGGTCCAAAGTGTTGTCAGCTTATAGTCTCGTTGGGGACTTGCGCTGAGGAAATGGTTTAAAAGTGCTTCTGCAACATTGTGACTTACTGGGGAATGAAGACGTCCTTCAGATATTTCCACAAGTCAAAGCAACTTTATATTTTTCAAAGCGTTTTCAAAATAGTTTTTTAGTTTAGAAAACTTTTCACTTTCAAAATTATTATTAACGAATAACAATTTGCATAACAAAAATGAAGTAGAGATAGCATAAATGGCAAAAATTCAATAGCAAAAGGTTTGATTTTATTGAATAATGGTAGCTTGCTAATGGTAAGGCTCCATGGAGAATTACATTTGAAATTTGCAATAGGGAAAGGTTACATTGAATCCAACAACCTCTACTGACCCTAATAACTAAGACTACCTAGAATCCTGCTTCTGACAAAAGCGATTGGATTGGAGTTGATCTGTTGTAAATGTTTTTTGATGATCGGCGTCATATGATGAAGTGAAATGCCTTTGTCCCTAATTTTTTCCTGGATCGCGCTTTTGGATTTTCAATCCACCGGGAGGATCATTTTTGCCTAAGCCACCTTTCCAGGTTTTCAGCTTAGCGAGCTATTTTCTTTTTTTTTTTTTGTATTTTCATCCCTAATTTTTGCCTAGATCTCCTTCATAGGTTGTGATCCACCGGGATACCCATTATTGCCTAAGTCGCGTTTCAAAGTTTTCGACTTAGCGGGTTATTTTAGGCATAATATTTTCTGACTGCATCAGAGTTCACAGGATGTGCAAGCTCTTCACCATCCATTGTTGTAAGAATTAGCGATCCTCCGGAGAAGACTGTCTTCACAATAAATGGGCCTTCGTAATTGGGCATCCATTTCCCGCGCATGTCTTTATAAACTGGCAAGATTTTCTTGAGTACGAGTTCTCCTTGGCGAAACTCATGGATTCAGACTTTCTTGTCAAAGGCTCTCTTCATCCGTTTCTGATATAACTGACCATGTCACATTGCAGTCAGGCGCTTCTCGTCGATGAGATTTAGCTGTTCAAATCTGTCTTGAACCCATTCGGCTTCATCAAGCTTGGTTTCCATCAATACCCTTAAGGAAGTTATTTTTACTTTGATGGGGAGGACGGCGTCCATTCCATATACCAATGAAAAAGGGGTTGCCCCTGTTGAAGTTCGCACTGAAGTTCTGTATCCATGTAAAGCAAATGGTAATATTTCATGCCAATCCTTGTAAGTCTTGACCATATTTTACAGGATTTTCTTAATGTTTTTATTTGCAGCTTCAACAGCTCCATTCATTTTAGGACGGTAAGGAGAAGAATCATGATGTGCAATCTTGAAATTTTTGCACAATTCTTTCATGGTCTTATTGTTCAGATTGGTACTGTTGTCTGTTATGATCAGGCTTGGAATACCATAGCAGTAGATAATGTATTTCTTGATGAAGCGGGAAACCACTTGCTTGGTCACGTTGGCGTAGGAAGCAACTTCTACCCATTTGGTGAAGTAGTCAATAGCAACTAGAATGAATCAGTGACCGTTGGAAGCTTTCGGCTCAATTACCCCAATCATGTCAATACCCCACATTAAGAAAGGCCGCGGTGAAGATAAAACATTCAACGGTGTTGGAGGTACGTGGACCTTGTCAGCATAAATTTGGAACTTATGGCATTTCCTGGCATATTGGATGCAATCAGATTCCATGGTTAACTAGTAGTATCCAACTCTTAGAATCTTCTTGGACATAGCATAACCGTTGGCATGGGTTCCAAAGGTTCCTTCATGAATCTCTTGAAGTAACATGTCTGCTTCATGTCTGTCAACATATTTAAGCAGAACCATGTCGTAGTTTCTCTTGTATAGCACATCGTTGCTCATGAAGAACATGGATGCCAATCTTCTCAGATTCTTCCTGTCAAGATTAGTAGCATCCGCTGGATACTCTTGCTTGAGCAGATAATTCTTAATGTCATAAAACCAAAGCTTGTCATCAGTTTCTTCTTCAACCATCTAATAGTAGGCAGGCTCAGTCTTGCGTTCAATCTGAATGCGGGTAGCATCATTGAAATATATGACTTTCCACATTGAGGCTAACATGGCTAGAGCATCGGCAATATGGTTTTTAGATCTCGAAATATGCTTGAAAGTAATCTCATCAAAGTATTCAATCATTTTAACAATGTAGGCTCTGTATGGGATTAAATATTCATGTCTGGTCTCCCATTCACCTTTAACTTGATAAATAACCAAATCTGAATCTCCACTCACTTCAAGAATTTTGATTCTGAGGTCAATAGCTGCTTCAAGGCCAAGAATGCATGCTTCATATTCGGCGATATTGTTGGTACATTCAAAGTCTAACCTTGTTGTAAATGGGGTATAACCACCTTCTGGATTCATCAGAACGGCGCCTATGCCATGCCCACTGTAATTAGAGGAACCATCAAACATCATCTTCCAACAGAGACCCGGCTCGAGACCTTCATCAGGACCTGGCTCTTCATAATCCTTCACTAACATAATGTCTTCGTCGGGAAAGTCAAACTTTAGAGGCTCATAATCTTCAACTGGATGGTCTTCCCGAAACAGGAGGAATCAAGATATGAGGTTCTTACAGGTAACCCTTGATCTTCACAAATGCTTGCTAACAATCAGAATTCCAATGAATAACCCGACCTTTGCAAAGTAACTTGAAGATTGGCTCACAGGTAGCAGTCATATTGGAAATGAATCTAGAGATGTAGTTCAGTCGTTCAAGAAAACATCTGACTTGTATTTCAGTTTGC
This sequence comes from Lathyrus sativus, assembly GCA_963859935.3. Lineage (NCBI taxonomy): Eukaryota > Viridiplantae > Streptophyta > Magnoliopsida > Fabales > Fabaceae > Lathyrus > Lathyrus sativus. Next base: position 786,591 of record CAWUDS030000678.1, on the reverse strand, counting down.
AGAGCTGGCGTGTCCAGAATGGCTCTGACCTTGTCAGGATCTACTTCAATTCCTTGTTGGTTGACGATAAAACCAAGTAGTTTTCCAGATCTAACACCAAAGATACACTTAGTAGGATTCAATTTCAACTGATATTTCCTGAGTCATTCAAACAGTTTCAGCAAATGATCCAAATGGTCCTCTTCTCTTTGAGATTTGGCAATCATATCAACCACATAAACTTTGATCTCTTTATGCATCATGTCATGAAAGAGAGCGACCATAGCTCTTTGATATGTTGCCCCTGCGTTATTCAAACCGAAGGGCATAACTTTGTAGCAATAGGTTCCCCAAGGAGTAATGAATGTAGTCTTTTCTCTGTCGGTAGGATCCATCTTGATCTGATTGTAACCAGAGAAACCATCCATAAAAGAGAAAGCTGCAAAACTGGTTGTATTATCCACAAGCGTGTCAATATGCGGCAGAGGGAAATCATCTTTTGTGCTTGCTTTGTTCAAATCCCTGTAATCTACACACATTCTGACTTTACCGTCCTTTTTGGGTACTGGGATAATGTTGGCTACCCAATCAGGATACCTCGCAACTGTAAGGAAACCTGCATCAAGTTGTTTCTTAACCTCATCTCGAATCTTCAGAGCCATGTCAGGTCTTGTTCTTCGAAGTTTCTGCTTGATAGGTGGACATTTTGGCTTAAGTGGCAACTTGTGAACAACAATATCAGTGTCTAAACCGGGCATATCTTGATACAACCATGCAAACACATCAGAATATTCCTCTAGAAGCTTGACCAATCTCTTTTTGATCTCGGCCCCAAGTGTTGTACCAATCTTGACCTCTTTCTTGTCTTCATCAGTGCCAAGATTAATCAAATCTACCTTCCCTTTGTACAACTGAAGCTCAGTGTACTCATACTCAGCCAATTTTTCCAGTTTAGCAGGTACTTCAAAATCTTCATCACCCTCATCTTCAGCATAACAAATGGGTGAATCCTAGTCAGGAGTGAAAGCATGGTCATTGGATTCAACAAGGTTTGGGATAGCACTGCATGTTGGAAGGATTATTTTATTAAAATGCACAAGGAAATGCAAGAGAAAGAGAATGCTTTTTTTTAGTTTTTGAAATGATTGCTAATTTCATTTAAAAAAAGGTAAAAATAGAAAACGGTAAATGAAACAAATAGAATTTAACAAAATGCATTTATTAATATCCTTTTAAAAGTGAAAAGGTGGCCTACAAAATAATCTAGTAGCTTTAGGCATAGCTATGGAATTTTGAAAACAGCAATGAAAAGCATTAAATTACTTTGACACAGGAAAAATCACGGGGATCTATATGGCTTCCCAGTTGTTCAGAGTTGCATCGCACTTGAATACCAGGTTGCTCAGGTCTTCATCATCATCATCATTGTTGATAGCATTGACTTGGAAACCTCCACTAACAAATACTTCTTGGACAGTCTTCGGGCGCCCTTTGACATATGTAGAAGCTTTATCATGAGTTGGTTTGTAACCCAACCCGCGGCAATTCGTGTTGGTCTTAATGTCGATCACTTCTCCCCAACCTTTAGGTATGCCCCTGTCGATTGTTGATCTGGTGCTGTGAAAGATGTAAAAGATGGATTACTCTGACCAATTATTTCTTCAACTTCCAAAAGGACAGCATTGGCGATCTCAAGTGCTTGGAAAGAAGTTTCTAAAGCGTCTTCATCAGCCTCAATGTAACAGAAAGAAGATAGGTTACTGACCATCAGATCCTCTTCACTGTGTATAATAACTAGCTTTTTATAGACCACAAAATTCATCTTGTGATGCAGAGTTGAAGTTACAACTCTAGCGGCATGGATCCAAGGTCTTCCAAGTAAACAGTTGTAGTTAAGATTGATGTCCATTACTTGGAATGTGATGTTGAAAACATGTGGTCCAATCAAGATTGGTAACTCCACTTCTCCAATCACTGCCCTACGAGAACCATCGAAAGCTTTGGCGATCAAGGAGGTAGGCTTCATCACAATCTCTTTGCAAGCCAACTTGGTAAGAACTCTCTTGGGTAGGACGTTCAAAGATGAACCGGTATCCACAAGCACCTTCAATAAGTTATCCTCTTGACATTTAACTGATATATGTAAAGCTAGGTTATGATTTTGATCTTCTCTTGGTAGCTCCTCATTGCTGAAGCTAAGAGTATTGCAGGCAGTAATGTTGGCAATCACCCTGTCAAATTGTCTGGTAGTAATGTCTTAAGCGACATGGGCTTGAGCCAATATCTTTTGCAAAGCAGTTCTGTGAGCAGGTGAACTCATCAAAAGAGATAAAATAGAGATCTTAGAAGGAGTCTGATGAAGTTGATCAATAACTTTGTAGTCGCTCTTTTTGATGATCCTAAAAAATTCAGTGTCTTCATCGTTGGTAACTGCTTCTTTATCTTTATCTTTGGCAGGAACAGTAGCAGTGCTAGCTTCTTTAGGCGGAGCCTCACTGAAACGAGGAGTATAAATACGACTGCTACAAGTCATCTTGCTTACCCCAGCTATGTTTGTCACATTTTCAATATCAGTCTTCAAATCTTCCCTCGGAATAACTTTTCCAGATTCTTTGTCAATCATGGTCACATCATATTTCCAGGGTACAACTTTAAGATCTATGAAATGAAAAGAACTAGGCTTCTGAATAATTACTGGCTTCGGCTGATTCACTGTAGAAGTGGCAAGCTTAGATATGTTAAATACAGGCTTTGCAGAACTTGATCTTGGCAAATTAAACACTGGAAATTTAACATTTGGCTCTGGTAAGTTGAAGATGGGTTCGATCACGGTAACTTCATCCTTCTTCACTTTATTAACCACTTGTAAGAAACCATCTTTGATCAATTTCTAAATATCATTATGAATCGACAAACAACCCTTAGTACTGACACCACAAACTGCACAATCAACATGAGAAGTAGACACTAGACCGGCTTCAAATAGCTTCGAATGGAAACCCCGGAGAGGAATCTTGATCTGAGCAACATCAAGGATAAGGCTTTCATCATATATATCATCAATAGCATTAACGGCCCCATGGTTAGGCAAAGGATTTCTCTTGACATTCGGCTGAGGATCATCAAAAGAGAAAATCTTCTTTTCCATTAACTCTCGGACAAGATGCTTGAGAGCATAACAGCTTTCGAGATCATGGCCAAGCGCACTCTCATGAAATAAACAATGAGCGGCGACATTGTAATTGGCTGGAAGAGGATTAGGAGGCGGACCCAAAGCTCTGGTAGTAATCAAACCTTGTTGCACTAGCGAAGGGTATAACTCGATATAAGTCATTGAAATAGGAGGACATGGCTTGTACTGTATGTCGCATCGCTGCGAAGAAGGGCCGGCGGAAGACAGAAGAGTCGCCACCGTTTTTTATTTATCCCAAAGAGAAGGAAATGAAATAATCAGAGAAAACCTAACGAAAAGGGAAAAGACTGGTCATCGCAACCAAATCTCGGGTTCGGGAGTCGGTTACGCAAGGGGAATGTATTAGCACCCCTCACATTCGTCGTACTCAACGGGATCCATGCTTGTTGTCTAGTCTATGGGTGAAAAATAAACTATCTACGGCTGCTAAAGCTAAAACAGAAAGAACTGACTCGATAGGACATTGTCGCCCTATGCCTACGTATTCCCTCGTGCAATGGGAAAGTCAGAGTCAACGTAGTTCGGGAAACTACGGGGGGGATTGCTCGCAAAGACGTCACGTCTTGTGCCTACGTATTCTCATCTGGCATGAGAAATCAGAGCAAAACATAGTTCAGGCCAACTACGGGTAAACGGGGTGTTCTAGATCACACGAGGGTGAGAGAAAAGGTAGACGATACTAGCGTACGCATTCTAGCAGTTAGGTGTATTGCTGCTCGACCATTGGAGACTTAGGCGTTACCTGTTTGCGGTAGAACGGACATAGTATGTCATGGGTTTAAAGGTACGGGTTACCTAAAGGGGAAAAAGGAAATTGCTTGCTAGGATTGTCGCAATCCTATGCCTACGTACTTTAACAGATATGAGAGATCAGAGCATCCGTAGTTCGGCCAACTACGGAAAACAGTCTCGATCGTACGGAGGCGAGAGGAAAAGGGGCCTCGATTGCATGGGGGCAAGAGAGGGGATCTCAATCGCCAGGATGCGAGAGAAAGGAGTCTCGATCGCACGGGGGCGAGAGAAAAGAGGATCTAGGCAAAGACACGCCTAAACGGGAAGGAACTCGGGACACACACGCTAGAACCTAAGGCGTAGGAGCGAATGCGTCGCATAATGCCCAAAGGGTATACACTAAACACTCTAGACGAATGAGAGGAGGCCCCCCACTCATCATTTCCCACGTACCTATTGCTTAGAACTCACAATGCTTGGCAGTTGATTAAAATACTTGAATTAGAAAGATGTTATCGAACGGAGTGGTTCCGTTGACCCTTGACGTTATGCGCAAGCTCCATTGCAGTCATCTCCTCTTTTGATCCTTGATGATGCTTCGAATCGGGACCAATGTGACGCTAAACCATCATAGCTCGACTTATAAGGGAAGTCGAACTTTAAGAGGTCGCGTATTAATATTCATGCTATGGACAAGATAGAGAAATGACATTGAGGGTCATTCTCCAATTTAATCGTGTCGCACGGACCAAAAACAATGGGATCTCGTCTTGCGGATACAGGACTTCATCGATCACAGAAAGTCAAAACAAAATCGAAAGATGAAGAGAAATGAGGAGAGGAAAGAGGTGGTCTCAGATCCAACATTATTCATCAATAATTTGACTGGTAATGAATTACGGAAATGTCGTCATCGACCAAAGAAAATGAAAGGAAATAAAGGCAAAAATGAAAAGAGGAGAGAAAGAAGTGGTCTTGATTCCTTCATTTCTTATCAATAATTTGACGGAGAATCGAAGGAAATCTCTTCATCGACCAAAAACAAATGAAATGAAATAAAGGCGAAAAACAAATGGAAACAAGAATTCAATTCCTAAAATGGAATAAAACTTCTAATAGAAAAATTAAGGTTCTAGAGAAATTTAAAAGAAATTGAAAATGAAAATAAAATATAAAATCTATACAAAATATATGTATAATATTCTAAAAGAAAATAATAATTTCCTAAAAGAAAATAGTAAGGTATATTTACAAAATAGGATTTAAAACAATATCCAAAATTGTATACATTTTGCTATGTAAATCAAATAGGAACTAATAGCAACATGGGGGATACATCATCCAAACAGGGAAGTTCAGTGAGGAATTCGGTTGGCCTTCAGCCCAACTCACAAACAGAAGTAGCAGACCAAAGGAAGGGGGCATATTAGGAGTATGGGGGTAAGATCTGAAAATTAAACAATTGGGTCGAAGCCCACTAACCCAACCCAGGAAGCTCCGCGAAGATCTTATCATCTTCTTCGTTCACTATAGTCAGCAACAAACCCTAGCTTATGCCGCCATCACTTCGTCTCTCTCCGTCTTAATTCTTCTTCCCGTTTATCTCTTGCAATCTTCATCCCTGTTTCTGATTTCATGCTTTCCTTCTTCTTCTGTTAAGAAAACAAAGCCAGATAACAAACCAATAAAACTTGAAAGAAAAACAACAGTTGCTACATTCAGAGATTTTTGTTGATCGAAGCTTCGTTCATGGAGGATTAACGAAGATTGGCTCGATGGATGAATGTTGAGAAGGTGAAGATCTACAAGTGTTATTGAAATTCTGGAAAACGGTTGACGAAGATCCATGTGTTGCATGTTAGATCCAACAATGAAGACGAGGACTCGTGATGTGGCTGTGAAGAAACTTGGTTCGAGATCTGAAGAAAATTCATGAGGAGATTCAATGGTGTTGAAGGTTAACGCGAGGATCCGCGAAAATGGTCAATCGGTGAGATTGTGGTGTTCCGAATCTGAACGTTTTGAGAAGATCTAAGATGAGTGGTTGGAAGTAGATCTGGATTTTTAGATCGAAGGTTTGAAAAACTTTGATGAAGATTCGTATGAACAGGATGCGTTTATGAAGAATTTCTGGAGAAATTGTGATGAACGGATGAATATCTGTATGAATTTATGAAGATTTATGGAAAATGGTATGAACACGGATAAAGATCCGTATGAATTGTTCATGAAGTTGCTGGGAAAGTATGAACATATGAACATGGATGAACTTTGGATGAGTTTTCTGGTGGGATGAATGAGTTTTCTGATGTTGATGAAATTTGAAGGGTTGATGGTGGTTACAGGGTGGCGGTGGTCGGTTTCATGAAGAAGAAGAGAGTGGACAGTTAAGGACGGCTGACCTAGGTTTAGGGTTAGGGTTGTCCTCTGGTAGGGGACAATGAATAGTGACTTTTATAGTGAAATCATGACACGTGGCAGACTTAATTGATGATGAATTGCTGATTAAACTAATTAATGATATGCTAATGAACCATGTTGTTGTTGACTAAAGCTGATATTAAAACTCTAATAATAAAAATAATTATACTAATCTAAATTCAAATTAAAAACTACTAATAAAACAAACAAATAATCTAATTAAAAATAAAATCCATTTAAATGAACTAGAAAAATAAACTCTTTTAAAAACTATTTTCTAAAACCAATAAAAAAGTTTAACAAATAAAGTCTATATTAAAAATAAAAATCTACTCCTATTTAAAATACTTTCTACATAATTCTAAAAAGAAAATTAAGACTATTATATTTAAAAACAAATAAATCTAAATCTAAAATTATAATATTTTCTAAAATATTCTAAAACTATTAAAAATAAAAATAAAAATAAAATCTATAAAAAAAGAGAATAAAGCAAAAATATGAATAAAAATATGCAAAATGCCATGGAGAAATGGGTGAGCACCGAAATGCGCCAAATTATCAACACAGATTGAATTATCAAGAGGAAAGCGACTTTTGTTCTATTTCGACACTGAACTTTCCGTTTGAATGATTTGAAACGCCTGAAACGCAAGCAAAGCAGCTAAAGTTCTGATAAATTCAACCCGGACGATAATACAGGCAAAATGCGACCTAAATAATATGCAGATGAAAATGAAACAAATGTCAGTCAAAGCTAGAAAACTGGTGGGCAAATTTTAGGGGGCAACAGCTGGCCCTATTCAATCGACTTGGACCAGAAGGGATGAAAAGCAACCGCTTTCAGACATTCATGGTAGAAGGTGATTGACTACAAAAAGAACCTAGAAATTTGCAGTCTGATCAGGATAGTAAACAATTGGAACCCAATCGTACGTCGTCGGAAAGAACATCGTATCCAAAGATCACATCGTCTAATGATAGACGGGAAGCAAACCAAAATCACATCGTCTAATGGTAGATGGAAAGATATCCGAAATCACATCGTCTAAGGGTAGACAGAGAGAATACCGTATCCAAAACACTCACATTGTCTAATGATAGACGAAGAGAAAACCATATCCAAAACACTCACATTGTCTAATGATAGACGGAGAGAAGCATCATATCCAAAATCACATCGTCTAAGAGTAGACGGAAAAGAACCATACCCAAAATCACATCGTCTAAGAGTAGACGGAGAGGAACCATATCCAAATCACTCACATCGTCTAAGAGTAGACGGAGAGGAACTATATCCAAAATCACATCGTCTAAGAGTAGACGGAGAGGAACCATATCCAAAATCACATCATCTAAGAGTAGACGGGAAGGAACCATATCCAAAATCACATCGTCTAAGAGTAGGCGAAGAGAACCGTATGCGGATGTCATCATCAAAGGGCTGACGGACAAAGAAAGTCTGCTTGGAGATGTCATCATCAGAGGGCTGACGGACAAAGAAAATCTGCTTGGAGATGTCATCATCAGAGGGTTGATGGACAAAGAAAATCTGCTTGGAGATGTCATCATCAGAGGGCTGACGGATAAAGAAAATTTGCTTGGAGATGTCATCATCAGAGGGTTGACGGACAAAGAAAATCTGCTTGGAGAAGTCATCATCAGAGGACTGACGGACAAAGAAAATCTGCTTGGAGATGTCATCATCAGAGGGTTGACAGACAAAGTACGACCGACGTATGATTTGGAACCCAAAAGTAAGAAAGCAGATGAGTTGACTGAACCAGGCCATTGGAGTTATGCCACTGTCTTGATTGAAGAGTTGATTCAGGTCGCCACGGAAGGCTTATAAAAATTGGCTTATGCTTCGCGTCCACATGTTTAAAAAAATTTTTGTAGCGTAATGCTCCATACGAAATGGAAATGCTACGCATTTAAGGATGTAATGCAAATATGACGCAAATATGAACTATATGCAAAAATGCAAATGCAGGCTCGAGCTGCTGGAGGAAAGCTGGATGTGAAAGAACTACTCCAGCAAAATAAATGCTGAAGAGGTGAAGCCAACTCCGCTGGGAATAACCGGATGTGCCAAGTATGATTGGACTTTTTCTGGGGAAGACAGGTGAAGGGTTACGACTTCCCGACATTCATCTTGAACCTGAAGATTGACTGCACTTGCTTGAATAGCTCTGAGTAGCTCTGAAGATATGGAGAGGAAAAGTTCCCTTATTTCCAAACTTGCCCCAGGTTGTGGGTTCTCTGTATAAATCTTCCTCGAAAGGAGATCTGAAAGCTCTGTACTCTACTGATTTGATATGAACTGCCTCAGCATCATGAACCTCGGATAGGTGCTTTAAATTAACTGCCTTCTGGGTAAGGATAATACCCGTGCTCTTGGGGTGACCTGCCCCAGCCTTGAAGTGATTTGCCCCTAATTGGCTGATTTGTAGAGAAGTGCCCCTGGCTGACTTCGAGAGATTTACCGAATCTCGGCCTGATTGCCCCAGACTAACTGAACCTTGGAATGGATGACTCCCTTTGATGATCATTTGATATGCCTTGCCCCTTCTCAACGGAGTATTCAGGCGCTCTGCATCTTATCTCAATCAAACTTTCCACTGTGGAAACTCTCCTGATGTCAAGTGCTTACTCGCAAGTCAAAAAAAATGTTTTGCAGAGATAATATTAATGCAATGCATATGACAGTTTTGAAATCCAAGTCTGTTCACTGGAGAAAAGAGTTGTGACATTTAGTGAATGAATCACTTATCATGATGTCAACACCAATACCAACATGGTAAGAAAATCCTTTTTAGGAGTCAGTTTCGACGCGATCTTTACCGAAGTATGCTTTCGAAACAAACCTTCTTCAATTAGGTTTTTTGACGGTTGTAACGTGGTCAGGTTCACGGTTTGAAAGAAAGGATATAAGGCTCAAAGTTCTGTTTAACCCACCCATTCTCCTTGATGTTCTCCAATCCTATATTCAGCTAATTCGACACAAACGTTCACCTCTCACAGGTTGAATGACAAGAGTGATGGTTCAGGAAACCACAACTTTTCGGAGTGATAGTCACTCGCTTTTTGTCTTTGGTGTCTGGCTCACACGACTTGTTCTTCATCATTTTTTGACAATAGTATGCTCTCCAATAGGAATTTGTGCAGGCTGAGCTTGAGCAACATTGTTCGCTGGAGTCCCCTGAATATTGGCCTCTCCTCTAGTCATAGTTGTCATGGCTTACATGAGCTGATCCAACTGATTCTTCATCAATTCAAACTCTGCTCTTGTAACAACCTGATTCTGCTCTCTTGAGTTCATGATCCTTCCAAAAGCTAATTCAAGTCCAGTACGAGTGCCAGGAAATCAACTACGGGTTGGACAAAAGACGGGTAAGCTTTCTGTTCCGGCCGAGGATGGATATTCAAACATGAGATGCACATGAAATGCAATGCAAAATGCTGATGCAACAAACAAAGGATAAAAAATCCCACAAAGCACTGAACAACTGTTGTGCTGCTGACTAGACAAGTTCAAAAGTTCGCTCCTGAAGAGAAAACCAAAATACTGGGTAGGTTGGAGGTCAAGTTTCCAGCATAACCCAATCCCTCTCACAGGTGTGGACCTAATCTCTGATAAGGTTCGACATCCTATGCGGTCTCCAGTGTCACAGACTTTCGAGAAACAATGATACGTTCATCATTTCTGGTTTGGCATCATTGTCTCACAAAGCGGCCTCACTTAGCTGACTCCTAAGTGATCGCTCTCCAGAGTCGACAGCTTTCAGATCCAACACCTCCGTCCTAACCAGCAGGATGAGATGTCTTCAAAGAAAACCTCGTCTGAACGCATATTTCGTGAGGACTAGTGCATGCTGCCATACAGGTCCATCACTACTTTCCATATCTAATGTTATATGTATCCTCAAGCCTAGGTTTTGGCTTATCTCTCAAAGGAACAACCACCCAACAGCACAACAACAACAAATAATAATATAGTGTAGAGAATGTAAATACAACAATATACAAAATACAACACACAAATTTATACACACCCAAAGACAAGCAAAAAAATGCTAGGATTGACTCGCATAGGGGATGGGAAAAGTCCCCAGCAGAGTCGTCATTTGTCGCATCGCTGCGAAGAAGGGCCGGCGGAAGACAGAAGAGTCGCCATCGTTCGTTATTTATCCCAAAGACAGGGAAAGGAAACGATCATAGAAAACCTAACGAAAAGGGAAAATACTGGTCATCGCAACCAAATCTCGGTTTCGAGAGTCGGTTACGCAAGGGGAAGGTATTAGCACCCCTCACGTCCGTCGTACTCGACGGGATCCATGCTTGTTGTCTAGTCTATGGGTGAAAAACAAACTATCTCCGGCTTGCTAAAGCTAAAACAGACAGAACTGACTCGATAGGACATCGTCGCCCTATGCCTACGTATTCCCTCGTGCAATGGGAAAGTCAGAGTCAACGTAGTTCGGGAAACTACGGGGGGGATTGCTCGCCAAGACGTCGCGTCTTGTGCCTACGTATTCTCATCTGGCATGAGAAATCAGAGCAAAATGTAGTTCATGCCAACTACGGGTAAACGGGGTGTTCTCGACCACACGAGGGTGAGAGAAAAGGTAGACGATACTAGCGTACGCATTCTAGCAGTTAGGTGTATTGTTGCTAGACCATTGGAGACTTAGGCGTTACCTGTTTGCGGTAGAACGGACGTAGTATGTCATGGGTTTAAAGGTACGGGTTACCTAAAGGGGGAAAAAGAAAAGTGCTCGCTAGGATTGTCGCAATACTATGCCTACATACTCTCAACAGATGTGAGAGATCAGAGCAGCCGTAGTTCGGCCAACTACGGAAAACAGTCTCGATCGCATGGAGGCGAGACGAAAGAGGGTCTTGATTGCACGGGGGAATGAGAGAGGATCTCAATCTCCAGGATGCGAGAGAAAGGAGTCTCGATGGCACAGGGGCAAGAGAAAAGAGTCTCGATCGCACGGGGCGAGAGAAAAGAGGAGCTAGGTCAAGACATGCCTAAACGAGAAGGAACTCGGGACACACATGCTAGAACCTAAGGCGTAGGAGCGAATGCGTCGCATATTGCCCAAAGGGTATACACTAAACACTCTATACGAATGAGAGGAGGCCCCTCAATCATCATTTCCCACGTACCTATTACTTAGAACTCACAACGCTCGGCGGTTGATTAAAAGACTTGAATTAGAAAGATGTTACCGAACGGAGTGGTTCCGTTGACCCTTGACATTGTGCGCAAGCTCCATTCCAATCTTCTCCTCTTTTGATCCTTGATGATGCTTCGAATCGGGACCAATGTGACGCTAAACCTTCATAGCTCGACTTATAAGGGAATTCGAACTTTAAGAGGACGCGTATTAACATCCATGCTATGGACAAGATAGAGAAATGACATTGAGGGTCATTCTCCAATTGAATTGTGTCGCACGGGCCAAAAACAGTGGGATCTCGTCTTGCGGATACAAGACGTCATCGATCACAGAAAGTCAAAATAAAATCGAAAGATGAAGAGAAATGAGGAGAGAAAAGAGGTGGTCTCAGATCCAACATTATTCATCAATAATTTGACTGGTAATGAATTACGGAAATGTCGTCATCGACCAAAGAAAATGAAATGAAATAAACTCGAAAATGAGAAAGAGGAGATAAAGAAGTGGTCTTGGATCCTTCATTTCTCATCAATAATTTGACGGAGAATCAAAGGAAATCTCTTCATCGACCAAAAACAGATGAAATGAAATAAAGTCGAAAAACAAATGGAAACAAGAATTCAATTCCTAAAATAGAATAAAACTTCTAATAGAAAAATTAAGGTTCTAAATAAATTGAAAATGAAAATAGAATATAAAATCTATACAAAATATATGTATAATATTCTAAAAGAAAATAAAAATTTCCTAAAAGAAAATAGTAAGGTATATTTACAAAATAGGATTTCAAACAATATCCAAAATTCTATACATTTTGCTATGTAAATTTGATAAGAACTAATAGCAACATGGGGGATACACCATCCAAACAGGGAGGTTCAGTGAGGAATTCGGTTGGGCCTTCCGCCTAACTCACAAATAGAAGTAGCAGACCAAAGGAAGGGGGCATATTAGGAGTATGGGGGTAAGATCTGAAAAATAAACAATTAGGCCGAAGCCCACTAACCCAACCCAGGAAGCTCCGCGAAGATCTTATCATCTTCTTCGTTCACTATAGTCAGCAACAAACCCTAGCTTCCGCTGCCGTCACTTCGCCTCTCCCCGTCTCAATTATTCTTCCCGTTTATCTCCTGCAATCTTCATCCCTTATTCTGATTTCATGCTTTCCTTCTTCTTCTGTTAAGAAAACAAATCCAGATAACAAACCAATAAAACTTAAAAGAAAAACAATAGTTGCTACATTCATAGATTTGTGTTGATCGAAGCTTCGTTCATGGCGGATTAGCGAAGGTAGGCTCGATGGATGAACGTTGAGAAGGTGAAGATCTACAAGTGTTGTTGAAGTTCTGGAAAACGGTTGATGAAGATCCATGTGTTGCATGTTAGATCCAACAATGAAGACGAGGACTCGTGATGTGGCTGTGAAGAAACTTGGTTCGAGATCTGAAGAAAATTCATGAGGAGATTCAATGGTGTTGAAGGTTAACGTGAGGATCCGCGAAAACGGTGAATCGGTGAGATTGTGGTGTTCCGAATATGGACATTTTGAGAAGATCTATGATGAATTGAGTTCAGATGAAGTTTGATGAGTGGTTGAAAGTAGATCTGGATTTTTAGATCAAAGGTTTGAAAAACTTTGATGAAGATTCGTATGAACAAGATGAGTTTATGAAGAATTTATGGAGATATTGTGATGAACAGATTAATATCCGTATGAATTTATGAAGATTTCTGGAAAATGGTATGAACACGGATGAAGATCCGTATGAATTGTTCATGAAGTTGCTGGGAAAGTATGAACGTATGAACATGGATGAACTTTGGATGAGTTTTCCAGTGGGATGAATGAGTTTTCCGATGTTGATGAAATTCGAAGGGTTGATGGTGGTTACAGGGTGGCGGCGGTCGGTTTCATGAAGAAGAAGAGAGTGAACAGTTAAGGACGGCTGACCTAGGTTTAGGGTTAGGGTTGTCCTCTGGTAGGGGACAATGAATAGTGACTTTTATAGTGAAAACTTGACATGTGGCAGGCTTAATTGATGATGAATTGCTGATTAAACTAATTAATAATATGCTAATGAACCATGTTGTTGTTGACTAAAGCTGATATTAAAACTCTAATAATAAAAATAACTATACTAATCTAAATTCAAATTAAAAACTACTAATAAAACAAACAAATAATCTAATTAAAAATAAAATCCATTTAAATGAACTAGAAAAATAAACTCTTTTAAAAACTATTTTCTAAAACCAATAAAAAAGTTTAACAAATAAAGTTTATATTAAAAATAAAAATCTACTCCTATTTAAAATACTTTCTACATAATTCTAAAAAGAAAATTAAGACAATTATATTTAAAAACAAATAAATTTAAATCTAAAATTATAATATTTTCTAAAATATTCTAAAACTATTAAAAATAAAAATAAAAATAAAATCTATAAAAAAGAGAATAAAGCAAAAATATGAATAAAAATATGAAAAATGTCATGGAGAAACGGATGAGCACCGAAATGTGCCAAATTATCAACACGGATTGAATTATAAAGAGGAGAGCGACTTTTGTTCGATTTCGGCACTAAACTTTTCGTTTGAATGATTTGAAACGCCTAAAACGCGAGCAAAGCAGCTAAAGTCCTGATAAATTCAATCTGGATGATAATACGAGCAAAATGCGACCTAAATGATATGCAGATGAAAACGAAACAAAAGCCAGTCAAAGCTAGAAAACTGGTGGGCAAATTTTAGGGTGCAACATTGTATCCTATTGGGAACATTTTGACGAGGTGCCTGATTCTTTGGTTGTTGATAGGCCGGAGTGTTGGACGCTCGTTGATAGTTGGCAGGAGCTTGTGCATGCTGATAACCAGGAGGTTGTTGATATACCGGAGGTTGATAGACAGGAGCTGGTTGCACAGGCTGATATGCAGGAACTTGCTGATTGAAGGCAGGTGTAACAGCAGCTACATAAGGTTGTTGAACATACTGAAACAGATAACCTTGTTGTTGAACATAATTCTGCTGGTGTTGATAAGGCTGATTTCTTCGTCTACTTGCAGATACAACATTAGTTTCACCCTCTTTCTTCTTCTGAGAACTAGATGAAGGTTTCTTCGCATGATCTTTAGAGCTTGAACTACCAGCAACACTTGACATTTTACCATTTTTCAGACCCAATTCAACTTTTACACCAACAACAACGATGTCAGAAAAATTAGCAGTCACACTACCAACCATTCTCTCGTAGAATTCTGGACGAACAATGTCAACAAACCAATCGGCCAATTCTTTTTCAGTTAGAGGAGGTTCTACTTGCGAAGAAATCTCTCTCCACCTTTGAGCATACTCTTTGAACGATTCTGCACTCTTCTGAGACATACTGAGCAGTTGTCTATGGTTAAGAGCCAGATCCATATTGTATTTGTAATGTTTGATGAAGGCATCAAACAAATCTTGAAAACTCTTAATACGGGATTGATCTAGAGTTAAGTACCATTTTGAGGAAGCACCTTTCAGACTGTCCTGGAAACAATTTATCATCAACTTATCATTCTTAACATGAGCAGCCATCTTTCGGTAGTACATAATCATATGATTCTTCGGATAAGTAGCACCTTCATAACGGTCGAAGCTCGGAGTTTTGAACTTCGGAGGAATAACCAGACCAGATACCAGACATATATCTCTGGCAGCAGCACCAAAGATTTGATCACCTTCCATCATTCTCAGCCTTTTATCAATAGTTTCAACATTCTCACGCGGCTTTTCATGACGTTCATCTTCATCCTCTTTCACATCAGGGATATCATATACCGGCTTATTGAAATATGTCTGCACACGAGTATGAACAGTAGCTGGTGCAAAAGTCGGAATCACTTGAGGAGCTTCAGAAACTAGAGGAACAGCTTGAGGAACCGGTTGAGTAATAGGAACCGCAGGAGGAGGAGGCACAAACCCAAATAGAAGACCATAAGGAGGTACACTTGCAGTAGTAATGGAAGGTTGAGGATCCACAATAGTATTGGTAATCTCAAAAATAATAGTGGGCTGAGTATCCATTATTGCATTAATAACTGTTGCA
This sequence comes from Lathyrus sativus, assembly GCA_963859935.3. Classification (NCBI taxonomy): domain Eukaryota; kingdom Viridiplantae; phylum Streptophyta; class Magnoliopsida; order Fabales; family Fabaceae; genus Lathyrus; species Lathyrus sativus. The sequence continues at coordinate 770,992 of CAWUDS030000678.1, read as the reverse complement.
CCCTAAAATTTGACCAACCGGTTCCCACATCTGGTTTATGGTTCGACGCATTTCGCATTCGCATTCGCATACCGCATACAGTGCATTTTCTCATTCATATTGATTGTATCGGGATTACAGCCATGTTTTCACATTTCGGGTATTTCAGACCGGTTCGGATAATCGGAGATTATTTTGAGAAGTCACGCGCTTTCTGGGTGTTTTCAGCTTACGAGGTGATTTTGGAGGTTCTTGGTGTCTGGGTTTACTGCTTGCTTCGATCCGGTCTCGCGCTCTCTTTTATGTTGTTTGTTTGCCTTTGTTTGCATTTTTAGGATTTAATAGCCTTTTATAGATTTTAAATAGATTTTATAGTTTTCTAGAATTTTAATATAGATTTTATTGTTTTTAGAATATTAATAGGATTTTATTTGTTTCTAGAATAATATAGTTTTTATAGTTTTTTAGATTTAATAGACATTTGATTTTATTAGATTTAATGGAGTTTTAGAATATTAGAAGATCATTTTCTTTTAATAAATAAAATAGTGTATAGATTTTTTAGATATTAGAATATAGATTTTTAGATAGGTTTTTAGGATATTATCTTTTTCTAGAAATTAAATAGGGTTTTTAATAGATTTTTTTAGATATAGGATATAATAGATTTTTTATATAGTTTTATTAGATTTAAATAGATTTTGTAGAATAATTGGATAGATTTTTAATATGAATGTTAATAGTTTTTTGTTTTAAATTGAAAGAATTTTATTTTTTAAATAGATTTTAGATATTAGTATTAATTGAATTGTTAGTTTTAATAGATTTTTTTTTCTAGATTCTAAGATAGTCTATTAATTAGATTTAGTTTTAATCATTAGGGTTAGTTTTTAATCCACAATTAATTTTCATTTAGCATTAATTAGTAGTTAATCATCCATTTAGTTCCTTAATCATTTGTTCAGTCCATTAGCATTTTTTGTCCATTATAGCCAGTTTTTGGGCATTTTCGTGGGCCCAGTTTTGGAGGCCCAGTTCCAATCATTGCCACATGTCATCTATATAAGGACCCACACGTCCCTCTCCAGCGGCGGCCACCTCATATTTTTCCCATTCTGCATGAGTGCCACTTGGCACTCCATGCACACACTCTACCACCACCTGGCCACCTCTCATCTCTCACTGGAAACACTCCCCGCCGGCCATGCAAGTCCAGTAGCCACCACAACTGCTCGCCGGCGACCACCGCAACCGTCGCTGGAATCTGCAACAGTCACCGGAAAACGCCAGATTCCCCTAAATCTTCATCTTCTCCGATCCGAATTCATCATCTTTGGATCATTTTTCCAGAAATCAATCAAACATCAAGACCATCATCTTCATCTCAGTTTTCCCAAGTTCTCCTTCAAATCTTCATCTGTGTTCTTGCCAGGCTCTCCACAAATCCATCAGAAGTGATGTACGTTCATCAAGATCACCAAGATTTCAACAACCTTCATATGAGATCTTCGCAAGAACTTCATAAACCATCCACCACCTTCAAACATTTCCAGAAGCCTCATCAAGATCCATCACGATCTTCTCCTCAAGAACATGCAACTATAATCATCGCGTTTTTCATTTTTCCAGATTGTTGTTAAATCGGCATCTATAATCATCGAGTGTTCATCGCAAATTCCTCCACCTTCGAGCAAGAACCTTCATCCAACTTCCAAGTTTCCAAATCGTTCATCAACGCATCAAGACTCGTCACACATTCTTCAGAACTTCAAGAATAGTCCAGATCACCGCTCATCAACATGTTCATAGAACTCCAAAGATCCTCCAGATTCTCCGTCATTCATCAGGTTGTTTCTTCTCCAGATTTTCTTCACCGATCTTCATGCTTTCCAGATTCTCGTTCAACCTCCAAGGACCTTCATCCCATTTCCAGGTGTTCATCTTCTTCGTGAAGATCTTCGAGACTCATAATAACCTTCGTCGCGTTTTTTCCAGAAGAACTTCGGCAATCATCAAAACCTTCATCATGTTGTTGATCTTCATCAGCGTCTTCAAGTCGTCTTTAGCTTCCTCAAATCTTCATCGACGATATGAATCTCCAAGAACGTTCAAAGACGGAGGATCCATTTCCAGAGGATGTACGTCGTTGTTTTTTGTGGTTGTTCGTCTTGGTTCATCTATTTTTGTGAGATGTAAAACAAGATGATGTTGAATCTAAGAAGTTGAACGAAATGGAAGATTGGTGAAGCTTGTTTGAGAGAGAGTCTGATGGTGAGAGAGGAGCGGCGCAAGAGGGAGAAGTGAACAGTGAACGGAGCGGAAATGGATTAGGGTTTTCAGAATGGGGAAAGGGAGTGGGCACGTGGCTTGGTTTGGTATTGGGCCTCTAAGGCCCACTCTGATTGGCACCTCCTTTTCTTTTTCCTCCCCCCTCCCTGTGTATGTGCGTTTGGCATTGGGCCCAGCGAATTTTGGGCCATACACCCTCCGTTTTGTTTCTGAACCCCCTCCCCGTTTTTTTGTTTGTTTGTTATATCTTGGGCTGGGCCCAATTCCCTCATATGTTCTTTTCTGCCTGCACCCTCAAATAATAATGCACCCCCCTACTGCATTTTATTTTCTTTTATATTTTTCTTGGAAATATTAAAAGCATATTATAGGGTATTATAGATTTAATATAGTTTTTCTATTTTCTTTATAGAATATATAGCTATTATCATAGGTTTTTAACATAGAATAATATAGGATTTTATTTTTCTATACACATTTTCTTTAATATTTCTTAGAATATTTTCTAGTTGGAATTTAATTGCCGTATTTTAGGAGTAGACTTGTATTTCCATTTTGTTAGTGGATTTTTCTCCTATTTTTCGTTTCCATCTGACTTTTATTCCGATTTTATTTCTTGGCTGGCCGTGTGACACGATTCAATTGGAGAATGATTTTCGATATCATTTCTCCATCTTGTCTTTGACACGGATATTAATACGCTACCTCTTAGAGTTCGATTTCTCGCATAAGTCGAACCATGACGGTCTAAGCGTCACATTGTTCCTGGTTCGAGCGTCATCATCAAAGATTCAGAGAGGAGAAGATTGGAATGGAGCTTGCGCGTACGTCAGGAGCCCCGGAGCTGCTTCGTTCATTACCATTTTCGTATTCAAATCTTCAGGCAACCAGCGAGTGTTGTGGGCTGCATCATCAGATACAAAGGAAGTGCCAGCTGAGTAGTTTCTTCTTAGGTTCTTGCGTGCGTGTCCCGAGTTCCTTCCCGTTTAGGCGTAGGCCTGCTTCCTCTTTGTTCTCGCCCCGTGCGAGCAAATCCCTGTTTCCCCTCTCTTGCCCCCGTGCAATTGAGATTCGTTTTCCCGTCGAACTACGTTAGCTCTGATCTCTCGTACCCGACGAGAGTACGTAGGCATAGGATGCCGTATCCTAGCGAGCTGCCGTTTTCCCCTTTCCCTTTTTCCAGGTTTTAGCTGTAGTAGGCTGAACTACAGCTGCTCTGATTTCTCATGTCTAATAAGAATATGTAGGCATAGGATGCGATATCCTAGCGAGCACACTAACAACTAACCTTTTTGTTCTCTCGCTGCTGTGCGATCGAGACTTTCCCGCTGACGACTGATTGTTTTCCCTTTCTCTTGCCCTTGCGAATTTGAGACCAGACCGTAGTTTCTAGTTCCCGTAGGTTCCCGTACCTTTCAAGCCAGCTTAATCTCTCACTCCTGTGTGAGAACACCCTGTCTAGCCGTAGTTAGCCTGAACTACGCAAGCTCTGATCTTCCATGCTGTGTGGAAGTATGTAGGCACAAGACGCGAAGTCTTGGCGAGCCAATTCCCTGTAGTTTCCCGAACTACGATGACTCTGACTTTCTCTCTTGAGAATACGTAGGCATAGGGCACGACGCTCTAGCGAGTCAGTTCCTTCCGTTTAGATTTAGCAGCCGTAGATAGATTGTTTTACATCCTTTAGACAAACCAAACAAGCGTGGATCCAGTCGAGTACGACGGGCGTGAGGGGTGCTAATACCTTCCCCTTGCGTAACCGACTCCCGAATCCAGGATTTGGTTGCGATGACCATTCCTTTCCCGTCTTTGCGGTAGGTTTACTTCGAGCGTTTCCTTTCCCTCCTTTGGGATAAATAACGCACGGTGGCGACTCTTCTGTTCAGCCGGCGCCGATTTTCGCAGTAACGCCAGCTGGCGACTCTGCTGGGGACAACAATATCCCCTATGCGAGTCAATCCTAGCGCTTGTTTGCTTGTCTTTGGATGTTTACCTTTTGCGTGTTGTATTTTACTGTATTTGCAATTTCCACATTTCCTTATTATCTGTTGCTGTTGTGCTGTTGGGAGGTTGTTCCTTTGAGAGAGAAGCCAAAACCCAGGCTTGAGTACACACATAGATTTAGAGAGAGAGTAGTGGTTAGCCTGCTTGCTTAGCTCGTACCAGCTAGCCGCGAAATCTCACTCGGACGAGATTCTCTTTGATGCTTCTTGCCTGGCCCTTAGGGCTCGACAAGTTGTCTGACCCGAGGATTGTAGACTCTGGGAACCGATCAATTGGGAATTTGACTAAGTGAGGCCTCTTCAAGGGATGATGATGCCACACCTTCTGGGTATCGTATCATCGCTCTTGAAAGTCTGTGACGTTGATACCCGCATAGGATGCCGTACCTTGTCAGATTAGGTTCATACCAGTGAGGGGGAGGGTTTTGCAGGAAACTTGACTTCCAGCCAACCCGATATTTTGGTCTTCTCTTCAGAGCGAACGTACTCCGTCAGCAGCGCAGCAGTATTCAGAGATTGTGTGGGGGCTGTGATCCCGTGTTTGCTGCATATTGTATTGCATTTGCATAAACGTGTTGCATCATATTGCATGTCGTACTCCAGCTAGCCAGAGCTCTTATCCAGCCGTTGTTTGATTCTGAAGGTGATTACCCGGTGTTTGGCCTGAGCAACTGTTGATTTTAGAAGACGACCAAGGGGTTGAGTAGATTTGAGCAGAATCGAGCAGTGAAGTCAGTTGAAGGTTATGAGTAGCTATGTCTGAGAGCAACTTCCAATCTCCTAACACCTTGGCAGGGTTCACTATGACGACCAACCCTTTGTATGGTTCTACTTCCGAGGCAGACTTTCCGCAAGTGAACAACCTTACTGCAGACCAGCGTGCGCAGCCTCCTGTTGTGGACAGAGATCGACATGAGCAGTTTGTTGTCCGCAACGAACGACATCCTCTTATCAACAGTCAAGGTGTTGTTTTCCCTGTGCCGGGTATCCGAAGAGAGATCCCAATAGCCAGGACGGTAGACCCAAGAGCTCTTGAGTGTGATAGAAGACTCCAAGTGTTGGAAGAACAAGTTAAAGCCTTGAAGGTCAAAGATGCTGTTAACCTGAATGCTGCAGGCATGTGTTTGGTTCCTGGCCTAGTGTTGCCTTATAAGTTCAAAGCGTCGAGATTTGAGAAGTACAGAGGAGATAGTTGTCCGAAGCAACATTTGGTGATGTTCTGCCGAAGAATGATTTCGTTTGTGCAAAATGACAAGTTGATGATTCATTGCTTTCAGGATAGTCTGACTGGGGCATCTTTGCGTTGGTATATGCAGTTAGAGGGTAATCAGATTCGATCATGGGTGGATTTAGCCAGAGCTTTTCTGAAGCAGTATGATTATAACCTAGACATAGCTCCTCATCGCATGCAGTTGCAAGAGTTGTCTCAAGAGAACAATGAACCCATCAGGAAGTATGGGCAAAGATGGAGAGAATTTGCTGCCAGAGTGCAACCACCGCTTCTAGACCGAGAGTTGACAAGCATGTTTGTAAACTCACTGCAGAGTCCGTACTGCGAAAGAATGCTTGGACTTCCGTTAAGTTTCTCTGACTTGGTAGTACTTGGAGAACGCCTTGAGCATGCCATCAAAATCGGGAAAATTCAAATTATTTCAGACGGTCAGGCTAGTGAAGCTAAATCTCTTTATGACTATCAGAATGAAGAAGGAATTGTGATCAATGCAATCATGTCAGATGTTGAATATCCTCAAGATGAGTTGTTGAAACCTGTTGGTTCTTCATCTTCTCTGAGATCAGTACCTCCTGTGTCTTGTTATGCTGGGCAGACAATTGTGCCTGGGGCACCCTATCCCGAACCTTATGTCGCTTCCTTTGCAAAGCAGCGAACTCGTGGTCGAGGTTATCAGAATCAGCGTCAGAATCAGAACAGGCCTCGTAACAACTTGGAACAAAGGAATGCTCCTACCCACCCAGTGCCTATGCCGTATAGCCAGTTGCTGCCATCTTTGATCCAGAGTTCTTTAGTGGAACCGAAAGCTCTTAAGCCTGTTCCAGAGCCTTACCCTCATGGGTACAATCCCCACGTCCAGTGTGGTTACCATGGCGGATCCCCAGGGCATTCAACTGAAGATTGTAAAGCGTTTCAGGCAAAGGTACAGCAGTTGATCGACCAAGATTGCATTTCCTTTCGAGAAGGATTTCTGTTTGTTCATACCAACTTCTCAGCTGTCTAAGCTCGTAGATTCAGAGTTTGTTTTCAAGAAGCCAGGGGTCCAGATAGGCAGACGTCCTCAGCATTGGCAGTCCTCATACTTTTATATCATTTGCATTTGCAATTTCTTTTCTGTTAGTTACTACTTGCTGTTAAACATTGTTTGTTTTGAATGGTAATATTGATAAAGTGACTATGCATTTTTCTGAATTAATCATGTCGTTGTCGCTCATTTATTGCATTGCACCGACACTTGCATATTATTTACTCCACTTTATCACTATGATTAGCAAAGATTGGAGGGAGGATGACGAAACTGAATACTCATAACCGATAATCGTATGCTTTCAGATAAAACCTAGTCGATGACGTACAAGGCATTGTTTCAAATCCCCCAAACACTGGAGATATAAGGAGTTAGTCCCTTGTTAACCACTTCGAGCCAGGAAGTAGAAGTTTTTTCGGACTTTTTAACCCTCACGTCTTAACCCGGGGCAGGGTAGTTGTCAGTTAGCTTGACCAAGCATTCAAGTCTTACAGAGGAGTGTTGTCTTTCGAGGACCAATTACAGTTTATGCCTCTCAAGAGGTCGTACCTCGTCAACCACAGTGGTTAAACCTCACCAATCAGGAGTGAGACGGTTACAATCCTTTCGGAGCAATCAAGACAACCAGTGTCACACAACTTTGTTACAAAAGAAAGAAAAAGAAAGCCCGCTAAGTAAAAAGAAAGAAAAAGCTGGAAAGCTAATACTTAGGCAAAAATCGGGGCATCCCGCTGGACTTCAAAAGAAAAAATCGAAAAGAACTCAAAAGGAGTCAGTCCAGGCAAAAATTAGGGAATCAAAAGAATGAAAAAGAAAGGATATCAATAGAAAAAATCCCCAGTGAAGTCGCCAAAGTCGTGTGGATACAGACACCGAAAACGAAAAAGGAGTAACTGTTACTCCGAAGACCTTGTGAGTTTCCTTAACTATGGTCCTTACCATTCAACATACCTCTCGAAGAGGCGAGCGCTCGATCCAAGTTAACTGAACTTTAGGATCAGAGATCATCACGAAGAAGGGGTGGGTACAAATCATAATTTGAGCCAAATATCCTTTGTTTCACGAACTGTGAACCCGGCCGCGATACAACCCTTAAAAGGCCTAATTGAGGTAGGGTTTATTCTGAAAGCGCATTACGGTGAGGTTGAGTAATCTGACTCCTTCTTGATTTTCTAATCATATTCTTGTTGTATTTTTCACTGATCACATCAGCACTACGTTTGAACTTTGGTTCATTCGTCACTCACAATCATGACACATAAATGAGTGACAGCACAAAAATTTTCAAAATCTGCATGAACACTGCATTAAAATTACCATTCGGGATTAAACAATTTTACTTGCAGGTTAGTAGTTGATAGGAAGGAAATTCCAACAGGGAATAATCAAACAGGACTGAATAATTCAGCAGTCTGGATCAAAATGTTATGTTGGGAAACCCTGTGAATCCGGGGCATTGACTTTCAGTGAGTTCAGAATCAGTTAGTCTGAGGACAAGTCTCGAAGCATCAGTTGATCAGGGGCAGTTTATTTGAGAAGCAGTTGATCAGAAATGGATCCTCTCGAGAGTCAATCAGGGGAAATTATACAGAATGCTGTGATTTAAGGGCAGAACCTTCCAGGGTGTGATCAGATCAGGTTAAGTCGCTTGTATGCTGATTCAGGGGCAAGTCATCCCAAAGATAGTGAGACCAACTGGGTTGATAATTGTTTGATTGGGGTTGAATCCTTTTGGCGTACAGATACCGGGGCAAGTAATCTCGAGGTCGTCTCGTAGCAAGCTGTTCAGAGTGATCTTCCCAAGAGTTAGATTGGGGCAAGTTAAGTTGTACTGGGGCAAGTTATTCAAGAAAGTCTGTTTATCCCCAGCAAGAGTTGAGTATCGGGGAATCGTGTCGCTACCCCCATCAAAAAAACCTTGACCGTCCGAAAAAGGTCTTGTTGTCCGTGGATCGTTATCCTTCAATAAAACCTGTTACGTGTCAGAACTTTGTAACCAAGTCATTTTCCAAAGTCCAGTTCTCGCCTGGCAAACCGGTAACCAGTCTTCGTCTGGCCCACTTTTCTGTAAATACCAGTTCTCGCCTGGTACATGTTTTCGTTTAACCCGTTATCGTATGGTCAACCTTTCCGTAAACATCAGTTCTCGTCTGGTGTGGTTTATTGTTGCATCAGTTCTCGTCTGGTGCATGTTACCTTTTAACCAGTTCTCATCTGGTCATCAATTCTCTAACCTATTTGTTACATCAGTTCTCGTCTGGTGTACGTTATTGTTACCAGTTCTCGTCTGGTCAGCACGTCTTTAACCTATTGGTTGTATCAGTTCTCGTCTGGTGCATGTCAGCTTTCAAGCAGTTCTCGTCTGGTTTTCTTTTTCTTAACCTATTATCCCGTCAGCCCCGTCTGATGTTCAAACCATAAATCAATTTTCGTCCGATAACCTAATCTATTTTGCTATCAGTTCTCGCCTGGTAGTCTATCCCTTAAATGCTAGTTCTCGTCTAGTATTTTCCTTATCTTCCATTTTGTAAATAACCAATTCTTATCCTTAAACCAGAAAAAGCCTAAAAATATCTGACACGGTAATCCCCAATGACTCGCATGTTGTCACATTCCTCGATACGAAGCTCGATTAATACTAGTTCCCGGATTAAGGTTCTGCATTCCTTATGGATGTTGTTAAATCAGGATTACTTTTCTTCAACAGATGGAAGTCACGTATTATCCCCGGGAGAGTTGAGATTGTCTGTTATCCCGCATCCGAGTAGGATCAGGAGTATCCTCAGCAGAAAGATTGATGTATGTGACAGAAGGGGCATTCCCAACAGTGAGCTGTATACAATTGACCCCAGTTGGTTAATCCCTACAGAGTCCAGGTTACCAGTGGTTTAGAAAGAATATCGCCGTGCAGGGCAGTCCTTCCCTTTTCCAGCATTTATTTTGCTGAGAGGATTCTGTGATAACCGGTTACCCTCAGTGGAGTCGACTTTGCCTCCGGCATTTATTTTGCCAAGTGGTTTCAGACCTGGTGTTCTCTGGCAGCTTGCATTTACATTCGCATTTGCATATACCGTTATATTTGCACCTATCCAGAACGCATAGCATATCCATGCCGTATGGGGCCTAGCATCTATCAAAACATGTGCATATTATTTCCATGTCGTGTGGAACATTGCATCATTATCAGACATACGCATTTCGAAACATAGACCAGGTTGGTTACCTCTTGGCTTTCGAGTATGTTCCCCTGCAAAGTTGTTTGGTTAAGCTTCTCTTCACCCACAGCGGAGTGATTTCTTCATATTTTGTTGTTACGTCGGCACTGGAAAAAAAAGAAGAAGAATTGACATCATATCAAACTTCTGAAGCTGCCGCCTGTTGTCGAAGATGGGTGCCTGACTGTCGATTCAAAAATTCCCCAGGAGAGTTTTTCTCAGGTTCGCTGTGAACTGTGAGGTAACAAGATTTGATCCCATAACAGATGGGAGTCAAGGTGTTTGCTTTCTGAAGCATTATTCCAAAGACTCAGTACCTGTGGCGTCACACAGGTGGTTGACGTTGAAAAAAAAAAGAAAAAGAAATTTATCAGATAATTGACCAGTTGTTGCCGTAACAACCAGACTTCAGTTCATTGGAAGCTATTCCTCAAGCAGTTCTGCAGTTTATTTCTGCGGTTGGCAAATTTCAGAGTTCTTTTGTATTCAACCGTCTTCTACCTTTGAATGTTTGAAAGCCGTTCGCTCTTCAACCATTCAGGTCCAAGCCGCTTGAATAGGGGCAGCTGTTGCACCCTAAAATTTAAACAACCGGTTCCCACATCTGGTTTATGGTTCGACGCATTTCGCATTCGCATACCGCATACAGTGCATTTTCTCATTCATATTGATTGTATCGGGATTACAGCCCTATTTTCACATTTCGGGTATTTCAGACCGGTTCGGATAATCGGAGATTATTTTGAGAAGTCACGCGCTTCCTGGGTGTTTTCAGCTTACGCAGTGATTTTGGAGGTTCTTGGTGTCTGGGTTTACTGCTTGCTTCGATCTGGTCTCACGCTCTCTTTTATGTTGTTTGTTTGCCTTTGTTTGCATTTTTAGGATTTAATAGCCTTTTATAGATTTTAAATAGGTTTTATAGTTTTCTAGAATTTTAATATAGATTTTATTGTTTTTATAATATTAATAGGATTTTATTTGTTTCTAGAATAATATAGTTTTTATAGTTTTTTAGATTTAATAGACATTTGATTTTATTAGATTTAATGGAGTTTTAGAATACTAGAAGATCATTTTCTTTTAATAAATAAAATAGTGTATAGATTTTTTAGATATTAGAATATAGATTTTTAGATAGGTTTTTAGGATGTTATCTTTTTCTAGAAATTAAATAGGGTTTTTAATAGATTTTTTTAGATATAGGATATAATAGATTTTTTATATAGTTTTATTAGATTTAAATAGATTCTGTAGAATAATTGGATAGATTTTTAATATGAATGTTAATAGGTTTTTGTTTTAAATTGATAGATTTTATTTTTTAAATAGATTTTAGATATTAGTATTAATTGAATTGTTAGTTTTAATATATTTTTTTTCTAGATTCTAAGATAGTCTATTAATTAGATTTAGTTTTAATCATTTGGGTTAGTTTTTAATCCACAATTAATTTTCGTTTAGCATTAATTAGTAGTTAATCATCCATTTAGTTCCTTAATCATTTGTTCAGTCCATTAGCATTTTTTGTCCATTATAGCCAGTTTTTGGGCATTTTTGTGGGCCCAGTTTTGGAGGCCCAGTTCCAATCATTGCCACATGTCATCTATATAAGGACCCACACGTCCCTCTCCAGCGGCGGCCACCTCATATTTTTCCCACTCTGCATGAGTGCCACTTGGCACTCCATGCACACACTCTACCGCCACCTGGCCACCTCTCATCTCTCACCGGAAACACTCCCCGCCGGCCATGCAAGTCCGGTAACAACCACAACTGCTCGCCGGCGACCACCGCAACCGTCGCCGGAATCTGCAACAGTCACCGGAAAACGCCAGATTCCCCTAAATCTTCATCTTCTCTGATCCGAATTCATCATCTTTGGATCATTTTTCCAGAAATCGATCAAACATCAAGACCATTATCTTCATCTCAGTTTTCCCAAGTTCTCCTTCAAATCTTCATCTGTGTTCTCGCCAGGTTCTCCAGAAATCCATCAGAAGTGATGAACGTTCATCAAGATCACCAAGATTTCAACAACCTTCATATGAGATCTTCGCAAGAACTTCATCAATCATCCACCACCTTCAAACATTTCCAGAAGCCTCATCAAGATCCATCACGATCTTCTCCTCAAGAACATGCATCTATAATCATCACGTTTTTCATTTTTCCAGATTATTGTTCAAATCGGCATCTATAATCATTGAGTGTTCATCGCAAATTCCTCCACCTTCGAGCAAGAACCTTCATCCAACTTCCAAGTTTCCAGATTGTTCATCAACGCATCAAGACTCGTCACACATTCTTCAGAACTTCAAGAATCGTCCAGATCACCGTTCATCAACATGTTCATAGAACTCCAAAGATCCTCCAGATTCTCCGTCATTCATCAGGTTGTTTCTTCTCCAGATTTTCTTCACCGATCTTCATGCTTTCCAGATTCTCGTTCAACCTCCACGGACCTTCATCCCATTTCCAGGTGTTCATCTTCTTCGTGAAGATCTTCGAGACTCGTAATAACCTTCGTCGCGTTTTTTCTAGAAGAACTTCGACAATCATCAAAACCTTCATCATGTTGTTGATCTTCATCAGCGTCTTCAAGTCGTCTTCAGCTTCCTCAAATCTTCATCGACGATATGAATCTCCAAGAACGTTCAAAGACGGAGGATCCATTTCCAGAGGATGTACGTCGTTGTTTTTTGTGGTTGTTCGTCTTGGTTCATCTATTTTTGTGAGATGTAAAACAAGATGATGTTGAATCTGAGAAGTTGAACGAAATGGAAGATTGGTGAAGCTTGTTTGAGAGAGAGTCTGAAGGTGAGAGAGGAGCGGCATAAGAGGGAGAAGTGAACAGTGAACGGAGCGGAAATGGATTAGGGTTTTCAAAATGGGGAAAGGGAGTGGGCACGTGGCTTGGTTTGGTATTGGGCCTCTATGGCCCACTCTGATTGGCACCTCCGTTTCTTTTTCCTCCCCCCTCCCTGTGTGTGTGCGTTTGGCATTGGGCCCAGCGAATTTTGGGCCATACACCCTCCGTTTTGTTTCTGAACCCCCTCCCCGTTTTTTTTGTTTGTTTGTTATATCTTGGGCTGGGCCCAATTCCCTCATATGTTCTTTTCTGCCTGCACCCTCAAATAATAATGCACCCCCTGCTGCATTTTATTTTCTTTTATATTTTTCTTGGAAATATTAAAAGCATATTATAGGGTATTATAGATTTAATATAGTTTTTCTATTTTCTTTATAGAATATATAGCTATTATCATAGGTTTTTAACATAGAATAATATAGGATTTTATTTTTCTATACGCATTTTCTTTAATATTTCTTAGAATATTTTCTAGTTGGAATTTAATTGCCGTATTTTAGGAGTAGACTTGTATTTCCATTTTGTTAGTGGATTTTTCTCCTATTTTTCGTTTCCATCTGACTTTTATCCTGATTTTATTTCTTGGCTGGCCGTGTGACATGATTCAATTGGAGAATGAATTTCGATATCATTTCTCCATCTTGTCTTTGACACGGATATTAATACGCTACCTCTTAGAGTTCGATTTCTCGTATAAGTCGAACCATGACGGTCTAAGCGTCACATTGTTCCTGGTTCGAGCATCATCATCAAAGATTCAGAGAGGAGAAGATTGGAATGGAGCTTGCGCGTACGTCAGGAGCCCCAGAGCTGCTTTGTTCATTACCATTGTCGTATTCAAATCTTCAGGCAACCAGCGAGTGTTGTGGGCTGCATCATCAGATACAAAGGAAGTGCCAGCTGAGGAGTTTCTTCTTAGGTTCTTGCGTGCGTGTCCCGAGTTCCTTCCCGTTTAGGCGTAGGCCTGATTCCTCTTTGTTCTCGCCCCGTGCGAGCGAATCCCTGTTTCCTCTCTCTTGCCCCCGTGCAAATGAGATTCGTTTTCCCGTAGAACTATGTTAGCTCTGATCTCTCGTACCCGACGAGAGTACGTAGGCATAGGATGCCGTATCCTAGCGAGCTCCCGTTTTCCCCTTTCCCTTTTTCCAGGTTTTAGCTGTAGTAGGCTGAACTACAGCTGCTCTGATTTCTCATGTCTAATGAGAATATGTAGGCATAGGATGCGATATCCTAGCAAGCACACTAACAACTAACCTTTCTGTTCTCTCGCTACTGTGCGATCGAGACTTTCCCGCTGACGACTGATTGTTTTCCCTTTCTCTTGCCCTTGCGCATTTGAGACCAGACCGTAGTTTCTAGTTCCCGTAGGTTCCCGTACCTTTCAAGCCAGCTTAATCTCTCACTCCTGTGTGAGAACACCCTGTCTAGCCGTAGTTAGCCTGAACTACGCAAGCTCTGATCTTCCATGCTGTGTGGAAGTACGTAGGCACAAGACGCGAAGTCTTGGCGAGCCAATTCCCTGTAGTTTCCCGAACTACGATGACTCTGACTTTCTCTCTTGAGAATACATAGGCATAGGGCGCGACGCTCTAGCGAGTCAGTTCCTTCCGTTTAGATTTAGCAGCCGTAGATAGATTATTTTGCATCCTTTAGACAAACCAAACAAGCGTGGATCCCGTCGAGTACGACGGACGTGAGGGGTGCTAATACCTTCCCCTTGCGTAACCGACTCCCGAATCGAGGATTTGGTTGCGATGACCATTCCTTTCCCTTCTTTGTGGTAGGTTTATTTCGAGCGTTTCCTTTCCCTCCTTTGGGATAAATAACGCACGGTGGTGACTCTTCTGTTCAGCCGGCGCCGATTTTCGCAGTAGCGACAATAACCTGTAGCATCTCCATAATCTGCCCAACACTTCCTCAAAGGTCTTCTAGTTCATTATTGACACGATCAAGCTCTTGATTTTGTTCCGCCATCTTTTTCCGAGCTTGGGCTCTGGTGTTGTACTGATGCAGAGGACTCAGGGTGACAGAATTGGAAGTGAGAGAACCGAGAATAAGAAACCGGAAGGGAAATGCAAATTCAAAAACAGGATGCAAAATGCAATGCAGTGGTTTCAAGGATTTCAACGGTCGATTGTAAATATTTTCTAAGAAAAGCTGAAAAAGGTTTTAGACTTTGAACTCAAGATTTTTTTGAATTTGCAAAGGACAGTTGGATTCCTTGAAAATATGAATGATATGATGCGGGATGCAATGCGCAAGCACACAAGCAAACAAAAGGTCCTAGGTTAGAGGAACATGAGTGGATCCAAGGTCTACCCATCCCAAAAGGTAAGTACTATGGGTTAATTGTACATGCAGAACAAGGTTCTAAAGAGGTGCCCAAAGTCATTAGTACGTCTTTCGGATATTATCAATTTCCCGACTACTCGGTGGTTAATAATATTCTCAAGAGAACCTCTTTTGAGTGTAGTATCGCGTAACAACTATTTCGGGAATACTCCCTCATAGTCCTTGCACTACGTCCTAAATAAGGCCAAAGTTGTGTTTAGGTAACTACGGTCCTCAGTATCACAGGCTCCAATAAAAAATAGTGAATGTTTTCATGAATACTCGTTCAACAATACTGTTTTCGAGAGGGCCTCAACTGAGCGGTGATTCTCAAGTTAGCTTGGTCGGGAATCACTCCCTATAAGCCTCGTCAAATATATCACCTTCCTATAATAATTGCACTCAAGTCCGGGTGTAGGACTCATCTCACAACAATGATATAACCCCAAGCAAGGTACATCATAAATATAAATAAACAGATAAGATAGCAAATAGCAAGCCTAAAAAAACAAGATATGGATAACCCTCCAAAAGATAACATCTCCCCAGTGAAGTCGCCATTTTCTGTCGCGGTGCGAATAGGATATCAAATTATTGATTAATTTAAATCACAATCTTTAGTTCACAACCGGTCTTTGATTTATCCGAAGGAAAGGTTAAAGAAGGAAAAACCTATTTTGCATCGTAAACACAATACGGGGAAAGATCTAAGGTTCGGGGGTTGGTTAAGCTTAGGGAAAGTATTAGCATCCTAAACTTCTGTAGTACTCTACAGGAACCTCTTGTTTTAAAAATGTGTTATTGCTAAAGTTTATCTGCTTAAGGGTAATGCTAATGGTTAAAGGTAAAGAAAAGGACCTAAGGGGTTAGTTCTAGGTTTACTCGTGAAGACTCGCATCTTGTACCTACGTATCCGAGGTAGGGGATGGAATTAGAGTAATCTTAGTTCCCTTTGAAAGGGAGGAAGAGGAACTTCTTGAACTACGGTCAATGTTCCAGGGGGATATAAACGTTCATATGGAAGTGTTTACATGGAGTGCGGCGACTCCTATTCTACGTTTTAAGTTGAGTTAAAAAGGGTGAAAGTAGGTATTCCACGGTGTAAACCTACATGGAGTGCGGCGACTCCTAATCCTAAGCCTAGGATAAAGGGGTGGATATCCACGGCGGGACGCCTAAGCATGAGTACAGTGACTCAAAGTCTTAAGGTTTAGGAAAAAGGTAAGGGTATATCCACGGCGGGACGCCTAAGCATGACTACAGCGACTCGGATCCTAAGGCTAGGATGGGCGAGGGTAAAGGAATATTGACACGGAGGTCAAATGGTTAGACCTTTCCTTCAGAAGGGAATTACGATAAAATAAAGCAGTGAATAATTAAAATTATAAAATGATAAGCAGTGCGATGATAGCGATGGGCAAAAGATAATAGCAATGATACATGAATATATACAATGTAGTGAAAAAAGTCAAGTTAGAATTATAATGAGGGTGATTAGCCATGGATTAGAGGTTAAACGTGAATGAATAAATTAATTGATATTAGAACCGGATTATGGTTAAATTGGATTGGTGAAATCAGAATTGGATTAGTGGTTTTATTGTAAGGGCCTCGTTTGATTATGTACATGCATTTTATCAATAAATCAAAAGGAGTTTTTCTTCGTATTCAAATATTGTGATCTCTGTTATTCCTGTTTTATATTTGTTTTGAAAAACAATAAAATGGCAATGGGGTTTGTGCTAACCTGCATATCCTTGTTTTAAGCTTAACCCTTGTTATTGCAGGATACACATAGCAGATGACATCGACTCTGGACCTTCTACAACTCACTTCGACTTCGATTGCCCGATCTATCAAGCCGAATAAGAGATTGATGAAGACGAAGACCTTCCCGAAGAGTTGGCCCGCTTGTTGAAACAAGAAGAGAAAGTTATTCTGCCTCATGAAGAGGAGATCGAGATTGTGAATCTGGGTTCTGAAGAACTTGTCAGGAACGTTAGGATAGGGGCTGCATTGCAGAGTGATGTCAAGCAGAGACTGGTCGAGATACTAAGAGAGTATAGTGACGTCTTTGCTTGGTCATACGAAGATATGCCCGGACTTGACATTGACATCGTGGTCCACCACTTGCCGCTGCGAGAAGATTGTCCTCCCGTTAAGCAGAAGCTTAGGAGGACGCGACCAGATATGGCCGTTAAGATCAAAGAAGAAGTGCAAACACAGCTTGATGCTGGCTTCTTAGCGGTCACTACTTACCCTCCGTGGGTCGCCAACATAGTGCTTGTACCGAAGAAGGACGGTAAGGTACGAATGTGCGTCGATTATCGGGATTTCAATAGGGCGAGCCCTAAAGATGATTTCTCGCTGCCTCATATTGATGTGTTGGTCGACAATACAGCCCATTTCTCTGTATTTTCGTTCATGGATGGCTTCTCTGGCTACAATCAGATCAAGATGGCGCCGGAGGACATGGAGAAAACTACGTTTATCATGCCCTAGGGAACATTCTGCTACAAGGTAATGCCTTTCGGTCTGAAGAACGCAGGGGCCACTTACCAACGAGCAATGGTTACTTTGTTTCATGACATGATTCATCATGAGATTGAAGTCTATGTTGATGATATGATTGCGAAGTCCCAAACGGAGGAGGGACATCTGGTCAATTCGCTGAAGCTTTTTGAGAGGCTTAGGAAGTTCAGGTTGAGGCTGAATCCTAACAAGTGTACTTTCGGAGTACGGTCCGAAAAGTTACTGGGGTTTATCGTGAGTGAAAGAGGCATCGAGGTTGATCCTGCGAAGATTAAAGTGATACAAGAAATGCCAGTGCCAAGAACAGAAAAAGAAGTTCGTGGTTTCCTGGGCAGAATAAACTACATTGCAAGGTTTATTTCTCAGCTCACGGCCACGTGTGAACCGATGTTCAAACTGTTAAAGAAAGATCAGGCGATTATATGGAACGAGGATTGCCAGAAGGCATTTGACAAGATAAAACAGTATCTGCAGGAACCTCCGATCTTGATACCCCCAGTGGCCGGACGACCTCTAATCATGTACTTGACAGTTCTTGAGAATAGTATGGGGTGTGTTCTCGGTCAGCACGACGAGACGGGCAGAAAGGAGCATGCCATTTACTACTTGAGTAAAAAGTTCACAGACTGTGAATCTCGTTACTCGATGCTGGAGAAAACGTATTGTGCACTAGCCTGGGCTGCTAAACGTTTATGACAGTACATGCTCAATCACACCACCATGCTAATTTCGAAGATGGATCCGATCAAGTACGTCTTCGAGAAGCAAGCGCTTTCAAGCAGGATTGCCAGATGGCAAATGGTGTTGACGGAATATGATATTCAGTACGTTTCCCAGAAGGCCATTAAGGGCAACGTATTGTCTGATACCTTGCCGAACAGCCGATCGAGGATTACCAGCCGATGAAATTTGAATTCCCTGATGAAGATATCATGTTTCTTAAAGCGAAAGATTGCGATGAACCGTTGCCCGACGAGGGGCCAGATAGGAAATCCCAGTGGAAATTGATATTTGACGGGGCGGTTAATTCCTACGGAAGTGGCATTGGGGCGATCATCACGACTCCCCACGGATCCCACATCCCGTTCACTGTGAGACTGACGTTTCCGGTCACCAATAATGAAGCGGAGTACGAAGCATGCATCATGGGTCTAGAAGAGGCAATTGATTTGAGAATTAAGAAACTAGACGTATATGGTGACTCGGCGCTTGTGATCAACCAGATTAAAGGGGAGTGGGAGACTCGTCAATCGAATTTGGTGCCGTACATGAACTATGCTAGAAGGCTGCTTCCGTTCTTTGATCGAGTGGAACTCCATCATGTGCCCAGGGCTGAGAACCAGATGGCTGATGCCTTAGCCACGTTGGCTTCGATGTATAAAGTCAATTTTTGGAATGAAGCTCCAAGAATTGTCCTTTCTCGTCTTGATAGACCCGCATTCGTCTTTGCGATCGAGGATACCGCCGACGGCAAGCCATGGTTCCATGACATCCAGACTTTCCTTATGACTAAGGAGTATCCTGCGGGAGCGTCAACCCAGGATAAGAAGACTCTAAGGAGGCTGTCTGGAAATTTTTATCTCAATCCTGGTGGAGTTTTGTATAAGAGAAACCACGATCTCGTGCTACTCAGATGTGTAGATGAGAAAGAGGCGAGTATGCTCATGGAAGAAGTCCATGAAGGCACATTTGGTACGCACGCCGGCGGGCATGCTATGACGAGAAAGATCCTGAGAGCAGGATACTACTGGCTGACGATGGAGTCGGATTGCTTTAAATTCGCGAAGAGATGTCATAAATGCCAGATTTATGCTGATAAAGTTCATGTGCCGCCGTGCCCGTTGAATGTCATGTCCTCCCTGTGGCCGTTCTCCATGTGGGGCATCGACATGATAGGCAAGATTGAGCCCACTGCATCTAACGGTCATCGCTTCATTCTAGTAGCTATCGACTACTTCACCAAGTGGGTGGATGCAGCCTCATATGCTAATGTGACCAAGCAGGTGGTGGCTAAATTCAAAAGGAGGGATATCATCTGTCGTTACGGAATTCCCGAGCGGATCATTACCGATAATGGTTCGAATTTGAATAATAAGATGATGAAGGAACTGTGCCAGAGTTTCAAGATTGAACACCACAACTCATCTCCTTACCGACCGAAGATGAATGGCGTCGTTGAAGCGGCCAATAAGAACATAAAGAAGATTGTTCAGAAGATGGTTGTGACCTATAAAGATTGGCACGAGATGCTGCTGTTTGCATTGCACGATTATCGTACAATGGTACGTACATCAACCGGGGCAACTCCTTTCTCCTTAGTGTACGGTATGGAAGCTGTCCTACCGTTAGAAGTGGAGATCCCTTCTTTGCGAGTTTTGGTTGACGTGAAACTCGACGAGGCAGAATGGATTAAGAACCGACTAAACCAACTCAGCCTGATGGACGAGAAGAGGTTAGCATCGATTGCGCATGGTCGTCTATACCAAAGCCGAATGAAGAAAGCTTATGATAAGAAGGTGCGTCCTAGAAGCTTTCAGACGGGTGATCTCGTCCTGAAGAAGATTCTTCCTCCACACTCCGATCACCGGGGCAAGTGGACTCCCAATTACGAAGGTCCATACATCGTCAGCAAGGTCTTCTCGGGAGGAGCTTTGTTGTTACCCACGATGGATGGTGAAGATTTTGCATCCCCGGTGAACGCAGACGCAGTTAAAAAATACTTTGCTTAAAAATGACCCGTTGGAAAGAAAAAGAATATCCAGGCAAAAATGGGGCATCCTGGCGAACCATAAAAAAGGAAAAAGGTTCGGGCAAAAAATTAGGGATATAAATTGAAAAAATGTACACCTGCAAAGTCGAAAACCCGGATGGGCGACTTTGGCAAAAAAGGGTATCCCGGTGAATCGAAAACCCGGAAGGGCGATTCAGGCAAAAGTTAGGGATTTGAAAAAGCAAATGACTGCGTTCCGCGTGTGGACTGTATTTGTTTAGTGGTTTGGAAGACCTGAGGGCCGTTTATCTGAATCAATCTCTTCTGAAGCTGAAGCCTCGGAGAAGTATCGAAGTCGAGTGGGTCATAGAGGGATCAACTCATGGTGTTTGTCTACGCCTCATTGCCGACATTTGTATATACTGATGTATATTTATGTTTTTACTTTTTTTGCGCAGCTTCCTCATTCCAGGAGCTTGCATCTGTTGTAAAACATTTTTACCCATTCAGGGGTTCGTTATCAATAAAATGTATACTATTCAGCAATTCTATTTGTCTGTTTAGCATTTATCTGTTTTGTTTGCAAAAAAGAACGCCGATGTTTTTGATAAAATGCGCATACATAAACTTACTGGCCTAGGCCACTGATTGTTGAAACAATGAATTACTTAAACATTGTCACAAGATGATAACCTTGATAGGTCCCTTTGAGAAGGGTATCTTGTCTGTTTGTTTGTGCTGTTACAGGTATAGCATATTCCAGGCAGTACGCCGTACGCGTCCCAAGCAGGATGATTCCTCCTTCTCCAGCAAAGTTCAGCGGCCTCTCCCTGCAGAGTCCGAACGTGAGATCGTAAGCATTGATATGTCTCCCCAGGCAGAGAAGATTCTCTCCCCAGTCAAGTGTATCCCGAAGGGTCGTCTTCTCCTTAGCTGAGTCGTTCACTGAAGTGTGCAGCAATTGATAGTTCCAGACTAAAGTCCCCAGCGGAATTGAGATTCCCCGCAGAGTCGTACTCTCCCCCGAAGTAGGATGATTTCTTCTTCTCCAGCCGAGTTTGCAGATCCCCAAGAGAGCCGAGTCCTTGGAAGCAGTTGGGACCATGATTGGTTGTCCCCAGCAGAGTGTTGAATAGCTGATGCCGTAGTTCCCCACCGGAGTCGTTTTCTCCAGGAAGGTTGGCCGTGAAGGCCGTGCAGTTTATTTCCGCGATTGACATCACTTTCCTCAGCGGGTCTGGGTTCTCGTAGAGCTTCATTCCCCTGCAGCCGTCAACTGAAGTTTGCTGCCCCATGCGGAGTTCGACGGAGGTTGGCGTGACCTTTTCTCCGTGGCAGGATGATTCCTTCCCCCACCAGAGTGGTTCTTTCTCCTTGATAGGAGGATTCTCTCGTCAGCATTTATTTTGCTGACGGGTCACAGCATTTTGCATGATTGCATAGCATTTATCATAAACGCGTAGCATTTCCATCGTGTGGAGCATTGCGCCATTGTCAAAGCATATACATACTAAGCATGAGCTAGGTTGTTACCGTTCTTGTTTTGCAGGTGTTCCTCCGCAGGGTCGCTTGCTCAAGATGATTCTTGAATTCTCCCCAGCAAAGTTGTGTGCTTAAGATGATTCTTAAAATCCCCAGTGCAGTCGCCAGAGTGGGTTGCTCAAGTTGACGCTTAGAGTCCCCGGCAGAGTGTTTGCTCAGGATGATTCCTGAAATCTCCAGCATAGTTATTGGTGCAGGATGATTCTTGAAGTCCCCACGAAGTTATTTGTTCAAGATGATTCTTGAAGTTCTCAGCAGAGATGATTCACCCAGAATGATTTCTGAAGCCCCGAAGCAGAGTTACTTGATAGTTCTCCAGAGTCCCCAGCGGAGATGTGTCATCCTCGGCAGGTTTCTGAACAGCGAAGTTGAAACTTCCTTCGAAGACTTGATGATTGAAGTCCAACCGTATTGGCGAAGCAGTTCTCTCAGCTGAAGCAGAGTGCCTGATGGCGGAAGTTTGGATATCCCCAATTGGTTCATGATTGACCGAGGATTCTATTCCCGACTTAGTGACGAAGGCCGGCTGATGCCCGAAAATTTCTTTGAATGCCTGATGGCATGATTAACTTGATTGTCGACCTGATGAGTCCCGAGGAATCTTGGTGCCTGACGGCATGATCGATCATGTATCACTGGTTACCGTGTGACCCATTCCCCAGCTAGTTGCCGTGCAACTAATATTTCAGTTTTCGAAGATTTGTTCCCATCAGAGTATCGTGTACTTGTGCAGTTGGCAAATTTCCGGGTTTGTCGGTATTCAACCGTCTCGCACCTCGATTGGTTGAGAGCCGTTCGCTTCTCACCCAGTCAGGTTCAAGCCGTTTGAATAGGGGCAGTTGTTGCACCCCAAAATTTGACCAACATTTCTTTACCTAGCTTATGTTTCATTTCATTCACATTAGCATTATCATTTGCATTTCATTGACATGTATGCAGGAGATCAAGAGGTATGACTACCAATCAAGAGCTATACAATACTATGAAGCTAGCCAAAAAGGTTATTCAAGTGTTCAAGGGTAGATATCTTTGTCAGAGAAGTTAGAAGATTCTCAGAGAGAGTGGTTGAAACCAAGAATGTGTGCCTCCTAACTTGAGAGTTGTGGGGAGCTCCTCAGATGATTCCGAAGCCAAGAATGTGGACTTGAAGCCTTCAGAGAGCTTATGAGATGTCTTGAAAGCCATCATGAAGCCTAGACAGGTCATTGTGCAAGATTAAGAAGACCCAGCCATGAGTGGTGTAATTAGGGTTTGATTGGGTCAACCCTAGGTCAACTGATGATTTGAACAAGGTTGAGAACTAATTCAAGAGCCATGTGATCATGGATTGACACATTGAGATGTTATAAGGATGATTCCAAGGTCAACTCATCATGATTGAAGAGTTTGAGAAGTTTCAAGCTAGGGTTTCTAAGACTTGACAGTGTAAAATCCCCTAGTTTGACCCCTAACTTCAAGGCAGTTTAGCTCAAGATGTGGTTGTCATATCATATTTCCCCCAACATGAATGTTGTAGAGCTTGATCTTAGATTTAATTTGAGTACTAGAAGTCCTTGATAGGATTTGTAGAACTCAGGTTGTGACTTTGACAAGTTACAGGTCATCTGAGGTATGTGAATTTAGAGCTTGAAAGTTACCCAACTTGCATCAAGCTTTTGCCCAAGAAGGATGATTCCTATGAACTTTTGGTCAACATTAATGTTGTTCCTTATCTTCTTAGCTTTCTAGATAGTACTAGAAGTCCTTGATAGGATTTGTAGAACTCAAGTTATGGCTTTGACAAGGCAAGGGCATTTTGGTCATTTGGAGATTACAGGTCATTTCAACCATAAGGCCATAACTCCTATTTCTAAGCTTCAAATGGAAAAATCTTCAACATCAAACTTGTTCAAAATGATGTTTTAAGGCTAGTAAGGAGGTCATGAGATTTTGGAAATGCTTGTGACTCAAAGTTGCAAAAATGACCTAAAATAAGGGCATAAGTTAAATAAACCAAAGTTGGAAATTGATATTTTCAATCTACACACCCAAACCATGGCATGTAATATATCATTTTGACTCTAGAAAACATTTTAAGAACATTGGTTTAGCCACATTTTTGATTTGAGATTCAATTTATGGACTTGCTTTGAAAAGTGATTACTTGCATATTAAGCAACATTTGCAAAACTCAAAATCAAGGCATGAGCAAGGCCCTTAGCAAGCTAAACTCTTCCAAAATGTCACTAGGGGAGAAATTGAGAGAGATTGGGATGGTCTTCAAGATGCAAACAGAATTGTGCATCTCATGATACATGGTTGAAAATCTCATGACATGAGAAGTGGAAACTCTCATTAGAAGGATCTAGAGGGTTCTAGATCATCAAAACATCATCTATATATTGAGTAGAGATGATCCATTGAAGAGGTTGGTGATGATTGAAGGAGAGAGCATAGATTGAGATTGAAATTTCATAGCTTGCAAGTGCAATCGGTTTCACCAAATTCTTCACTCTCCATCCATTTTCTTGATTGAAACTTCTTCCAGGGATGCCAAGGAGTGATTCCAGATCATAATCAAGAAGGATTCGTGGCTAATTGGTTCTCTTGAAGTCAGAATTCTCCACCTGCAACTCACCATCGGGTTTCAAGATTCAAGCACTTTCAACTGGTTCTTTTGCATACAGAAGCAAGGAGGAGGTTCATTGATCGTGTCTGCAAGATTGTAGAGCTTGAATTGGAGGTTTAGTGCATCTGTTCATCCAAGATTTTCAGGTTGGTAACTTTCTTCCTATAGCATGATTTAGGTAGAATTAAGTTGAATTAAGGTGTTAGATTTATTGTAGAATGGTGTAGGATGGATTTCAGATAGTTAATTGGAGAATTAGAGACAAAATAGGGGAATTACCATTTTTGGTTGAGAATTAGATATGGTGAATCTTGAGGTTTCAGAGGAAGCTAAGGGTATGGTTGAATTCGTGGCAAGATTTGGGATGAGTTTCATGTTTTGACCATTTGCAATGGAGGCCTGTAGAGAGAACTAGGGTTGGGGAAGACGACCGGAGCACCATCGGTGGTGGCCGGAGCTGGGCACGAAGCTCAGACATTCAAAAGGTAGAAGATGATGAGGATACCGTTGAATCAAGATGAAGACTTTGACTGAGGAAGCAATCCAATGGCCATGTTTTAATTTGAAGTTGTGAAGGAATTCTGATAATGAAACGCACCGTTTCATTTATTCAGTGTTTTGGGCTTAGTGAATTAAGTGATATCCACACCCCCCTGAAGGCCCAACCCATAGTTTGTACTGTGTTTTGTTGCTATCCACACCGTGCGTTTATTCTTTTAATTTGATTTTCTTTTAATTTTCATTTTATGCATGGTTCTTGAAAAATTCATAATAAATTGAAAATTAATTCAATTAAACCCATTCTTTTTGCATTTTACTCATGATTGAGTCTAGTATTTTTTAGAGAAAAAAATATTTTCATTTCATGTATTTTCTGATTTAATGGGGATTTTACATTTTAATTGATATTAAAATGGTTTTGTTTGATACATAATTTTGTGGAATTTAGTGTGATCACTTGGTGATTATTTTGAGCCTAATTTTTTGTGTGTGATTAGGCTAGACATGTATGATCCCATAGAATTTTTCTCACATTTTTGTGATGAAAATAGGTGTGCTTTCTAGATTGATATTTAGGTGCTTCCTTTTAGGGTTTAGGTTTGATACCTTGTAATGTAGGATTTAGTTCTAGGTCTAATTTGATGATTTGATCTCTAGAATTAATGTGGTAGAGTCATGATTGACCTAGGTTCCAATATTAATTTTTGTAGGATTTTACAATTGATTTTAGTATTTTAGTTAGGACTAACTTTAGTACTAGGTTTTAGGTGATCCTAACTTCCTAATTCAATTAGTTTAACTTCCTTAGTCCCCTTAGATTAGGGTTTGTGCTTGGTTTGCCTTTGGTTGAGATTGAAGACAAGTTGAAGACAAGGTGAGGATGCTTGAAGTTGCTTGGAGCTTTGGATTTGTCTGTGCCTGAAGGTGTCTGATGAAGGTTTAGGAGATAGGAGACATAGGGAGAGCCTTATTGTTAGAATGATTTCTTTCACAAACATGAAAAGCATCTTGTGCTTCCATTCCTCCCAATGACTAAAAGCCCTTCTCAGGTATTCACATCCCTCCTTTGGAAGGATGAGTGGCTTTATCTGGGAAGTAGAACTTTGAGGGAACCAGTCTCTCATAATGATGAACCCTTACGGGCTTCCTTTGGTTGTCAGTAAGCTATTTGTCATTTCCTCTCATCCTGTTAAATCAATTCTCTTCTTGTTTGAGTATCTTGAAAGATGTTGGACTTGAGTTTAAAGATGAGGAATTCATTGAAGAGTGTGGAAGAGGATGATCCCTTGAGCATTGCCATTGCAGCTGAAGCTTGAAGAGCAAGAAGAGCAAGTTGATACTTGAAGATTCAATGGAGAAGAGTGAGGAGTTCCTTACTTGAAGAGAATTGAAGGATGAAGTTGATACTTCCATGTGATTTAAGATTACTCTGAGAAGCTGAAGCTTGTAGGAGAAGAAGACCAAGTTGAGACTGGTAAAGCAAAGAGAGCTGAAGCTTGAAGACTGAGTTGATACTTATGAAGAGGATTCAATTGAGATTGAATGTAAAGCTGAAGCTGAGGAATAAAAGGATAAGTTGACACTTACATTGATGATTTGAGAGCCTGAAGGAATTAAGTTGATACTTGTAGTTAGGAGTGAAGCCTGAAGGTGGAGTTGACTGAGGAGCTGAAGCTTGGATAAATTGATACTTATGTCTTATGTGTTGAAACCTTAGAGAAGCAAGTTGATGCTTGTTAGTGAAGCTGATAGCCTTGAAGGGTGGTTGAAGTCTGAAGACTGGATTGCTGTTAGAAGAGCTGAAGCTTAGAATTGCAAGAGGGAGTTGTTGATCTGCTTTCTTGTCTGTTTTCTTTTCTGTGCTGATGTGCCTTGTTTGACTTGCTTGATGCATTAGAATAAGTCCATGATTAGACTGAATCTAAGCTAGGAGCATGATTGCACTAGAAGTTGAGGTGCTCCCTCTGCTTGTATTGTTACTGTATGGCTTTGCTTGCGGGTATTCGGTAGAGCCCAGCTCCCTTGCCCATGTGGTTTATTTTGCTTGACAGCATGTTATTCCTTCTGTATGATTGCAGTTACTTATATTTTGCTTGATAGCATGTTTTTATTGCTTTATGATTGCAGTTATTCATATCTGGCTTGAGGTTGAGATGAGCTTGTGGAGGCTGCTGCCCCACACACATTTCCTCCCTCACTTGCATTGCATGCATTTTACAGTCGTTTACTGTTTACTGTTTACTGTTTAAGCTGATGCTTTATCTGTTTCTGTGTATCATTGATATGATTGTTGCACCCTAGAATTTGCCCAACCTTATTCACTTGGTTTATGTTTCAATATCATTAGCATTTGCATATAGAGTCATGTACATAGACTAATCATCTGCATAGCATAAGCATAGCAAGTCATCCAACAGGGGATCAAGCATTATTCTCATCTCTAGAGGCCTATCCAGAGGTTATTACCCTAATTCAATCTCATTCAAGTCATCAGAGAAGAATTTGAAAGCAGGGAGTTCAGTAGATCAAGCCTTGAGTCTATCTCCTATCTGAGGGTATCTGAGGGTCAACAAGGGGGTTGTGAGCTGTGAATGGAGAGCATGGGGAGTATCTAGACATCATGAGAGGCTTATAAAGTCATTTGGAGAAGAAAACAGGTGGTTGATGTGATCACAAGAATTGCAGTTGAAGATAGTCAACTAGGGTTTCATCTGGGTCAACCATAGGCCAACCCTAGGTCAATTGACTGATTGAAGGGCATAAAGGGCTATTGGAGAGATGTGGGGTTCATCATTTGACATGAAGAATAAGGATATGTTGTTGTGCTAAGCAGGAATCAAGAGAAATCAAGGAGAAGAGGAGTTTCTAAATTAGGGTTTCTATGTAAAATCCCCTAGTTTAGGTCAAATTTCCAAGCAAGATAAGTCAAAATTCAAGCTTCAAATGGCTTCTTGGCCAACATGAAACTTGTAGAGGATCTCAAGACCTTTAATTTGAGTGGTGGAAGACATCAAGGAGATTTATAGAACTCAAGTTATGGTCCTTGCAAGTTACAGGTCATCTGAGGTATCTGAAATTTTGTCTGTGAAAGTGACTTGACTTCCAAGCAATTTTTACCCCTCAAGGAGATTTCAAATGAATTCTTGGTCAACATAAGAATTGTTCCTCATTGTCTTAGCTTTCTATAATGGTATAGTATGCCTTCATATGATGTGTGGAACTCAACTTATGGTCTTGGCAAGCAAAGGGTATTTTGGTCATTTATGAATTACAGGTCATTTTAACCTATGTCCAAAACTCATACAAGGAGGCCTCAAATGAAAAAACTTACAACATCAAACTTGCTCCAAATGACATTTTGAGTCTAGAAAAGTGACCATGAGAGATTGGAAAGATTCATATCACAAGGTTTCAAAATGGTTGAATTTAATGAAGAAAAATGACTTAAAAAATGATATTTTTCATATCTTGGCCAAATGATGCAAAATTATAGGTCATTTTGAATGGAAAAGGCATTTTAAAAACATTGGCTAAAGTGGAATTTTTAGCTTAGGTCATAATTTGTGAGTTATCCATGGTTGCTTGAATTGAAAGTAACATAATCCAAATTGAAAAGGAAAAATACAAGGGAAATTTCTCCAATGTTCTAGGAGGTTCCAACATCATCTATATATTCATACAAGCTGATTCATGCAAGGGTTGATGCTCCCATTTGTTCAAAGCTTCAATTTTCATCCATTTTCTCATTCTTGCATAAACTACTCAAACTCCCTCAAATCTTGATCATTTTGCAAAGTTCTTGATCCCATCATTCTCTACAATCATCATATAACCAGTTTCAAGCAAGATCCAGTGGAAATAGTTCCAAATTCGTGTGTTGTAAGTTCATTCTCAAAAGTGCAAGAAGAATCCATTACAAGAATTCAGAGTGTTTGGGCAAGAGTAGATGCATACAGAATCAAGATCCAAGCACATTGATCAAGTTTAAGCCATTGCTGAGCTCGAAGTGAAGGATTCACCATTCTGTTTTTCAAATTATACCAGGTATGTTCTCCATTCAAATTGGCTTGATGTAGTTAGCATGACATAGGTTTGTTAGGATAATAGTGACCTAGGTGGTTAAAGGAGTAATCCTGAAGCTTTTAGTGTGAATTGGTGAAGATTCTTGCATGAGCCATAAAACTGTTTTGATCCATAACTAGGAGATTAGTGAGTGGTGGCTCATTTGGATTAGCGTAGCATGATCAGTGATGCTTGATTAATGTTCTGTTAGCAAGAGATTAGGGTTTAGTGAAGGTCAGAATTGAGGCAGCCATGGAAGGGAAGCTATCGTGTTTAGTGATTGGGTGAAGTTTAACAAGAACTGATGACGTAGTTGCATTCTGCGTGGAAAATGAAGCAAGTTTGGTGTTTGTAGTTTTGATTTTCATGAGGAGATGAGGGAGAACCGAATGCTTGAAGATGGAATCGTGCATGGAGGGTATCTGAAACCCTAGGGAGTCCAAGGTTGATGATGACTCCAAAGCCGTAGGATGCACGTTTGACCTTGGACTGGAGGGTGGCATCGGACGGTCCACGCGTAGCCTGAGTTTGGTGGGAAAATTTAAAATCTAAAACGCACCGTTTCACTAATTGGGGGGATTGGGCTCAGACAGCTATTCGCACCCCCCAATTTAGTAAGCCTAACGCGCTGAACTAGGGTATCCTGCTATTCTCACCCCCTCTGGCTATTTCTTTATATTTTCTTTATTATTTTCTTTTCATTTTTCATTCATTTTTAAAAATTCATAATAAATAGAAAAATCATCATTTTTAATTCATTCTTTTTGCATATTTTTCTTTAGGATGTCAAGAAAATTATAGAAAATAAAAATGGCATTTTATTTTTTATTTGATATTTTTTCCATATTTTCTAAATAAATAACATTTTATATAATTTCATTTCATACATGATCTTGTTATTTTTTGTTCTATTAATTGCTTCAATATTTTTCATCCATTCTTTTTAGGTTGTTTAGTTTAGACATTGAACTTGTAGATTCAATTTAGTTCCCATTTTTAGAAGTTAATTTTAGGTGTTTAGTGTAGGTGAGAATAACATGGACAAAACTAGGGTTTCAGGTGATGACTTAGGAGAATCAATTCATTTCCCTTAGGGCTTAGGGTTTGACTAGTTTAGTTATGGGACTATAGGGGATATGGGTAGTTATTAGATCCCTTAGAAAAAGTCAGGATTCCCCTACTGCTATTAATCTACTGTATATCTGATTGACTGGTGTGGTGTGCCCTCTGGGGATTATTGCTTGCTTGTGTGGGTGTTGGGATTGTCTGGGACTTGGGAGAGCTGAGGACTTGAGGAGATGAAGACCATTGGAGATCCAGAGATTGAAGAACAACTGCCAGAGTTGGAGAGGAGGTTCTTGCTAGCAGTTGCTGAGGAGACTAGGGTTTAGGAGCTAGGCAGAGCTCTAGATTAGAAAGCTTGCTTCTCAAACATAGATGGCTTTGTTTGCCTCTATCCTTTCTCTATGATTCAAAGTCTCTTTCAAATATCCACCTCCTTCCTTTGGAAGGATCAGTGAATGTATTTGAAAGATAGAACTTTTGAGAGAAAACTTTCTGTTTAATGTTAACAGTTGATGAACCACCCTTGGTAGGTAATTAACTGTCTAACATTCATTCACTTCATCTGGTTGGCTGATGTTCATCCTGGAGCCTGAGACTTGAAGAAAAGCCATTGCAGATAGAAGTCTGATGATCAAAGCCCTTGCCTGAAGGCCATGAAGATGGAGATTGATGCTTGTTGAAGCCTGTAGCTGATTGGAGATGACTTGAAGATAGGTGTTGTTGCAGAGCTGCTGTAGCTGTTTATTTTTGCTGTATTTCATTTCTGATGTATTGATTGGTTTTCCGGACTGTATTGTTTGCTGTTTACCCTGTTGGGTTGAAAGTGAAGTCTGTTCACTTTTGCCTATTGTTTTCTAGGTTCGAGGTTGAGTGGGACTCCCTTGCCTCGCTTGTATTGTTGCATCCATGCATTTTACTGTTCTACTATATATATCTGATATTGTTTCTGTTTCCGTCTGTTCCCGTAGGATCTCTGTTTCTCTCTGTGCAAGAGAGGAGCATGATAGACACTAGGTCTTAACCCATGCATGATAACATTAGGGTAGTTTGATTCCCTTCGCAACCATAGGTTAGAGTTCTGTCTCTTCTTCCTCAAAACAAACAGAAAAACACGTAAAGATTTCAAACTCAATAAAAGACACTTCTTCCGTAAAAGAATGTGAACTCATCAAAACGTCATTTTTGTCTGCCGGGACTGTTAATCAGAAAAACCTTTTTCAGAAGGAGTAAAATCAATCAAGACAGACTTGTGTCGTACGTGGCCCGAACTACGTTTGCTCTGATCTTCCATGATGTGTGGAAGTACGTAGGCATAGGATGCGATATCCTAGCGAGCAACCTTCCCCTCCTTTCCCGTAGGTAGGCGAACTACGTTGACTCTGATTTCTCGTTCCAGGCGGGAATACGTAGGCATAAAGTGCGATACTTTGCCGAGTCATTTTTATTTTCTTTTTAACCCTTGACCTATAGTTTAGATAGAATAACAATCCATACCCGAAAACAAGCGTGGATCCCGTCGAGTACGACGGACGTGAGGGGTGCTAATACCTTCCCCTTGCGTAACCGACTCCCAAATCCAGGTTTTGGTTGCGACGACCATACCTTTCCCGTGTTGTGCGAGGTTTACTCTGAGCGTTTCCTTTCCCTCCCGTGGGATAAATAACGCACGGTGGCGACTCTTCTGTCAGCCGGCGCCGATTTTCGCAGTAGCGACAATGATCCCTTAGGATTCTCACTTCCTTTGATAAGGAAGTGATGATAGAACTTTTGGTTGAAACCTATGCATGACAACTTCTAGGAGTTCCCTGTTTCAAACCTCAACTATAGGATGAATCCTTGGCATGACAACAGTAGGACTTGATAGTCTCCCCGTAGTTGAGCCTGTTCTCTTCTCATCTCAAAACAGCTTAAGATACAGTAATCATGAATGATTTCTTTCGTATGTTACGAGCCTTAAGCTATCTGGGAAAGGATTGTTGGAGATCTTCTTTTCAACAGTCTGGATGTTTAGTATGGCACCCTTTGGGTGACATGCGACACATTCACTCTCAGGTCATAGTCTTTAGTGCGATTGAAGTTGCAAACACCATAAAAAACACTTCTTTCGTAAAAGACAGAAAACAAACTTCAAACCTTTTTGCCCTGTGGGCCCGTAATTCAAAGGAAGCTTTTCTGAAGAAAAGAGTGTCGTTAAACTACAGCGCCAACGCAAACAGGCTTTGTCCCTAACTGCTGGAACTGCTGTTTAACCCTACTCGATAAAACAGATGAATCTGAATCCCCGTAATCCGTAGTATCCCGAACTACGTAAGCTCTGATCTCTCATATCTGTTGAGAGTACGTAGGCACAATACTGATGTATTGGCGAGCCACCTTCCCCGTAACCCGTAGTAGGTCGAACTACGTTGACTCTGATTTCTCATTCTCTGATGAGAATACGTAGGCATAAAGTGCGACGCTTTGCCGAGTCATTTTCTTTTCTGTTTAAGCCAGCCTTGATAGGTAGATAGATAAACCAACTCGTCCAGTAAACACAACAAACGTGGATCCCGTCGAGTATGACGAACGTGAGGGGTGCTAATACCTTCCCCTTGCGTAACCGACTCCCGAACCCAAACAATGGTTGCGATGACCTTGTCTTATACCCTTTTTCGTCAGGTTTTTCTGATCGTTTCCTTTCCCGCTCCGAGGGATAAATAACGAAAGGTGGTGACTCTTCTGTTCTGCCGGCACCTTATTTTCGCGGAAGCGACAATGAGGGTGAAATCCATATTTAGCATTTTTTATGATGGTGATCCGGTTCGATTATTATTGATTTTCAGATTCCATGATGATTTTTTTTTCTATTTTGTGGATTCTGCTTCTTGATGGTGATTCGTGTGATTACTGTTGATGATTTTTGTTGTCACGTTGGATTTTGATGATGATACTGTTTTGATACCTTCATTAAGTTTGATGATGATATTTGGATTTTGCCTTGTTGGATTTTTGGATTTTACTCTTAAGGCATGTTTGGATAAAAACTCTTTTTTTTCTCTCTCGGACAAGAATAGAAACTGCCGGTATTGGGCCTAAGGCTCGTTGAAAATAAAACGGGGGGTTCGGTAGCATTCAATTGTTGTCCCTCCTGGACCCAATGATAAATGTACTCTGAGGGTTCGAAAAATAAAAATAAAAATCACCTTTCGATTAAAGTAAATCCCATTCTAACCAATTTTCTACATTTTTGCAAGTTACTCTTCGGAGATGGAAATACGGGATTCGAAGACAGAAACTCGAAGACATAGTCGTAGGATTCTTAGAACGTTTTAGGACTTGTAATTTGTAAGGAATGAAATTCAAAAAATGTAACCTTGTAAAATATTCTTTTAATAAAATATGAATTCATTTTCCTCCAAATTTAATTGCACACCGCCTCTCGTTAGGAAATTCTAAATTTCGCGATCTGACTTTGGTTCATCTGAGACCTACGACTATCTAAACCCAACTGATAACTGATATCCATTACGAACTTGGTGCAAGCATTTAAATCCTGACTCAACCATAATTTTAGAAGCGGCATAACTCATGTAACTTTAATCCACGAAAATAATGGTAATCTTGCCTCAGACCACAATTCTCTGAATCCGATATCATTAAACTACAACCCTGAATCTCTAATTATATTAACTTCCAAATTTGGAAATCGAATCGCAAGTCCTCACGTCTAGGCTCAGGATGGTGTTAATGACAAATCTGTATGCGTTTAAGATCTTAATATCCTTGTAGGTTCAACCTGACTAAATGGACTTACGAGTCCACTTTCGACTCACCTGCAAAACGCACAACTAAGAAAACCGGTTAGCAGTTAGTAGAGAAAAATAAAATATGGAACAAGATGAAATGCAAAATGATCAGTATCTAAGGGTAAATTTTGGGGTATGACAACCGCCCTTGCGGGTTTTCGACTTAGCAAGCTTTATTTTTTTGTTTCATCCCTAATATTTTCCTGGATCTCCTTCATAGATTATGATCCACCAGGACACATATTCTTGCCTAAGTCGCCCTTTCAGGTTTTCGACTTATTGGGTTTTTAAGCATAAAATTTTCTGACTGCATCGGAGTTTACAGGGTGAGCGAGTTTCTCTCCATCCATTGTTGTGAGGATGAGCGAACCTCCAGAGAAGGTTGTCTTCACAACAAATGGTCCATAGTAGTTGGGCATCCACTTTTCGCATGAGTCTTTATGAGTTGGCAATATCTTCCTGAGTACAAGTTCTCCTTCTCAGAATTCTCAAACACAAACCTTTTTGTCAAAGGCTCTTTTGATCCTTTTATGATATAGCTGGCCGTGGAACATGGCAGCCATTCGTTTTTTGTCGATAAGGTTCAACTGATCGAACCTTTCTTTGACCCACTCATCTTCCTCCAATTTAGCTTCCATAAGGACTCTCAAAGAAGGTATCTCTACTTCAATGGGAAGGACTGCGTCCATTCCATATACCAAGGAAAAAGGGGTTGCCCCTGTCGAAGTGCGAACATATGTTCTGTATCCGTGCAGGGAAAACGGTAACATCTCATGCCAATCTTAATAGGTCACAACCATATTCTGCACAATCTTCTTAATGTTCTTGTTTGCGGCTTCAACAACTCCACTAATCTTTGGGAGATAAGGAGAAGATTTGTGATGCTCGATCTTGAAGCTATCACACAACTATTTCATAGTCCTATTGTTCAAATTGGTCCTATTATCTGTAATGATACGACTAGGAATTCTATATCGACAAATAATCTCCTTCTTGAAGAATCGGGCAACCACTTGCTTGGTCATGTTGACTTAGGATGCAGCTTCAACCCACTTTGTGAAATAGTAGCAATGAGGATGAAACGGTGTCCATTGGAAGCCTTCGGCTCAATTTCCCTAATCATGTCAATACCCCACATAGAGAAAGGCCACGCCGATGATAAAACATTCAACAACATTGGATGCACGTGCACCTTATCCGTGTAAATTTGGCATTTATGACATTTCCTGGT
Source organism: Lathyrus sativus (assembly GCA_963859935.3). NCBI lineage: Eukaryota > Viridiplantae > Streptophyta > Magnoliopsida > Fabales > Fabaceae > Lathyrus > Lathyrus sativus. The sequence goes on along the minus strand of CAWUDS030000678.1, from coordinate 736,012 downwards.
ATATCAAATGCAATCAGTTTCCATAGTTAACCAATACTATCCAGCACTTAGAATCTTTTTGGACATGGTGTATTCGTTGGTATGGGTGCCAAATGCTCCTTCATGGATGTCTTGCATTAACAAGTCTGCTTCTCGTCTGTCGACACACCTAAGCAGGACCATGTCGTAATTTCTTTTGTAGAGCACATCATTATTGAGAAAGAACTTAGATGCCAGCCTTCTCAAAGTTTTCTTGTCAAGCGAAGTGGCATCAATTGGATATTCCTGATTGTGCTGGTATTGTTTAATATCATGAAACCATGGTTTCCCATCAGACTCCTCTTCTACCATCTAGCAGTAAGCAGGCTTGGTCTTCCTCTCAGTTAGAATGAGCATTTCTTCATTAACAAAACGGACCTGCCACATAACAGCCATCATAGCCAAAGCATCAACGATGTGATTTTTGGACCTTGGCATATGCTTAAAGGTTATCTCGTTGAAATACTCAATCATTTCCATAATATAGGCTCTGTACGGGATTAGTTTCTCGTCTCTGGTCTCCCATTCAGCTTTGAATTGATAAACAACTAAAGTTGAGTCACCACTCACTTCTAGAATTTTGACGCGGAGACCAATTGCTGCTTCTAGTCCTGCAAGCTTCATACTCGACTATATTGTTAGTACATTCGAAACATAACCTTGTTGTGAAAGGAGTATACCCGCCAGCTGGGTTCATCAAAATGGCACCTATATCATGCCCTTTTTGGTTGGAAGCACTGTCAAACATCATCTTCCATCGGGAACCAGGTTCAGGACCTTCGTCTGGGCCTGGCTCTTCGCAGTCTTTCTTGGTTAGCATAATGTCTTCATCTGGGAAGTCAAACTTAAAAGGATCATAGTCTTCTAATGGATGATCAGTGAGGTAATCTGACAAGATGCTACCTTTGATGGACTTTTGAGCGATGTACTGGATATCATACTCTGACAAGAGCATATGCCAACGTGTGAGTCTTCCTGTTTGAGGAAACCTGAGGCGAAGAGAGGTTGACAAAATTTCTAGAAAAATGCTAAGTATTGGAGAATCTTTTGACCAATATCATGCTAGAAGGAACACAGGGCAGTTACCATGAAGGATGGAGGGAATTCTTAGTGTCCAAGTTTCAAATTGATAGTAGACGAACGTGGGAGCAGTTGAAGTTGTAAAAAAGCGCCAAAAGGACACGTTGTGAAGCCATAACCGTCATGTAGTAGTTACTTACTAGTATTATAAATAGTTTTTATTTTTATGTAATAAGTGTGTTCACTCATCTTGTATTAGTCACTCCAAATGACTCAAAGTAACCGCGTGTAGAGAAACTAGTTAGCGGGAATGTACTTGATACAACACCAACTCCTTTTCATTAATGCAATTTACTTGTCTTTACCATTTATGCACTGTTACTTATTCTGCATTTTAACCTTCATCCTCTACGTTTAAACTGCCTTTTCAATCCCTTTTGCAACTTTATTTTCAGTTATGTTTCATGTTGTTTAACAATCTGCATTTTACTTTAACCTGCAAATTTAACGTTTTTACGCACTTACTTTCAAAGATCTCATAGTCGAACGTGGAGTTTAGGTTAGAGTCTTTTGCACCTTTATTTTCAAAGTCATTTACCTTCACACGCATTTACTTTCAAAGTTCTCATATTCGAATGTGGAGTTCAGATTAGAGTCTTTTGCACCTTTATTTTCAAAGTCATTTACACTACTGCATTTACTTTCGACATTTACTTCCAATTGTTGCACTTTTACACATTGCCTTTAATCTTCAAGTCACTTTTACTTTACAAAGATTTCATAGTCGAACGTGGAGTTCAGATTAGGGTCTTTTTACATACTTAGCACATGTCCTAGGATTTAGTATGGTCGATCTTGCAAGTTACTCAATTTTACCCTAAATTGATAGACCAATGATTGTTTACCAAAATTCACAGTAAATAAATTGGCACACCTGGTGGGACTCAGTGCTAAACATTCTAAAGTTTACATTAACCAAATTCATCTTTTGGCGCAATACTTTGTTTTATGTTATTAAGGAGTGGGAAGTTAGCCACGACACACGAAGAAGTCCCAAAGAGAAGATATACTAAGAGAATGGCAACAAGTGTTAATCAACATGTTGATCCTCAAGGGAATGTTTCAAATACTCAGTCAAGTAGTGCTCCATATCCAGTTTCTTCGACAGGAGGACAGACGCCACCACCAATAGTTGTGTTTGAACAAATGCAGCCCATGGCTAGTCCAGGATCAACATGTGTACGAATATACACTCAACCTGTGTTAGAATATATAGGACTGCAAAGTTCTAATCCACCAACACCTCCGGGAAGTTCAATACAACAATCTTTTCCTCCTCTAGGGTTCTCACAACCAGTACCAAGGAACCCATCTTATGGTATGCCTACTTTGATGATGCAAAATCTACCAAATGCTTCACCCATATTTTTAGAAAATATTGTGTCTTCACCAGTGCAAGGATATGGATCAGGTGGTCAAAACAACCAAAGCATAGGTGTTGGGTATTCTGTTCAAGCACCCAGTCTTATAAATACATCCATAAACTGTTTGAGGCAACAAATGGATGAAAGTAATATGCAAATGGTGCACACGCTGTCTATGCCAATGGGAGAAGTTTTTCAACCTTTGATTCAGAATACTGCTCAAACTAATCAACAACTGGCAACACAATTAGCCTGTATTGCTGATTTTATGGGAGTACCAGCATTTGATCGAATACCAGCAATTGGCAGAAATATTCCACGGTGTCAGCCACGGAACGTACCTGAGGCGAACATAGAAGACCAAGAGATGGGTGAACCTGTTAGAGTCGAACCGCAAAGGAACCAAGTACTAGCTCATATGGAGGAAGAACCAGGAATAATCATGGTGAACAGGAACCAAAATGCTGACCAAATACTTAGACAAGTTCGACACCAAGGCGTAGCAAAGGAAAACAATCTTGCAGCCATGGTCGAAAGAATAATGACCAGAAATGGTGCAAACTTTGGTTTCACAAGGCCAAATTATACTTCACCCATAGTGGATTGTATTCTTCAAGCTGAATTACCCCCTAGGACGAAGGTTCCAATGTTCAGTAAGTTCGCAGGAGATACTACTGAATCAACCGTCGAACATGTGGCTAGGTATATGATTGAAGTAGGAGAGATAACAGGTGAAGAAAGCCTGAGGATCAAGTACTTCCCAAGTTCTCTCACAAAAAAAGCTTTCACATGGTTTACCACGTTGCCTCCTAATTCAATTTATAATTAGGCTCAACTAGAATGTATGTTTCACGAAAAATTCTACATGGGACAAACTAAGATCAACTTGAAAGAATTGGCTAGTATCAAACAAAAAGTCACTAAGCCAATTGATGATTACCTGAATAGGTTTCGACTTCTTAAAGCCAATTTACACAGGTGCTAGAACACGAGTTGGTCGAGATGGCTGCTGGGGGTCTTGATTATGCCATTAGGAAGAAGTTGGACACCCAGTATCTCAGAGATATGGCGCAGCTAGCTGATAGAGTTCGACGATTAGAGAGGCTAAGAGAAGAGAAAGTTAGGTTCAGCAAGGGTAAAGAAGTGGCCTTTATCGAATGTAATGAAGATGTAGAGAATCTCTATGATGAAACATCTTATTTCGACGAACATGAGGTTGATGTTGCTGAGTTAAAGCAAGGTCCACCTTATGCTTGTAAACTCTCAGCCCCTTCGAATGGGAAAAATCCCCCTGAGTCTAATGACAAATTTCCTAAGAAAACATATACTTTCGACGTTACTAAATGTGACGAAATATTTGATTTGTTAGTTAAGGATGGGCAAATAATAGTGCCTGCTGGTGCTAAAGTACCTCCTTTAGAACAAAGAAAGAAAAGAGGCTTTTGTAAGTACCACAATTTCTTGGGTCATAAAAATTCTCAATGTTTTCTTGGGTGCAAAATGCCATCCAAGAAGGAAGGTTGAAGTTTGGGGACAAGGGGAAAACTCAAATGAAGATTGACTCTGACCCATCACAAACTGTAGAAGCTAACTATGCAGAGCTTGAAGAGGTTCAGATGGTCGAAGCCATTGAAAAGGTTAACTCTCCAGTCAATATGGTGGAAATCACTGAGGATTTCGCCAAAAAATCTGAAACAGCCAAAGTAATTGATGGTTGTTCTGCAACATCAATGATCCCAAGAAAAACTGATAGTAGTAGTCTGACGTTGGTGACCAAGAAGACTGCTGATGAGTTCATTCAGATAGATAAAGCTGCCAAGGGATTGGACGTGGCAGAAAAGAGGCTGGGAGGAAACGCTGCTGAGAGCATCAACATGGTCGAATTAAGTGAAGAATCTGAGGTTAATGCAGATAGCGTCCAAACCAAGGAGGCTATGGGTGGAAATGGTCCCAGAGTCGAAGTCATCAGAGAGTTAGAGAACAACATGTTGTTGGTAGGAGAGATGAAAGAAATGGATGGCAGTGTGTTAGAATAATGGATATGCATGGCAGCAGAACAATATTTCAAAACGTCTCCTCGCGTTGAGAGATTTCATGCTGAAGATACCACTTGGGAGGAGGTAGTGCAAGAGGCAGACGATAAGTGCATGGAGCAACACACTGAAAACCTTGAAGCTCATTTTTTCAAGATGCAGTTGGAAGAAAAGATCGATGTGAACATGATTGAGATCACAGGTCAAAAGGTCGAAGAAGTACGGGAGACGAACAAACAAGTGGAATGTAGTAAAATGGCTTACCCCAAGCAGAAGGAAACCATTGTTGATTTCTTGCATGGTTGCCAGAAGAAAGGATCGGGAGTAATGCTATGTCCCAGATGTAGCGCTACTTTTGATGAAAACGCTGCTCATGAGTTAGAGGGAGTCAATGGAGACTGGGGGCAGAAAAACCAGGGCCCAAGAAACTTTGATCCCAGAAGACCCTTGGCAGGGATAAAAACGCCAGCTAGGCCCAACACATATAAACCAATTGGGAATATGTCAACAAGAAGTTGGATGAAGCCCGTCAAAGGAAGAGGATAGAAGAAATGGCATAAATTTTACGTAGAGAAAGGTTCCTCATTTGAATATCTAAAAGAATGTCATACAACTAATAAGTCATCCTATGTTTCTCAAAACTACAAGGGTAAAAACCCTATGACCGGGTCACAGTGGCGAAGAGAACAGCGCAGACGAAAGGCTATCAGAGACGCCCAGGTACCAAGACAGGGAGACTCGAGTACCTATATCGATAATCTAGGTGGAAAAGTTGAGAAGATGCCCATAAGGCAAAAGCTATTTGGTGTCCCGCAGGACCAGCCAGAAAGGAAAGTCGAAGAGGATGATAACATGACTGATAACTCCGAAAACGAGTCTGCAGCTTCCCTCAACATTATAGTAAATATCGTGTATGTTATGTCCAAAGAGTTTGGCCAGATTACAGAAGTAGAAGATGTGGATCAGAACACTGAGATAGAAATGCTGGCACACAAGCCTGTGTCTTATTACATAATGAACAATGGGTGTGTGGAGGAGAAAAATGCTTTCTTTGAACGCCCTACAGAGGCTATGAAGGGTCACTTAAAGCCTCTTTACATCTTTAGAAAAGTGGAACACGTTCCTGTGAACAAGATACTGGTAGATTGTGGCGCAACGGTGAACCTGATGCCCCGGTTCTTACTGAGGAAAATTTGGAAGTGTGACGATGATACTAAACCCCACAACATGGTTCTGTTGAACTATGAGGGGACAGTTGGCTCTACTCTAGGAGTAATTCAAGTTGATCTCATAGTGGGAACAATTACTAGACCAACAGTTTTTATGATGGTTGAAACTAAAGCCAACTATAACATGCATCAGAGAATTACCATTTGGAGGCCAGATGGCATAGTGGAAAATATTGAAGCAGACCAAGGGTACTTTAAAGCCCCTATCAATCAGGTTGACAGGAAGCAATTTGATAAGCACCTGGCGAACATTGCTCCATGTCCTCCAGCAGATTTTGAGTTCACACCAGAAGAAGACACATTCTATTCATTATACTTGCATCCTGTCGAAGGTTTTAGATGGGACAAGGAGATTCCAAGAGGAAGGCTTCCATGCTTAATCAAACCTCCAATATACCCCACAGGGTGGGGAAGGGAGTTTAGTGATCATGACTAAATTCGAAGCCTTGAAGAGAATTTCGGCCTATGTGGCTGAAACAAAATTACAAGCGGCTATAGAAGCTGCTGACAATAACATGGCTGATAAAGCCAATCTTAAATGTCACCAAGAAGGTCCTGGTAAGGACTTCGACCCAAAACATAGAGAGAAAAGCCAGAGGCTCGACGCCATTTATGAAGATGAGCCTTTGGGGTTTGAAAAAGATCCGCTAGCAAACAACGATAAAATGCTAGCAGAAGATTCGTTAGAAGAAATTGACCTTAGTGAGGGGGCACTCAAAAGGCCCACGTACATCAGTGCCAATTTGAACCCCCAACTAAAGATCGAAGTGGTCCAGTTATTGAAGAAGTTCAAAGACTGCTTCGCTTGGGATTATGATGAAATTCCAGGTTTAAGCAGGGAGTTGGTTGAACATAGGTTGCCTATGACACTTGGGAAAAAACCAGTCAAGCAAGACCCAAGACAGTTTGCACCAGAAATACTGCCAAAGAATAAAGAGGAGGTCGAAAGACTGCTTCGTTGCAAATTCATTCGCACAACAAGGTATGTGGAATGGTTGGCTAATAAAGTGTTTGTTATTAAAAAGAATGGTTTTTTAAGGGTTTGCATAGATTTTAGAGATTTAAATGCTGCAACTCCTAAAGACGAATATTCAATGCCAGTAGCAGAAATGTTAGTGGATTTTGTAGCAGGACATGAATATCTTAGCATGTTAGTTGGATATTCTGGTTACAACCAAATATTCATTGCTGAGGAAGATGTTCCTAAAACTGCTTTTCGATGTCCTGAGACTTTAGGCACCTACGAATGGGTGGTAATGCCTTTTGGCCTTAAAAATGCTGGTGCCACGTACTAGAGGGCAATGAACTCAATCTTCCATGATTTTGTAGATAAGTTCTGTAAGAGCAAGATTTGTCTCTACAGGATTATCTCTATGTTTTGATGATAACAATTGAGTATTTGTGAAAGAACCATTTTATGGTTTAATGTTTGTTATGTGCAGGTCATATTAAATTAAATATATTAGACCAAACAAACAAAAGCAACGTGTGCAGCTAGTAATATATGGAATTACTATGTGTAACTTCATGAAGCGCTTGGGAGAAGCTAGTTTGCTTATGTATCTGATCACCATCAGTAAGGAACCAAGGATGCTGTATATTGCAGTTGCAATGCTCCTGTGGTTTATGATCTGAAGAAGTGCATCTGATCTAAAAGCAAATGAAGCTCAGTAAAGAAGCAAGTTTGTTTCTGCATCTGATCATGTTCAATAAAGAATCAAGGATGCTGGATATTGCAGTTGCAATGCATCTGTGGATTCTGATCTGAGTTGTGCATCTGATCTGGAAGCTAACGAGCGTCTCTGAAGAGTGAGCCCTCTAAAGAACTGAAGTGCTGAAGAATCTGATGACTTGAAGTTCTGAAGGCTGAAGGCTCTGAAGACCAAGTGCGTCAAGACTCTGAAGACATGTTCTGAAGGACAAAACTCTGAAGACTCTGAAGACATGTTCTGAAGGTCAAGACTCTGAAGACTCTGAAGACATGTTCTGAAGGTCAAGACTCTGAAGATATAATCATCTGAAGAAGTTTGTGCTGAAGACTCTGATGACTTGAAGTTCTGAAGGCTGAAGGCTCTGAAGACCAAGTGCAAAAGACTCTGAAGACCAGACTCTGAAGAAGAAAGATTATGAAGCTTCACCAGACAAGACGTGTTCAATCAGATGAGCTGTTGCTATCAACTCTGATGAACAAAGTGCTGAAGTCAGAATCTGATGTTTACTATGCTATCAATTCCAAAGTAGTTTCTGAACTACTCATCTGTAACATCAGAAGAAGAACCAAGCCAGAAGCAAATTTGTCCAAGCTGTTAAATGGAATATTACCGTTGCAAGAAAAGGACAAGAAAGTGATGTCATCCAACACGTGCTTATCTATCCGTTGAGATATGACCGTTGGAGTTTGAATGAACATCCTTATCCTCTCAACGTCATTCTTGGAAGCACTATAAAAAGAAGAATCATTTGATCATTAAGAGTGGCCGTGTTGCCAAGTCAAGAAAAGTTGTTGCTATTAAGCTGCACTATAAGGAATAACATTTGATTCATTCAAATGTCAGCATGCTTGTAAGCATGAAGTGTAGAAAAAAAAAAAGAAGAAAAGCTTAAAATGAAAAGAAGCCTTAGTGCTCACACACAGAAAAGCTTTTAAGCAATATGGAAACTGTACTCAATAATCTCTTAGAGATTTATTATTAGATTAGTTTCTATATTAGAAAGCAAGGAGTTGTTGCTCAATACTTGCTAGGAACTTAATTAGGAGTAATCTGCTTATTTGAGAAGCACTTATGTAATCTCCGGCAACACAAATTCTTTTTAGAATTAAGTGGTTCCTCAAGTGATCTTGTTAAGATCAGTATACTTGAGATGACAAGTGACAGTAGTCATTTGTGGAAATCCTAATAGGAGATCTTTAGTGATCGGATTCTATTAAGGTGTCAATGAACGTTATATCCTTAGGGATCCCTGAACGTGTCATTGTCAAGTTGTTAGTCACTTGCAGTTAGCTTGTGCATCTGTAATCAGTTTGGTTATAGTGGATTAAGTCCTTGTAGTGAGTAAGGCGAAATCACCTTGGAAGGGTGGACTGGATTAGCTTGAGAGTTGCTCAAGTGAACCAGGATATATCTTGTGTTCTTTACTTGTTTAGTTTATTATTTATGCTTCCGCATTGCTACATCTAGAAACAACACAGAAGAAGATGGCAAAAGTTTTTAAGTAACCAAATACCCAATTCAAACCCCCCCTTTCTTGTGTATTTTTCACACCTTCAATTGGTATCAGAGCTCCGGTTCTGTTATTGATGGATATCAAACACCTAACAGTGTCAGATAAAGATCCATAGGCTGTGTGAAGAAATACTTTTGGGGATATTTCACCGTTCTTACAATTTCAGTCTCATATCAGTTTTTGAGGATAATGAGTACTAAAATTGTAATCTATTGAGTTACCTTGAGCAAGTCACTGATTCTATGAAGTTTGAAATTTGAAGTGTTGAAGTCTTCAACAGCAAATCTCCTCCAGAAGATTCTGAAAGAAGAATGAAGAATTAGTTGACAGGATAGATTCATCAGATAAGAAGATATATTTGTTGAATGTTGATCTGAAAATACGTTTGGATTTACAACATATTTGCTCAAAGATAAATCTTCTGCAAGCAATAATTCTTGATCTCTAAAGATTAATTCTGGTGAGTATGAGATGTTTTCAAGAAACGGATTAGTCCACACTTGACTTTCTCATGACAACTCATTGGGATTTATCTTAAGTAAGAAAAGATATATTGTTGGCTAATGAATCCTATTCATCAGAACGCCAGAATGAAGTCTGCAGAAAAGGGTAAGTTTAGAAAAATATTCAAATCTGGAAGAAATGATTCTTCAGATCCAAAACATTTGAAAGTTGCTCTCCTTGAAGAGCTTCAAAGAATTCTGCAGAGGTTTCTAGAAAGGCAGTGTTTCTAACTCATCTGGATTATGATGATATGATGAATTCAGAAGATCTCGTTAGAAGTAGCATGGACAATTAAGTTCTATTAACTCGAGATGTTGAACAAACTGAAATTGGTCAGATGCTATCAGACATTATTTTTCAGAAATTCATAATGAATGTTTTGAGAAATAAAGATATGAGGAAAGATACAATGACAGTAGTCATTCTGTCAAATGTAAAAAGGATTTAAGTTTCTGGGGTTATTCAATTTGAATAAGTCAGTAAACATTCTTTTTCAAGAGCAGATGTTATGTCAACTCTGATAATCTAACTCCTTACATGTTAGCTCAGCATTGTAAGAGCAAAATTGTCAGTCAGACTGTGTCTTTTGATGCATCTAAGTTTGATGATAACTGTATCTAGATTGGATCTGTATTTGTTTCAAGTAGACAAATTCAGAAGTTAAAGCCTGATGGAAGCTAGATTCTCTCTACACATGAAGATCAGATTATCTGTGCTCTGAGGATGTCTCTCAAGAATCAAATGGATGTTGTTGTGTTGATGAAGATGCTGCAGAATGCTAATAAAGGAATTGAGATCTGTTCAAAAAGAGTTTTTCAGAAGATGTTGGAGAATCAGAAGCAGAATGTGTTCCAGCTGAAGAATCAGAAGCTACTCCAGATGCTATTCAATTAGCTGTTTCTGAAGAATCAACTCTGAGAAGTTTCCCCCCAGAATCAAATCTTCTTTTCCAGAAGAGACGTTCATTGGAAAGAAGGATGATTCCAGAAAAACAAGATTCTTTCTTCTCAAAGATTGTCAGCAAGAAACTCTTGACTATACAGAAGACATATGCTTTTGTGACAAGGTTAGAATTCATATTCTTTTCATCTCGTTCGTTGATCAGTATAACATCAATATAAATCAGATGAATATTAAAAATACTTTTAAATGGTTTTATTGAAGAAGAAGTATATGTTCATCAACTTCCCAGGTTTCTTTTTGAAAATTATTTTGTCAAAAGTAAAGTTGTTACTACTCTTCTTCTTAAAGACTATTAAGAAAGATATTTTAAATCTGTCAGATTTATTTACATTAATGATACTTCTATTTAGAACCATATACTTCACTTGGAAAGGTGTTTGCTGAGTGTATGCAGGCAGTAGCTAAAACTAGCATTCTAGAAGAGGCTAGTGAAGTCAGATCAGTAGCTGTACAGAAGGTTCTGTAACACTGATTTTGTAGAGGCTCTGTCAATCAAGACATCTCTCCTTCAATTGTTGGTGACTCTGAAGCAAAGCTATAGAAGATAGTTCAAAGCATCAGAAGCAAAGCAACTGAGGCAGGATACTGAAGTCACTTAAGTTGGTATCAGTATAGACTCAGAAGAAAAGCTACAGAGGCAAAATTACAGAAGAATCTGATGAAGCAACGCTAACAGGAGATTCTGAAAGTTTGTTGAGAAGCAACTCTATAAAAGACTCTGAGCAGTTGGTTGATATGTCAGCAACATAGCTCACTTCTGGATAATAAGGACACCTGAAGAATGAAGATCTGGTTTGATCTGAAGCATACCTCTGGATGAACGGTTGGTTGAATCATTCTCTAGAGCTAAGCTGCATAGATCTGAAGCAGAGGATCTAATGCAAGGAATCATTTCCATAGTTGTTCACTCAATAGACGCTAATCAAGATAAGTTGGGTTGCAACTTCACTGTCAGAAGAGTCTACTTTGGATATCATAAAGTTGATATTAGACTCTTATCAGTCTTCAACCTTCTGAAGAAGCACTTCTGGGTTTGATGTTATTAATTGAGCTAACATCTGTTGATTAAGTGCTTTTGGGCAAAGGCTGATTGTTGATGATCAGAAGAACTTACTAACATAACAGAAATAGTTATGGTTAGAAAGTCTGATGTAGAGAATCTCTTCAGAATATTAAGCAGAAGCTTTGAAGATTTCTGAAGCTAATTCAGAAAGGAAACGTTGTCTCAATTGGTATCAAGTATTATCTAATGAAGCACTGATGCTAAGATTCAAGTTTTGATAACAAGCTTGGAATCAGAAACCAAAGGTGGAGAAACCTAAGGTGATTTAGCAGAAGATCCTACTCCTTCTATTGGTACTCAGAAGTTCTCACACCTTCAGTTGGTACGAGAATTCTAGAAGAAGAAGTCACCCTCAGATACTGCTTGATAAGAACAAGATTGTCATTCAAATCAGTTCAAGAAATTCATCTTGGTTTGATGATAATTTATGATGATCAACCACGTCTGTCCAAAGGATAAATTCTTGGTGCAAGAAGATATAGCTTTCATCTGGAAACAAGTCATCTTGAAGATAAAGAAGCATGATCATCGGCATCCAAAGATGGATGATCAGAAGATGAAGACCAAAGGAGGAATCAGATAAAGAATGTAGCAGATAGAAGGATAATCTGTTAGAGAGTAGCCATCTAAGACTCTCATGTTTTTAACGTACACTCTGAGAAAGAAAGAGGTTAGTAAAATGGTAGATCAGAAGCTCTACAAAGGTATGAGTTGTACTCTTCTGTATTTTACTGTTTCTAGTCCTGACATTCTTTTCAGTATATGTGTATGTGCTTGATTCCAATCAGATCCTAAAGAATCTCATTTAACAGTTGTTAAGAGATTTCTGAGGTAGCTGAAAGGTACTACTAACGTGACTCTGTGTTGCAGAAAACCAGATAACTATTTTTAGTAGGTTTTTGTTATGCTGATGATACTGAAGTCAGAGTTAGTTGCAAAAGTACCTCTGGTTAGCACTATCCCTTAAAGAAGCAAAATACATCAGATGCTGATTGAAGTATCAGATGCTCCGGATGAAGTGTCAAATGAAGGACATTCATGTACAGAAGATTGAAGGATCATATGGCACATCACCTTCAATTGATATCAGATGATATCTAAAGATCTGAGCAAATCTGAAGTCGTAGACTATCAGAAGATTTGGATTATCTGGAACTCTGGATAAAAGATTCTATTAGAAGATGGTTTGTTAAATCAAACATTGATACTTCTGTAGTATAGTGTTTTGATGTTGAAGAAACGAGCTGAAATAATTTCATTATTTCACACCTTCAATTGGTATCTTACATCTTAAATTGGTATCATGTCTCTGACATCCAACCAGAAGCAAAGTGTCAGATAACTCTGAGAAAAACTTCAGAAGATGTTTGAGTGAAGATACAGAAGGTTCTGGGCGCAGAATCAAGAATCAAAGCAAAGGCCAGAACAAGTACTTCAACTCTGGAACTTGAGACTTCTTGAGATATTTTTCAGAAGTAATTAGACTCTGAAATTGGACGTATTTCAAATTTCTCTAAGGACTAGAATTATTGGTATCAAGATTAAGCTAGAAGGAAGAAGAATTTTCAACCTTCTTGTCTAAATCTAGCAGAGGAAGATTCCAGAAAAGAAACTTCCAGATTAGTACAAGAAGCTGAAGATGCTAAGAAGACTAAGGAAAATGTTGTAGTTGGATTTTCTTGTGAAACTACTTTTGTACGTTGAGAACGTGACATTAGTAAGTTTAGAGGAGATCAACAAGCTATGAAGGATGTACAACAAGTTGTCAGAGAAAGTTCTGCTAAACAGACACCTGTCAACAATCCTCGTCAGAGCATGCTTCTACAAATTCTGAAGAATTGTCACTCTCAAAGAAACAGGGGGAGATATAGAAGATGAAATTTGAGAAAAGATATCAACCTACCTTAATTGGTATCAACCTGTAAGAATTAAGTTCTCAAGGGGAGAAATGAAAGATGATTAAGTTCTCAGGTGCTATCTCTCAACTCTTATCTTTTTAAATTCTGACTTTAAAAAGAGAAATTTTTTAAAAAATCTGTTTTGATAAAAAAACTCAAACTTTTTGATGATGTCAAAAAGGGGGAGAAATGAAAGATGATTTTGATATTATCTGGAAGAATAGAATATAACTTGGGGAGAAATGGAAAATGTTTTTGAGAAATAGAATATAACTTTGATATATTCTATAACCTGAAAGAGAATGCAAAAACATATAAACTGCGTTTATTACTAATTATTTGTTTGATGTTTTCCAAGGAACTTTGAACAAGTTCACTAGGCATTCTAAACAGGATAAATGAAAGAAATCTGAGTTCAAATGAACTGGTATCATATAATAGAAGTTATACACTTCGTGAACATAGATTCAGAATCAGATGGACCCAATACTGTTCAGAGATCTGAAAGTTAAAGTTATCTGGAATCATATTGTTTAGAAGATGTAAATTGTCTGTGAATATGATAATCAGAGCATAAAGAATCAGAAATCTTCATAGAAGCAAGATTTGGATTTAGACACAGAATCATGAGTATCATGTATTGGTATCTGTCTTAGAATCAACATTGGTATCAGATTCAGAAGTAAACATTCTACTAGTTTCTTTTGGTATCAGACTGCTTCAAGAAATCAAGAATCTATCAAGAATCTGAGAAGAAAGCAAGTTTGAAAAAGCAGAATCAAGACTGTATCAAGATCAGAAGATCCAAATATCTGACATATTGTAATCAGGGGGAGTTCTCCCAGGAAGGTTCACAAGTCAGGATATTTGATTTTCACCCAGTCTGAAACTCAGGGGGAGTTTCTCATCTGAAGGATGTTCTGAAGAATAAGAGAAAATGCTTTAGAAGATTCTGAAGTTATATGACCCTGATACAATGCTTAGAGAAGATAAGTTCTAAAGATCTGAAGATGGAAGTTCTGATTGAACTAGTCCAGATGCTGAAGACTCATGCTCTCTTATATTGTAGGGAAGTATTCCTTCTATTCTATTCTATTTGATTGTGTTTTATCAAATTTATATTTTGTAAGTCTTGGGATCAGAGTATGTCTCTGAACAAGCATAAAAATGTGTTTAAGGTTAACACATTCAGGGGGAGCAGTTGCTTAGAACTCTGAATAGGTTAATGCTTGGTGATTACCCTGTATAAAATGTTTTATCAAAATACATGTTTTTGTCATCATCAAAAAGGGGGAGATTGTAAGAGCAAGATTTGTCTCTACAGGATTATCTCTATGTTTTGATGATAACAATTGAGTATTTGTGAAAGAACCATTTTATGGTTTAATGTTTGTTATGTGCAGGTCATATTAAATTAAATATATTAGACCAAACAAACAAAAGCAACGTGTGCAGCTAGTAATATATGGAATTACTATGTGTAACTTCATGAAGCGCTTGGGAGAAGCTAGTTTGCTTATGTATCTGATCACCATCAGTAAGGAACCAAGGATGCTGTATATTGCAGTTGCAATGCTCCTGTGGTTTATGATCTGAAGAAGTGCATATGATCTAAAAGCAAATGAAGCTCAGTAAAGAAGCAAGTTTGTTTCTGCATCTGATCATGTTCAATAAAGAATCAAGGATGCTGGATATTGCAGTTGCAATGCATATGTGGATTCTGATCTGAGTTGTGCATCTGATCTAGAAGCTAACGAGCGTCTCTGAAGAGTGAGCCCTCTAAAGAACTGAAGTGCTGAAGAATCTGATGACTTGAAGTTCTGAAGGCTGAAGGCTCTGAAGACCAAGTGCGTCAAGACTCTGAAGACATGTTCTGAAGGACAAAACTCTGAAGACTCTGAAGACATGTTCTGAAGGTCAAGACTCTGAAGACTCTGAAGACATGTTCTGAAGGTCAAGACTCTGAAGATATAATCATCTGAAGAAGTTTGTGCTGAAGACTCTGATGACTTGAAGTTCTGAAGGCTGAAGGCTCTGAAGACCAAGTGCAAAAGACTCTGAAGACCAGACTCTGAAGAAGAAAGATTATGAAGCTTCACCAGACAAGACGTGTTCAATCAGATGAGCTGTTGCTATCAACTCTGATGAACAAAGTGCTGAAGTCAGAATCTGATGTTTACTATGCTATCAATTCCAAAGTAGTTTCTGAACTACTCATCTGTAACATCAGAAGAAGAACCAAGCCAGAAGCAAATTTGTCCAAGCTGTTAAATGGAATATTACCGTTGCAAGAAAAGGACAAGAAAGTGATGTCATCCAACACGTGCTTATCTATCCGTTGAGATATGACCGTTGGAGTTTGAATGAACATCCTTATCCTCTCAACGTCATTCTTGGAAGCACTATAAAAAGAAGAATCATTTGATCATTAAGAGTGGCCGTGTTGCCAAGTCAAGAAAAGTTGTTGCTATTAAGCTGCACTATAAGGAATAACATTTGATTCATTCAAATGTCAGCATGCTTGTAAGCATGAAGTGTAGAAGAAAAAAAAAAGAAGAAAAGCTTAAAATGAAAAGAAGCCTTAGTGCTCACACACAGAAAAGCTTTTAAGCAATATGGAAACTGTACTCAATAATCTCTTAGAGATTTATTATTAGATTAGTTTCTATATTAGAAAGCAAGGAGTTGTTGCTCAATACTTGCTAGGAACTTAATTAGGAGTAATCTGCTTATTTGAGAAGCACTTATGTAATCTCCGGCAACACAAATTCTTTTTAGAATTAAGTGGTTCCTCAAGTGATCTTGTTAAGATCAGTATACTTGAGATGACAAGTGACAGTAGTCATTTGTGGAAATCCTAATAGGAGATCTTTAGTGATCGGATTCTATTAAGGTGTCAATGAACGTTATATCCTTAGGGATCCCTGAACGTGTCATTGTCAAGTTGTTAGTCACTTGCAGTTAGCTTGTGCATCTGTAATCAGTTTGGTTATAGTGGATTAAGTCCTTGCAGTGAGTAAGGCGAAATCACCTTGGAAGGGTGGACTGGATTAGCTTGAGAGTTGCTCAAGTGAACCAGGATATATCTTGTGTTCTTTACTTGTTTAGTTTATTATTTATGCTTCCGCATTGCTACATCTAGAAACAACACAGAAGAAGATGGCAAAAGTTTTTAAGTAACCAAATACCCAATTCAAACCCCCCCTTTCTTGTGTATTTTTCACACCTTCAAGTTCATGCAAATTTACATTGATGATATTGTTGTAAAATCTATTTCTGGGAAGGCCCATATTGATCATCTTCGACAGTCCTTTTTAAGGATGAGAAAGTTTGGCCTTAAAATGAATCCTCTTAAATGTGCTTTCTGTGTGCAGGCAGGAGATTTTCTAGGCTTTGTGGTCCACAAGAAAGGGGTCGAAATAAATCAAAATAAGACCAAAGCCATAATGGAAGTGAAAGCGCCATCAACCAAGAAGGAGTTGTAGTCACTCTTAGGCAAGATTAATTTCTTGAGAAGGTTTACATCTAACCTAAGTGGCAAGACACAAGCTTTTTCGCCATTGCTTCATTTCAACAAAGATGGTTTCAAGTGGGGGCACCTACAACAGGAAGCCTTCGACAAGCTCAAGGATTACCTAAGTCACCCTTCAATATTGTCACCACCTTGTAGAAATAAAAGTATGAGATTGTATATAGTTTCATATGATAAAACTTTAGGGAGCATGCTAGCTCAAGAGGATGAGAATGGAGTCGAAAGAGCCATTTATTATCTTAGTAGAGTTTTAAATGATGCAGAAACTAGGTATAGCATGATTGAAGAGTTATGTCTATGTTTGTATTTCTCTTGTACTAAATTAAAGCAATATATAAAGCCTGTTATGTGTATGTTTCATCTCATTTTGATGTTATAAAACATATGTTATCTAAACCTATCTTGCATAGTCGAATTGGCAAGTGGGCATTAGCACTAACAGAATATTGTAATTTGTAAATATGCCTAAGAGGGGGGTGAATTAGGTTCTCCAAAATTATTTGCAATCTTTTACGGTTCTTGGTTATTTTTCGGTTAAGATGTTAGGACTTGAAAATAAAGTGTGGAAAATAAAAAGAGACACAAGAAATTTATAGTGGTTCCCCTCACACTCCGAGAGTACTCCACTCCCCTTTCGACTTGAAAGAGATTTCACTATAGTTTAGAATGATTGCATAGCCTAATCACACCAATGATGAAGCCTACTATCTAATCTATAGGTAACCTAAGTGTAGGAAGAACAATCCTCTTCAAACACTTCACTTGTTTCCAACAGTCCTGGATAACAAGGTAATACAAAAATAATAATCTTGAAATAAGTTTGATATCTTTGAGAGTATGGTGCTATCAATATTCACGATCTATCTTCTCCTTGAAACAAATATTACTCAAAGAAATATACAAGTGTTCTTTTAAAAGGAAATGAAACGAAGCTGTGATAATGTGAAAATTTATTCAAAAAGCTTCTTTCCAAAAACTGTTTATGAACACTTTATGAAAATTTGAGAGATGAAGAGAATGAGTAATTTTGATGATTGTGTTTCTTGAAGGTGATTTTGGAATTTGAAATCTGATATCAATTTATACTGACAAGAAACCTTTACAAAAGGGTGTGATTTTATGCAATAAAAACAATTTGAAATAAAATAGAAAGCAATGCACATTTTCATGAAAAGCTGTCATTTTTTCTTACTGTTTCAGTGTTAATCGGTAAACCATATAGGTCAATCGGTTAACACCCTTCAACTTTTAAAAAATATTCAAAATTAACACATGTTAATCGGTTAACCATATATGTTAATCGGTTAACACTGTAAAAATTTACCAGAAACTTAATTTTGAAATGTGTTAACCGGTTAACCAAATGTGTTAATCGGTTAACACTGAAGGTTTTCCAAAATAGAATTAATTTTAAAGTGAGTAAGCAATTAAAACAATTTTTAAAAGTATTTTAAACATATGTGTAGTGAGATATGAATTTTTGAACACTTGTATAGGTATTTCATGTAATATTTGTTATACCTTTGAGTTGATGTTCAAAACTTTATCTTCAACACTTATAGCTTGTGTGAGGTGCTTAGATCCAATTGTCACATGCTAGAGCAACATCTTGATCCTTGATGTTTACTTGAATCTCTTGCTTTTTGTGTATGTATATGTTGCATAGAAGGCTTGTTCTTTGTTGTCTTCATCAAAACTCTAATGTGTTTGAAGCTTGCTTCTACAATCTCCCCCTTTTTGATGATGACAACCGACTTTTGAAAGTTTGCTTTGATACTTGATTTCTCTACACTTGTTTCTCCCCCTAAGTTAAGGCTCCCCTTAATATAAGAGGTATAACATTTCTTCACAAGTTAAGGCAGAAAGACCAATCCTTCTCCCCCTTTGGCATTAGCAAAAAGGAAGAGGAGCATATGATAATGAAAGTATACATACACACATAGAATAAATATAACACATATACTAACACAAAAACAGAACTTAGTTTTTACGATATGATAACACACACACATAGTACGGTATAGTCACGGGTACGAAACAAAAAATCATAAACTTAAACAATTCTAGAACAGAAATAAAGAGCATAAACAATTGCTTTAGTTATCATCATCCGACATTTCCTCGCTTTCATCCTCTTCTTCTTCATTTCCTTCCTCATCATCATTAATACTGGCAGTTGGGTTTTGAGAGCTTAGGACAAGTCTTCGAAGAGAGTTGATAGCCTGGGTGGTTTGACAGTGATGAATCATCATTGTGATATAGAGAAACACATTTGTAACTCCGCCTTCCGGAATTGGATAGTTGGAGGTAGATGAACCGTCTTCATACTTGTAAGTTCCATCATTGCTTTTCACAATACCGGTATTCTTGATGATGGTTAACTCATTAGTCTCATTTGCTATTGGTTTCATAGCAATGTATGGTTCCATGTTTAGATCCAAATCCATTAATTCCAAGATGCTAGAGATAAGGCGACCATACGGGAGTCGTGTAGAAAGCATAAGCTGCTGTTGGAGATGATACATCATTGTTAATATCTAATTAACCTTGATCTTGTTCTTTATGGCATACAACACTTGCATTTCAAGATTCATCAATATGACAAGATGAATCTTTTGGAAGCAGAACATAATAGATGATGTAATGGAGCATTCGGCCATTTACCGACAGATTCTTGACATAGCATAAGGTACGAGTAGTCCGTTGTCCAATAATCACAACCTCTCTGGGAAACCTGCAAATACTGTAGTAGTATTCCATCTTGTCATATTGAGCCCAAGGTCCATCTCTGTGATTGACACCTTTCTGGAGAAAGAAACCGGAATATGGAATCTTGAGCGTTGCGGCATTTTTTGACAAATCCTCGTTTAATTCAAAATCTCGAACAGTAGTGATCAGCATGTGTTGTCCATCCTCATTCAAATTAATAGATAAATTGTTCATGAATGATTTTACCAAATTCGGGTAACAACGACCGTTATCAGAAACAAAATTATCTATCCTTTGATATTTTAACAGTGCTGGAAAATCAAAAGTGGGGGCTTGGAAAGCTTTGAGGTTGACTTATTTTACCTTAAACAGTTGTCGAACCCTAACCTTGAAGTCCATTCTTCGCTTCTTGGTTGATTCCATTCGGGCATCATCTTCATTGACCGCTGAACTGCTTTCTGGCATTTTTCCTTTTCCTTTCTTGGTTGGAGCTATGGATGAAGATTTTGAGTTCTTAGGGTTTGAAGTTGATTTTCTGGATTAGGGTAGAGTGTTGTGATAAAGATGGTGAAAAAGAAGAGGTTTATATAGAGAGATGTTTGAGTGGGATACTTAAAGTGAGAGTTATTGTTATTTGAGTGGGAAGAGGGATTTAATGGGGAGTCAAAGAGAATAAGATGAGTCCCAAGGAAAGTTGGTTATAATAACCATAAAGCACATGCACAAAATAAACACTTAACCACACATTTAAAATCTGAATTGGATAATTTTTCGTTTTGATTTTTTAAAAATACGAACAGTATCAATCGGTTAACCGTATGGGTTAATCGATTAACACATTTAAAATTTTAATTTGGAAAACAAAAAAAACAGTGTTAACCGGTTAACCATATGGGTTAATCGGTTAACGCCTCTGAAAATGCAGGAAATGCCAAAAAATAGTGAGTAATAAAAAACTTACTACTCATAAATGATAAAAGGATCAACTACTGAAAGTATTAGATGTCACCTTCATCGAGAATACCGAGCTCTCGCCGAATCTTGAAAAATGGTTCTTTCGCTAGTGGTTTCGTGAAGATATCTGCAAGTTGGTTATGTGTATCTACAAAAGTGACATCAAAATTCCTTTAAGCACGTGATCACGGAGAAACTGATGTCGAATGTCGATGTGTTTGGTTCTTGAGTGCATGACCGAATTGTTTGTATTATTGATTGCACTTGTGTTGTCGCATCGAAGAGGAATGCATCCAAGATCAATTCTGTAGTCGCTTAATTGTTGCTTTAGCCAAAGATTTTGTGCGTAACAGCTTTATGCCGCTATGTATTTTGCTTCAGCCGTACTAAGAGCAACACATGCTTGTTTCTTACATGACCATAAAACTAGTGCATTTCCAAGGATGTGACATGTTCCACTCGTGCTTTTTCGATCCGTTTTATAGCCTGCTTAATCTGCGTCAGAATAACCAATTAAAGTACAAACACTACCTTTAGGATACCATAAGCCAACATTCGTTGTTCCCCTTGAGATACTTCATGATTCTTTTGACTGACGTGAGATGTGACTCCTTTGGATTTGTTTGAAAGCGAGCACATAAACATACACTAAACATTATGTCAGGACGGCTTGCCGTCAAATATAATAAAGAACCAATCATACCTCGATACTTTGTAATATCAACCGATATTCCCGATTCGTCTTGATCGACGTAGGTTCCGGACCCTATTGGTGTTGACATAACTTTACACTCATCCATATCAAATCTCTTTAACAACTCTTTGCAATACTTCGATTGGTTGATAAAAATTCCGTCTTTTAGTTGTTTGATTTGCAATCCAAGGAAGTAATTCATCTTTCCCATCATAGACATTTCAAACTCCCCTTGCATCATCGACGCAAATTCTTCACATTGTTCCTTATTTGTTGAACCGAAGATGATGTCGTCTACATAGACTTGAAGAAGTAAGGTATTATCCTTTATCTTTTTAATAAATAAAGTCTTGTCTACCTTGCCTTTTTCAAATCCTTTTCCGCATAAGAAATTACTTAGATGATCATACCATGCCCTTGGTGCTTGTTTTAGTCCATAGAGAGATTTCTTCAATTTGTATACATGTGAAGGATGCTTGAAGTCTTCAAAACCAGGGGTTTGTTTGACATAGACTTCTTCGTTAATGTATCCTTTCAAGAAGGCGCTTTTGACGTCCATTTGAAAAAGCTGAAAGTTCATTAAACAGACATAAGCATGTAATAAACGAATAGCTTCTAACCTTGCAACCGGAGCGAATGTTTCTTCAAAGTCAATTCCTTCCTCTTGATTGTACCCTTGAGCCACCAATCTTGCTTTATTTCGAACAATTATTCCATTCTCATCAAGTTTGTTCTTAAACACCCATCTTGTTCTGATGATATGTTTATCTTCTAGTCTAGAAACAAGTTCCCAAACTTGATTTCTCTCGAATTGGTTTAATTCTTCTTGCATAGAAATAATCCATTGATCATCTTCAAGAGCTTCATCAACTTTGGAAGGTTCTATTTGAGATACGAGCGCCATGTTCAAGCATGCATCTTTGAGATTTAATCTTGTAGCAACACCTTGACTTATGTCTCCGATCACTTTGTCGATAGGATGATCTCTATGAATCCTCCTTTATTTTGCTAGATCGTTGACATTGGAATCTTGTTGAATCGGTCTATCTTGTTCTTTAATGATATCTTTAGATGTATCTTCTTCGGGAATTTCTACAAATTCATCATCATCATCATCACAAACCATAATATCCTCCTTGGAGGGGTTAGATTCATCAAATTTGACATGCATAGATTCTTCAATAGTTAAAGTTCTTTTATTATAAATTCTAAAAGCCTTACTAGAGAGCGAGTAGTCGAGAAATATGCCTTCGTCAGATTTCTCGTCAAACATACCAAGATTGTCCTTGTCATTGTTCAAGAAAAAACAATTACATCCAAAGATGTGAAAATAAAAAATGTTTGGCTTTCTCCCTTTGAAGAGTTCGTAGGGAGTTTTCTTAAGAATATGTCTTATATTAACACGATTACTTACAAAGCATGTCGTGCTCACCGCATCTGCCCAAAAATATTTTGGAAGACTTGAGTCGCTTAGCATAGTCCTTGCAAGTTCCACCAACAATCTATTATTTCTTTCTACAACACCATTTTGTTGTGGAGTTCTTGGTGCGGAGAAGTTGTGTGAAATTCCATGTTCTTCACAAAATTCTTCAAATGAGGCATTTTGGAATTCTCCACCATTGTCGCTTCTAATGGAGGCAATTGTAAGAGACTTCTCATTTTGTATTTGTCTTGCATACTTCTTGAATGCTTTGAATGCTTCACTTTTCTGCATTAAGAAGAAAGTCCAAGTGTATCTCGAAAAATCATCTACAGTTACAAATGCATATACATTACCTCCGAAGCCTTTTGTTCTTGATGGACCAAAGAGATCCATGTGCAACAATTGTAGTGGCCTAGTTATGGACACCACATTCTTGGATGTGAAAGTTGATTTAGTTTGTTTTCTTTTTTGATAAGCGTCACATAGCCTATCTTTGATGAATTTGATCTTCGGCAATCCAATAACCAAGTCATGTTTGATCAATTTATTCAAGTGCTCCATATGAATGTGAGCAAACCTCTTATGCCATAACCATGATTCATTGTTGCTTGCCAAGAGACACCTAACATTCAAAGACAAGTTATCTAAGGAAATTAATAAAATTTTATAAACTCTTTTACCTTTTAGCATAACTTCATGGGTAACTTCATTTTCAATTAAGCATTCATTTTTAGTGAAGTTGATTTTGAAACCTCGGTCACACAATTGGCTAATGCTAAGGAGACTATGCTTTAGACCTTCCATATATAGGACATCTTTTATAGTTGTTGAGGGCGGTGAACCAATGATGCCTACGCCAATGATTCTTCCTTTGTTGTTGTCACCATAAGTAACAAATCCTTTGGCCTTAAGCGTTAGATGTGAAAATTTGCTTATGTCACCCGTCATGTGCCTCGAACATCCACTATCAAGATACCGTTCATTTTTAGAGGTCTTCAAGCATACCTACAAAAAAGAGTTAAGTTTTATTAGGTACCCTAATTGCCTTGGGTCCTTCAAAGTTAGTTCATTTCTTTACCCATACATAATGGCCTTGAGTAACACTAAAATTTCTAACATAACATGCATTTGGAATATGACCTTTTATACCACAATAGAAACATGTAGGCTCAAAATTGCTTTTATATCTAGGGGATAAGATTTCTTCTTATTGTTTCTTTTCTTCTTGACATATTGATGAACCTTTTTATGATTGTCACATTTTTCAATAGGAATTTGTTCTTTAGCTTTGACAAAGATGGTCTTGTTAGAAGTTTGTTTAGAAAATTTTGAGTAACCAAGACCACTTTTATCATTTGAGTATCTTTGATTACTAAGAACACATTCCAATCCAATTTGTCCTTTTTTATATCTTTCTAGGACCCTTTTTAATTGAACTATTTGAAAAGAGAGTGACTCATATTTAGTGCATGCAAAATTCTTAATTAATTTTTATTTTTCATCTTTAAAACTATTTTTCATTTTCTCAATATTTTCTTCTAAAGTTGATATTTGTTTCTTTTGAGATAAAATATTTTTATATAAAATTTTGCACTCACTTAAAAGTTCATCAATTGCTCTTTGAGCATCATTATCAAAAATATAGAAATCACTACTAACCTTATTGTCTTCATCGTCGGAATAATGTGATGTCATCAATGCTAGATTTGCGCTTTGATCACTATCGAAGTTCGATGAAGAACTTATTTCGTTGTCATCCCAAGCAATGTAGGCCTTCTTTTTAAAATCCTGCTTTCCTTTTTGGTCATGATTCTTTATGAGTTTAGGATATTCCGGTTTGATGTGGTCTTATTTTCCACATTCATAGCATGTAATGTCTCCATTGGATGTTGATGTTTCTTTTTTCTTTATTCTTTGAGAACCTCTTTCTTCTTGTATAACTAGAGTTTCTAATATTATTTTTTGAACCAAAATATTTCCCTAGTCTTTTTACAAGAAGCGTAAAACTTTCGTCTTCTTCGGGATTGTCTTCTTTCTTCATTTCTTTGGATTCAACTTTTAAGGCAATGCTCTTGGATTTTTTCTCTTGAATTTCATGTTTCTCCAATCGTCCAAGTTCTGTTTCATATTCTTGGAGTTTTTCGAATAACGTAGCGGGTGTCATTGTTGATAGACTTTTCTTTTTGGAAATCCCCGTCACTTTAGGTTGCCATTCTCTTGATAAAGACCTAAGCACTTTAAGATTAAGTTCATCATTTGTTAGTGTTTTACCAAGTGCATTTAAGTGATTTGTCAAATGCACGAATCTTTTCTGCAAGTCTAGGATAGATTCTCTTGGTTGCATTCTGAATAGTTTGTACTCTTGACTTAATGTATTTAATCTGGATCGTTTGACTTCGGCGGTTCCTTCGTGAGTTTCAACAAGAGTGTCCCAAATTTGCTTGGCCGTTGAACATGTTGAGATACGGAAGAATTCATCCTTCCAAGTGAACTTTGTAACATATTTATCGCCTGTTTGTCATAAAGAACCTTCTTCTTATCATCATCATCCCATGATCCTTGCGGTTTTGATGAACCAACTCCGTTGACCACCATTGTAGGAACAAAAGGAACATTTTGAACAGCCTCCCATATTTCACTTCCTTGTGCTTCTAGATGTGCCTTCATGCGGATCTTCCAGAAGTCGAAACATTTGCCACAGAACAAAGAAGGTTTGTTGTTACTGCCACCGTCTTTGAATACAAGATTGTTATTTGCGGAAGCTAACTGGATCGAATAGGAACAGGTTACCTATCACCTGCTCTGATGTCAATTGTAACTTATAAATGTGCCTAAGAGGGGGGGGGGGTGAATTAGGTTCTCAAAAATTATTTGCAATCTTTTGCGGTTCTTGGTTATTTTTCGGTTAAGATGTTAGGACTTGAAAATAAAGTGCGGAAAAGAAAAAGAGACACAAGAAATTTATAGTGGTTCCCCTCACACTCCAAGAGTACTCCACTCCCCTTTCGACTCGAAAGAGATTTCAATATAGTTTAGAATGATTGCACAGCCTAATCACACCAATGGTGAAGCCAACTATCTAATCTATAGGTAATCCAAGTGTAGGAAGAACAATCCTCTTCAAACACTTCACTTGTTTCCAACAGTCCTGGATAATAAGGTAATACAAAAATAATAATCTTGAAATAAGTTTGATATCTTTGAGAGTATGATGCTATCAATCTTCATGGTCTATCTTCTCCTTGAAACAAATATTACTCAAAGAAATATACAAGTGTTCTTTTAAAAGGAAATGAAATGAAGTTGTGATAATGTGAAAATTTATTCAAAAAGCTTCTTTCCAAAAACTGTTTATGAACACTTTATGAAAATTTGAGAGATGAAGAGAATGAGTAATTTTGATGATTGTGTTTCTTGAAGGTAATTTTGGAATTTGAAATCTGATATCAATTTATACTGACAATAAACCTTTACAAAAGGGTGTGATTTTATGCAATAAAAACAATTTGAAATAAAATAGAAAGCAATGCACATTTTCATGAAAAGCTGCCATTTTTGCTTACTGTTTCAGTGTTAATGGGTCAACCATATAGGTCAATTGGTTAACACCCTTCAACTTTTAAAAAATATTCAAAATTAACACATGTTAATCGGTTAACCATATATGTTAATCGGTTAACACTATAAAAATTTACCAGAAACTTAATTTTGAAATGTGTTAACCGGTTAACCAAATGTGTTAATCGGTTAACACTGAAGGTTTTCCAAAATAGAATTAATTTTAAAGTGAGTAAGAAATTAAAACAATTTTTAAAAGTATTTGAAACATATGTGTAGTGAGATATGAATTTTTGAACACTTGTATAGTTATTTCAAGTAATATTTGTTATACCTTTGAGTTGAAGTTCAAAACATTATCGTCAACACTTGAAGCTTGTATGAGAAGCTTAGATCCAATTGTCACATGCTAGAGTAACATCTTGATCCTTAATATTTACTTGAATCTCTTTCTTTTTGCGTATGTATATGTTACGTAGAAGGCTTATTCTTTGTTGTCTTCATCAAAATTCTAAAGTGTTTGAAGCTTGCTTCTACAAATATTCTTTAACATATCAACCCCTAAAGTCTATGAAAGGGCAAATAGTGGCAGGATTTATTGTTGACCATTCTCTCAAAGAAAAGGATTTAAATAATGTTGAGTTGAAATCCTGGAAATTATACTTTGATGGGTCGAGCCATAAAAATGAAACAGGAGTAGGTATATTTATTATTTCTCCTGAGCAAATTCCAACAAAATTTTAATTCAGGGTCGAAGGCCCTTGCTCCAACAATGAGGCTGACAATTAGGCACCGATTGCTGGCCTTGAAATTTTGTTAGAATTGGGGGGAACTAGAGTCAAAATAATGGGAGACTCAGAGTTGGTGATAAAGCAAATCACAAAGGAATACAAATATGTTAAAGAAAATCTAATTATGTATTTTGTGATAGCAAATAGCTATTGAATAAATTTGAAGTAGTGGCCATCCAACACATACCAAGAATAGAAAATCAGATTGCTAATGACTTGGCTCAGATTGCTTCTGGTACAAAGTGTCTAAGGATAACCTTCAGGAAGTAATTGAAGCAAGAGGGAAAGTGGTAGTTGTTGGATTGTGCCCTTCAGATTTGGAAACAATTAAGCTTGGGTGCATGAATGGCGAAATTTTTGAAATTTTTGTTATAGACGGTCTAACGGATGAAGATTGGAGAAGGCCTATAGTTGAATACCTGTAGAATCCAACAACTTCAACAGAACAAAAAGTCAGGTATTAAGCCTTAATTTATGTACTTATAGGTAATGAATTGTTTAAGAAGACCCCTGAGGGAGTCTTGTTGAAATGCCTTAATGAGACAGAGACGTATTTGGCGCTTTTGACAGTTCATAGTGGGGCTTGTGGAGCACACCAAGTTGGCCATAAAATGAAATGGTTAACTATTTCAACAATGCATGTATTGGCCTACTATGTTGAAGGATTGCATAGAGTTCGCCAAGGGGTTCCAGGAATGTCAGATCCACGCTGGCATAAAACATATTCCAGCGAGTGAGTTGCACTCCATAGTGAAACCATGGCCTTTCAGGGGATGGGATTTGGATATAGTAGGAGAAATTCGACCAGCATCATCAAAGAACCAAAGATACATCTTGGTTGGCATTGACTATTTCACCAAATGGATTGAAGCAATACCATTAACAAACGTAGGTCAAGAAGATGTTATCGAATTCATCCAAAATCACATCATTTTTAGATTTGGGATTCCAAAAACAATTACCACAGATCAAGTGTAAATTTTTACGGGTAGAAAGATGTGGGAGTTTTCCAAAGAAATAGGTTTCAGACTTTTAACTTCCACTCCTTATCATGCTCAGGCGAATGGGCAAGTCGAAGCTGCTAACAAGGTGGTGATTGGACTTATTAAGAGGCATGTGGGAAAGAAGCCTAGAAATTAACATAAGACGTTAGACCAGATCCTGTGGGCATGTCGAACTTCCCCCAAGGAGGTTACTAATACTACTCCATTTCGACTTACTTTTGGTCATGATGCAGTATTGCCTGTGGAGATATGTGTGTAATCTGTAAAAATCCAGAGACATCATGAGATCCCTGCTGAATCCTATTGGGAAATGATGATGGACGAACTAGTGAATTTGGATGAAGAAAGGATTAGAGCCTTAGAGTTACTAATGAGACAAAAGAAGAGGGTCGAAGAATCCTATAACAAGAGAGTTAAGTAAAAATATTTTGTATGTGGGGATCTAGTTTGGAAAGTAATCTTACTTATAGATCGAAAGGATAGAACTTTAGGCAAATGGTCCCCTAAATGGGAAGGGCCATTTCAGATTATGCAAGTGTTCTCCAATGGGGCCTATGAGATTGAAGAATTAGATAAAGATAAAAGAATCTTGAAAGTAAATGGCAAGTATTTGAAAAAATATAGGTCTATCTTGCAAGAGGTTCATATCAAAACGTAAATTTCATTAAGAGGCACAAAAGCCAAAATGGGCCAAAAAGGCTAACATGGCATACAAAGAAGTGGCGAATCAACACAAAAATCTAGAAAATTAAATAGAAAACTACTCATAATCTCTCCAATCAAGGGATTTGAGGAACTCCATGTAGTCTTCATCAGCTTCATCATCAGAATTGCTGGTGTTGGAACACCCCTTCTTGGGAAGTTTCATCCTGGTTTCACTCTTTTTGGCGCGAGAAGTTGCTCCAGCAGAGGCTTCGGGCTTCTTTGCCTTTTGAGCCTTTTTAGGAACGTCAAGCGTCATTGTTTCTTTAACCTCCTCCTTAATGGTTGGTTTCCTGAAAGATTACTCATGCTTGCTGTGGTGGGTAAAAGATGTAGTCCTGGAAGGGAGATTTTATAGAAGCAAGGTTTAGTTAGGAGTGGCCAGTCAAATGGTGGAGACACATAGATTGGTTGGAGGAGTATGCCTAAGAAGGCTACACTTTAAATGTTATGGTAAAGCCAGAGGCTTATGCCGTTGGAGCATTACGTGGAACTAGAGATATGGTGTTTTCCAGAAAAGAGGTAGAAGGCTTTAAATGCAAAGTTGACTCAAAATTAAAGCCATGGATAACATGCCTCATATATGTGCCATAAAATACGTGTCAAAAAATGTGATATGGTGCAAATAATTAATTCAAGAATATCCGAAAGCAGGAAATTGTCATTACATAAAAGGCTTGGAAAGGCCAAGAAATACATGATGATTAAACGATACTATAACAGAGGTCAGTGAGACATCAGAAAGGAAGCTTCGACTTCAGCTGATCAAAAGTCTTCATATGATGACTGAGGCGAGCCTCACACAAGGATTTGTCGAGCCTGGCTGCTGCAAGCTCTTTCTCAAACCTTTGAGCTGCATCAATGAAGTCGATGGCGCTCTTTAGCTTTTGGGCCATTTCAGGATTGTCAAAACGCTGCAACTCAAGGTTGCCTTTTTCAGCATTAGAAGTTTTCGTTTAAAGCTCCTTGAATTGTTGTTTCCATGCCTCAATATCTTTCTGATTGGAGGTTATCTCTTCTTTTCGTTGCTTTTGAGCAACCTCCAACTGTTCGACCTTAGCTTCTGATTCTTGTGCACCAATCCAGGCTGCACTCTCACGACCTGTAGTGGCCACAATAGTTTTCTGGATAGAGGGGAGTCGTTTGATCTCTGAAGACAAGTCATCCACCACAACAATCAAGTCAATCAAGTAACCAGAAATTTCTGGATTAAGAGTGGTAAGGTCAAGTTTCTTGAGTTGGTCCTTCAAAAAGAGACGGGTTGTTGGGTATGAATCCAGGACATTGTAAATATCTCCTCTAAAGAATTTCTTCTTGATAGACTGGAGAATATGACCAACGAAGTCATCTGAGGATGGATGACTAGAAAGGGTCGAAGAACTGGAAGAAAAACCACATTTCTGCCCAAGGATTCGCTTGGCATACTCCCTAGGGTTCGACCATTTAAGAGCTGCCAAAGGATCCTCAGGAGTTAAGATAGGAGTTGGAGCTTTCTTCACCACAGGTGAAGTCTGGTGGAGTTCAAGACCTTCTTGGTTTTCCTCTTCCCCTTCATCTTGTTCTTCATCCTCTCCTTCTTCTTCTTCTTCTTCTTTGTCATCTTCCTCTGCTTCTTCAATTCTAACTGCATCACTTATATCACTGGCAGATGGACGGTCATCATGGTTATGAGCTGATTCAGGGTACAGTTCCCTTGGTTCCTCATGAACAACTTGATTTGGATTGTCATTGGTTGGCTGGTCTGTAGGAATATCTGATTGTTCGACAATCACCTCATCAGTAACCATGGGTTCAGCTTGGTTAAGAGGTGGGGGACTTTAGGCATCGTCATCCCTAGAATTGGAACCACCAGCTTGAGCATGCTACGTAGTGGTTTGAACCAAAGGAGGAACATTTCATGTGGAAGGAAAAACAGGTTTATTCACCTCACTGAAACCAGAGCCAACATTAGAAGAAGGATGATAAGTTGGCTCACCTTGGCTATTGAGGAGGATGGTGGCAGAATTGCCTGAAGCTGGTGGAGGGTTGGAGATGTTTGTATCAGCCCGGTAACACAAGTAAAGGAAATAAGGCTAAGAAGGTCGAGGAAAAGATATAAACATAATGAAATTTGGTGCGCATACATGAGCCAGTGCAACACCAGGATTGGAGTTGTCACCCCCATGGTCACCAGAAGTTGGCTTCGAAGTCGCCATGGAAGGTTGTCTTTTGACACCACTTGTAGTGGGTGTCTTCTCGAGAATTTTGGCCACCTTCGAGGGAGGTGGGCCAGTAGGTCCAGATGCCTTTGCAGGTTTTCTTCTCTTTTTTGTAAGAACCTCCTCAAGAGATTCATCAGCATTTGAGGCAACAACAATTGGAGCGTCCTTCTTGCCTTTCTTGGAAGGAGTTGAAGGTTTTCACCCAGCCTAGAAAATAAAGAGAAGCAATACAAGTGTGAGAAAAGGATCACATAGTAAGAAAATAGGCAAAGATATGAAATATACCTGTCTGTCTTCTGGTTCTTTGCCACTTTGTGAAGTAGCAGCCCTAGTAGAAGGGACTTTCCTAGGCACAGCTGGAAGACAGGAGATGATTACTAGTTAAATATTATACGAATGGAGATAGAACCATAAGTACAGGGAATCAAACCTTCATATATTTCAGATTCGACACGAACATCTTGAATCCCTATATGAAGGTGTCCTTTGAAACTGTCTAAAGTATGCTTAGTCGGAACCACTCGTCGAGCCTTTGGTTGAGACTGTTGTTGAAGGAGTTTAAGATCTTCGCCACAGATAAACCAATCTGGAAATGGAGGGGCAAGTGCCACTCCAAAATCAGCAGTAGGCAGGCGAGGGAACTTTGAAGGAAAAAGTTTAAAAGCTATGTCATAATGTTTCTCACGAGGAACGTTGGAAGGGGTTTTTAATTGATCTAGTTTTTGCAGAAAGTTTCTTTTTAAAGTAACGGCAGCCTTGTGAATGGTTCGACTAAGATCATCTGGTCGATAGACAGTTTCAAAGTATTTTTGAAAATCTTGGATTTCTTGGATATGAGCGAGCTTACTCTTCTTCGTCTTGTCCTGCACATCAAGGAAAGCTTGGTCAAGTAATGAAGAAAAGGTGGTCACATTAAGAAAATGTTTAGTCTAATGCTTCGACCACTAATGGTGGAATGAAGAAGTGCACAGGAAAGAAGGCTCAAAGAACACAGGCGAAAGGACTACTTTCTTCTCATTCTAGTCGTCGAGATTAGCGGTAATTGACTCTTCGTCGAAGCTGGCAGTGTGAAAAATGACTTGGCCTTTCTTTTCATATAAACATTTTGGAAAACTTTGAGCCAACCCAAACTGTCGAGAAATGAGGTTTGGTTGATATGCAATCAAGGCTGCTAGACCTCTTCCCAAGTTTAGCCTGTTGACAATAAATTTGGGAATTAAAAAGGCTTCCCATATAGCAACAAATTCATTGCCAAACTCCCCATGAGAATTTGGAAATGGCCTCGTGAACCACACAGGGCCATATTTTCTTTCAGCAAAAGGTGTCATGCTTGGAGTAAACTCATGGCGCTTGGCAAACATCATGATATAACGTGTGAAGGATCCTCTAAGAGTTTCGCCATCATCGTTGAGAGTCAACTGAACCAAACGGGGTCCTTCGATGCTCCTCCCTATGATCCCAACAGAGGTTTCATCAACTAGCCCTTTTCTGGGAAGGTTAGCTTCAAAAGTTGCGTTGAGCCACAGCTGAAGCAACCAGAGAGGACCACTCAAATGTATAGAACTGTGGGCCTCCAGATGCTTTAGTCGAGAAGCTCCTTCACTAAGAGACTCATAGAGGTTCGCCAAAATGAGATCACTCAAGCAGACCCCTTTATTGTGATGAAGCTGGTTAGCAAGAGGCAAGTACTTCTTAGCTACTTGCAAGGATTGGTGCAAAAAACGTATCTCGACAGCCATACGGCGAGAAACGCTATATGTTCTTCATCAGAAACATCTTCTTGGTTTTGTTTGATGTGGTGTTTGATAAAAAGGGTGTATGTGAGCTTGGAGCTCGAGATGTTGATAGTGTCTTCAGCATATATGTCTGGGTGATAGGGGATTCCATCTAGGCGAAGCCCTGTAATAGCATCTATGTCGAAAAGGGTCGGCGTAACCATCCTAGGTGGAAGATGGAAGGTGTAGTGAGTGTTATCCCAGAAGTATAAAGACGCTTCTAGCATGTTCAGACAATATGGTATGTTGGTCTTCGACAGCATCGAGAGGTCATAGATCCCTATGGATTTCCAATGATCATCTTTAACTTTCTCCAGCTTCGCCATCCAAAGTTCAAAGTCCTTAAGGGGGATGACGACTCTCACTAATCTAGTACCATCAGTAAGATACTTCAGGTCAATCTTAGGCAAGGAAGGTTCTTTGCCCTAACGGCCTGGATCTCTAGTAAGAGGGAAGAAACTCACATAGCTTCTCGTCAGAAGTGCCAACCTGAGCTAAAGGACCAGAAAGTGCGTAGGGTTTATCTGAAACAATTAAAGGAATCATTACCTGAGATTGGTAGATGCTATGTGCCGCTTCAGTGGTAGGTTTTAGAACATAGTGGCGATTTTCCACTAGTTGAGGGCCAGAAATATTCGCAAAAGGAGGGATGGTTTGCTTGAACTGAGTAACTCTACCCTTCTGGGTTTTCTTCTCATGAACGTTGGATTGGGAAGACGCCATTGTTGAAGGAAGTGAAAGAAGATGGTTTTTCTCTAAGATTGGTAAAGAAAATTGAAGAAAGAGACATAATGCTTGAGATTTTGGAAAGTGTAAAAAGTTCACAAAATGGTGAAAGAAGGTATTTATAGACGTTTGGAAATCCTGAAGGCTTGAATCCACCGTTGAATTTAATCAGATAGCGGGACGCGTGTTTGATGTTGAGAAATGATAAGTGCTGGCAATTATGATCAGACTGCAAAACATACGTTTTCAAGACAAAGTAATGATGAATACGGCTGAAAATACGTTTAAGAATTTATCATGATGGCATGATATCATAAGCGTGGGATAAAAGAGAGTGAACAGCTAGCCACAAAATAAGTAGTGGATTGTTCAGTCAAGGCCATGCAAATTCACATGCGTCGAAACAGTTGGAAAATTGACCTTCCTACCAAGGCTGGAGAAAGGACATTTCCTGGGGGCAATTAGTTAGCTCTCATTTTTGACGCGAGCGAAATCAGAATTATCCTAAGTCAGAATGTTATTCAAAAAACATATGAAGGTTTCGACACAACTTTGAGGAAACCTGAGGCGAAGAGAGGTTGACAAAATTTCTAGAAAAATGCTAAGTATTGGAGAAGCTTTCGACCAAGATCATGCTAGAAGGAACATATGGCAATTACCATGAAGGATGGAGGGAATTCTTAGTGTCCAAGTTTTAAATTGATAATGGACGAACGTGGGAGCAGTTGGAGTTGTAAAAAAGCGCCAAAAGGACCCGTTGTGAAGCCATAACCGTCATGTAGTAGTTACTTACTAGCATTATAAATAGTTGTTATTTTTTGTAATAAGGGTTTTCATTCACCTTATACTAGTTACTCCAAATCACTCAAAGTACCCACGTGTAGAGAAACGAGTTAGCGAGAATATACATGATACAACACCAACTCCTTTTCATTAATGCAATTTACTTGTCTTTACCATTTATGCGTTGTTACTTATTCTGCGTTTTAACCTTCATCCTTTACGTTTAAACTACCTTTTCATGCCCTTTTGCAACTTTATTTTCAGTTACGTTTCATGCTGTTTAACGTTCTGCATTTTACTTTAACCTGCACATTTAACGTTTTTACGCATTTACTTTCAAAGATCTCATAGTCGAACGTGGAGTTCAGATTAGAGTCTTTTGCACCTTTATTTTCAAAGTCATTTACCTTCACACGCATTTACTTTCAAAGATCTCATAGTCGAACGTGGAGTTCAGATAAGAGTCTTTTGCACCTTTATTTTAAAAGCCATTTACTTTCAAAGTCATTTACTTTCAAAGTCATTTACACTACTGCATTTAGTTTCGACATTTACTTCCAATTATTTCACTTTTACACATTGCCTTTAACCTTCAAGTCACTTTTACTTTACAAAGATTTCATAGTCGAACGCGGAGTTCAGATTAGGGTCTTTTTACATACTTAGCACATGTCATAGGATTTAGTATGGTTGATCCTGCAAGTTACTCAATTTTACCCTAAATTGATAGACCAACGGTTGTTTACCAAAATTCACAGTAAACAGATTGTATCTTGAGAAATCATTCATGAAAGAAAAGACATCGAATATAGCAGTGTTATCCACCAAGGTATCGATATGTGGCTGAGGGAAGTCGTCCTTTGGACTGGATTTGTTCAGATTCCTGTAGTCTATGCACATTCTAACTTTCCCATCCTTCTTTGGCACAGGCACAATGTTGGCCACCCATTCTAGGTATTTTGACACTTGCAAGAAACCTGCATCTATCTTCTTTTTGACCTCATCTATGATCTTGAAAGCTATGTCAGATTGGGTCCTTCTGAGCTTCAGTTTGACAGGCGGATACTCAGATCGAAGAGGTAACTTGTGAACAACTATGGAGGTATCCAAACCATGCATATCTTCGTATGACCAAGCAAACACATCAACATACTCTTCTAGAAGCTTCACTAGTCTTTGCTTGATCTCTACCCCAAGTGTTGTCCCAATCTTGACTTCTCTTCTATTTTCATCAGTGCCAAGATTAACGACATCTACCTGCTCTTGGTGAGGTTGAAGATCCGTGTACTGGTATTCAGACATTTTTGCCAACTCATATGGGATCTTAAAATCTTCGTCGTTTTCGTCTTCGGCTTGATATACGGGTGAATCAAAGTCAGGAAGGAAAACATAGTCATCGGATTCAATGGGTTTTAGAGTTTCTCTGCATGTTTGGAATGGCTTGATTCATTAAAAGACACAACGATAAATGCACAGAACAAATGGAATATATTTTAGCTAGTTTTCAAAAGAAACGCCATTTTCTTTAAAAGTAAAAGCAAAAAACAGTAAACAAACAAATGATGATTTTAACAAAACATCTTCATTGATTATAATAATTTGAAAGCATATAGCCCATACAAAATAATTCAATAACCTCGGGTATGGTTATGGAAATTTTTTTGAAGGAAACTACAAAACAAAACAAGCAAATTACTTCGCCACAGGAAAGATGACAGGAATTTCAACAGCATCCCAATTGCTTAGAGCAGCCTCATCGTGATATACCAATTGATCAACATAGTCGTACTCAAAATCTTCATCAACGGGTTGATTTGGATACCTCCATTGATGAACACGTTATTGATGGTCTTCAGTCGTCTTTTGGAAAACTCTTAAGTCTTGTCATGAGTTGGTTTATAAGCCAACCCTCGGCGGTTCGTCTTCGCTCTTGATTCTACTGACTAGGTACGAATTTAAACCAAGGCAAATACATAAAAAATGCAGAAAAAATAAAAATACTACAATCTGTTATTACAAATCCAGAATCTTCACTGGTCCACCATATGCAGGGAGGGAATTGCTTCTTGCCCAAGCAAAAGGTTGATTCGAACATGGGGTTTGCACATTTTTTAAAGATAGAACCCCAATTTGAATCATTTCCTTAACCTTTCCTTTGAGAATGTAGCACTCTTCAATGCCATGGCCAGATGCTCCTTGGTGGAAGGCATAGAAAGCATCAATCTTAAAGTAACTCTTGTGGGCCTGAGGGATAGATGATGGAGTTTCTTTCTTGATCAATCCATTTAGTAAGAGTATAGGGAAAAACCGGGCATAGCTCACAGGAATACCTCTGGATTCATCACTTTGTTATGACCTCTGATTGGTAGAGGAAGAAGAATCATCCCGTCGTTGGGATATGACCAAATCCTTGACCAAATTTGTCAGGTTCCTTTTAGCAGCCTTCAAGTTGGCTACTTCATCTCAAAGCTTTTGATTTTCTTGCTCCTGATGTCATACCCTCGCGTTTTCTTACACTGGACATTTGTGTGATCATCTGGCTTATAGCCATGAACTTCTAAATCTAGGTCGAGGTCTTGTGTGAGTTTGTTGTGGTTATGGGCTCTTGTAGGGAGGTGTGTCCTCAGTCTCATCAAATGCTCAAATTATGCAGCTGGTCAACTTCAAGGTATAATCGACTGGTTATTGATTTTAGACCACAGATCTAAAAAAGAAGGTCTAGATGGCTCGCTGGGGATGATGAGAGCCGATTTTTTTCTTTTGGCTAAACATATTTGATCTTAGTTTGGATTGATTCAAAGAGTTGGTGGGTCGTTTTTTGTTAGGCCATGAGCATGTTAAGTATCAGGTCAACAATGTGATCCAAATGCATTTCAAGCCAAAATCTTGTCCGAAGATTTTATTAGAAAATGGTAGTGGTGATTCATTTTTTTTATGTTATTTCCATTTGTTTGAACTAAGTGACCAAGGTGTTTCTTGAGAATTCAAAATCTTAATGCAAATCATATTTTGGAAATGATTTCTCCATGGAACCCATATATTCCCAAAACAAATTCAATCGGTTCTATCCATATGGACACCCCTTTTAGGATAATGTCAAGGGACAAACGGATATGTGATGATGGATATTCAATGAAAAGAGATAATGTTAATACCAATTGAGTTTTTCTTTTGCATTCATAGGGATATAGTAATATTTGTAAAGGAGCACGTTCAGGTTCACGTATGTTGTCGGGATTTGTCAAGGTTGTTGCAATCACTCAGTGATGAGAATAAATAATAAGTGGATCACTTGAAGTTGAGAATTATATTGTTTCCGGCAGGAAAAAAGGAGATAATGAAACAAGTGGTGTTCACGATTAGCATCACCATGGATCTTGATGTTCACATTTATAATAGAGTGTGGTCACATTGATTCACTATAATTCCTGTTATAACTCATAAATGCCTAAATTTACAAAATACTGTCACAAGGTTTGACTGGTGTGGAAATTAAGACTTGAAGTCACAACAATAAACAGGTTTCCTCAAATATGAAAAGAGTTGATGCAAGAATTCAAGTAATGTTACATTGTACAAATAATTCTACAAGAGTTCTATAGGATGTAATTCGGCTGGTCTCGAAGGCAGCCCTTGCATCTCCTCTTGCCATAATGAGGTGATATCATGCCAAGCCCCAAGTTGAAGCAAAACAGGACGGTAGCTACGAGTATGGTGCTCACACCTTGCTTCATAATACAAGCGCGAAGTTTTATGTAGCTACTGCATAAAACAGTGAGCAGCATCAAGCTTCCAAGCGATGTCACGCACAACCGGCTTTCTTTCGAATACTGCAGCACACGCGCCGTAACGCTGACTTGAATTTGCAACGTAGCAAAACACCGCTCACGAACTCCTTGCATTAGTTACCTATCAAACATGAGAAAATTAATGGAAAAAGACTACAAGACAGTCCAAAGAAAATAGTACGACATGCTCCTCCAGGTTGCAGCAAGGGAGATCCCACGGTAATTCGTACGATCCACATACACGAGTTGGCACTGCCACACAATTATGCAGAACACAAAGATGATAATCCATACAAGCCACCATTTGACGTACCTTTGACTACGACACAGTGAATTCATGCTATAACCTTGTCAAACGGTGCAGCAATTGACGCCTGTCAAAATATTTTGCGCAACAGCAACACAATTCGTCGAACACCGCACCATCACCTGCAAGTCAAAAAGTAAAAGTGAGCCAAGCCATTTCCAACAATGCACAACCTTTTGCAAATCATCATCACCCATGAATCCTCCAAGATTATGCACACAATGAAAAAAGCACACAATATTTAAACCATTCCACAACAATAGAAAAATCTGCAAATAAGGACAATGACGGATTTCCACTTTATTAGCTGCCAGGAGGCTCATACCACAGTCTGAAAAATAAGAAAATGGAATAAGCATCAAGGGGTAAGAAAAATGCGTTAGAGGAAGTTCTTGGAGCTACACGCACCAACATGTTGCAAAGTCGCTAAATGCGCCCGACGTACACAAGAGTCCAGCCTCAATTGTACCAACTGTTACCACTCTGCAACAGCAAAAAGAATGGACCTGCAAAACAACCAGACGGAACACGCAGAAAAAACCGTATCCACACCAGAAAAGACCAAAAGAAATTCTATGATACTCACCCAAAACGGCTCTGTACGGCATACCTCTATACACCAATCTGCAACGCAAATAACCTGTGCATCACCCTCGAATACTCATGGACAAGACGTCCCACTTGGAGTAGTCACACCATATTTAACCCAACAGCAGCAACAAGTATGGCCCCGCAAAGAGTCGTACCGCAACTTGATTGGAACCTCACTACACAACAGAAAATATACAGCCCACCACGTTTTGAGGATACCCTGCTACAAAAGGACAACAATAATAGCCAGCACTACAAAAATCTGCAATAAATCGTACCACAAGGACAAACCTCATAGCCAGCCACTAGAGCGTACGAAAAACAACGGAAAGAATTTTGAGAATAACGAGAAGAGGTTTTGAACAATACGAAAATTGGTACCTTTAAGAGGGCTCTGCGAAGCATATTCAGGGGGGATTTGAAATACAACAAACCTTGAAACGAAAAAATCACTCTTCTTCCTCTAACCCCACCACCCTTTCAATGCCTCTTCAACTGCAAATCACAGCAAAAACCTAAACGAAGGCCTTCAACCCCAATACCCTCACTCCCATCTTTCTTGATTCTCAAAAATCTCCATCTTCATCAACAACAACCAACTCTTCCATTTTCCTCTCCGACTCTCAACCCCCGAATCTGAACAGAACATCCACCCTTTCTTCTTCGTTTTCGACCACTATTCATAACCCGTTTCCGTCTTCTTTCAAACCGCCATTGAACTACCAAAACTTTCCTCCTCAAGCTTTTCAAACTTCATCCGAAACACCAACAACCACAAGATGGAACCATTTTGTTTACCTTCCAAAACAGAACAGAAAAGTTAGGATAGAATGAAGAAAAGTTGAGAAATAGAACCATACATCAACCAATACCCATTTCCGAATCTTCTTGAAATCATCAACGACATAAACCCCGATTTTCAAACTGGAACAGAAGAAGAAGAGATTAAAAATGCAATAGAAGGTTGAATTGCACCGTTTGACATGAATCGCATCTCATTTTGTTGTTTTTGTACGGTTTTCTTGAAGCTGAGTTATGGTTTTTTAGTGTTGGATTTTGTTTTGCGAGATAAACCATGCCTTCATATACTCACCCCTGATTTCATGTTATCACCCCCCATTTTGTCATAGACTTCTTTTTATTTTTCTTAATCTATTTTCTTATGATTTGTAATACATTTTTTTTATATATAATATAGTTTCTTTTTTAAAAAAAAAGTTTGTTAATATTAGTTTAATTATTTTGTTAATATACTTTTCTAATTTTTATTTTAGAGTTTTTATTTCTATTCCAGAAAACTTTTAATATTTTTTTTCTTAGAAGTTAAATTTTAACATCTTTATTTTGTTTGAGGATTTATTTTGTATCCCTTCTTTTTGGTCGATAACGAGACTTCCATAAACCGTTATTGGTCAAACTATTGATAAATAACGTTGGATCTGATACCACCTTCTTTCTCTCTTCATTTCTTCTTCACTTTCGATTTTCATCCATATTATCGATTTTTTATTCATTTTATTTATTTTCCTCGTTTTTGGGTCGATGACGAGACCTCAAAGTTGTTTTTCTATCAAATTATTAATGAAAAATGACAATAATTAATATCGGTCAAACTATTGATAGATGATAATTTGTTCACTTTTTCGATTTTTATCGTTTTTTATTCATTTTTGCTCATTTTATCACTTTTTGTTCCATGACGAATTTTTAATAATTAATATCGGTCAAACTATTGATAGATGATAATTTGTTCGAGACTATTTTTTCTATTCCATTTTCTTTTTCATTTCCATTTTTATTCATTTTTCCGATCGATGATGTCTTCCGATTCGCAAGCGTCGTGTATCGAAGTCGATAATCTTCTCGATTTCAAATATATGGAGAATGACCATTTGGGTCATTTTCTCTATTTTGAGATCGTGATAGGATACCTTGGATTAATCGACATTTTGTTTGCGATTAAGACGAGATCCACCTTTTGACCGTGCGACACGATTAAATTGGAGAATGATTCTCAATATCATTTTTTCTATCTTGTTTTTATCACGGAAATTAACTCACGCGACCTCCTATAGGCCGACTTCCATTATAAGTCAAGCTACGAAGGTTTAGCGTTACATTTGTCCCAATTTAATTCCTAACCAAACTAACCACTAACTTAATTTCTGTCAAATATTATTGTGGATATTATTGTTATATTATCTTGCCATATTCATATTATCATACTCATATTCATTCTAATTCACCCATATTCGAAAACACATAAGAAACTATCGAAATCCTAAAAGCCAAATTGGTGGACTGTTGGATCATTGGTCATTTGTAGGAACCCAAATAACGAGTTTGTGCCCGACTTTGCTCAAGGCATAGTTTAGGACACAATGCACACACACGGCTTTCTCTTGGGCTACCTGACAATGAGACCCCTTTATTTCGTGCAATCCCGTGTAACTTACATGTACCCCTCTCCCATTCCGATGTATGTTTCACATTTCTTTGATTATCGGTTTATCTCCTAGGAGCACCCATAGGGACTAGAGTATATCAAACTATTTTCAAACTAATTCTCGATTCGTCGTCGAGCCATTTTCAAACACCCTGTAAGTCGAGTGCTCATACGCATTCTCCATCAACCTATTGCACACACTTCACCGTGGTTTCGATATTGGGGGCACCCTTAGTGACTAGTATCGTTTCTCACACCTCGACCCTTGATGCGTAAATCAAGTCGGTCTCGTTTCTCAAACCA
This sequence comes from Lathyrus sativus, assembly GCA_963859935.3. Classification (NCBI taxonomy): domain Eukaryota; kingdom Viridiplantae; phylum Streptophyta; class Magnoliopsida; order Fabales; family Fabaceae; genus Lathyrus; species Lathyrus sativus. Next base: position 694,348 of record CAWUDS030000678.1, on the reverse strand, counting down.
TGTCCATTACACGCTTTGCACGCGATAAAAAGTCAAACCCTTGATCCAACGTCAAGCAGATTTTCATAACAAATCATCAATCAATTAACAACTATTTAATTCTTTTCAAGGTGTAAAGAGTGGGTTCAAGTCTTTGATCTTGCTTTCGGTTGTTTGGATGCGAGTTATCTTATTTGTGTGTGAGCAATTGACGCCTTTAAATAACATTAACAACCCGACATTGTTCAACTATCCTCCAACTACTCATCATTCCAAACACCATTCAAACACAAATCCTTCCTTGATGAAAAAGAGAGAGTTCTAAGTCTTTGGTTCGCTCTCCCGATTACTTGGGTTCGAGAAGTCTTTCTTAAGCTTCAAGTAGTCGTCATCCAACCAAACTCACCCATTCAACCTTCCTCTTCAAGATGAAAAAGAGAGAGCTCCAAGTTTTTGGTTCACTCTCCCGATTACTTAGGTCCTAGAAGTCTTTCTTAAGCTTCGAGTAATCGTCATCCGTACCCATTTCAATCCAATTCAATCCTGTTTCTTTTCGTGGTCGTTACCATGAACTACGACTGCTCTGATTCTTTATTCTCGTATGAATGTAAGATACGTAGGCACAAGATGGCGATGATCTTGCCGAGCTACCTTCCCTCCAATTCAATCCTATTTATTTTCGTGGTCGTTACCACAAACTACGGACGCTCTGATTCTTTATTCTCATTTGAATGTAAGATACGTAGGCACAAGATCGCGATGATTTTGGCGAGCTACCTTTTAACTTCCTCCGCAATCCTCTCCATCTTCCATTTCCCCCCATCCTTTCCCATAGTCGAACTATGACGCTCTGATATCTCATTCTTGTCCGAATGAGCATACGTAGGCACAAGGGTCCCAATTCTTGGCGAGCACCCTATCCTCTAACCATCTCCTTTCCCCTAGCGTCTTTATCCCTTTATAGTAACCGTTTAGCATTTAGTATTGAGAATAGAAGAATTAAGCTTAGCTAACTTTCATCACAACTCAAATTAAGAGGTTCCTGTTGAGTACAATGGACGTGAGGGGTGCTAATACCTTCCCCTCGCGTAACCATCTCCTGAACCCAGGAACATCAGGTTGCGATGGTCGTGTTCCTTCCATTTTTAAGATGTTTTCTAGATATTTTCCTCTCCCGTTTATTCGGGATAAATAAAGTTCGGTGGCGACTCTGTCGAACCGCATTTCTGCGCTTTCGCGCGAGGGTCGCATTTTCGAAGAAATTTTTCGAGGTGCGACACCCAAGCATCTATCAAATCCTTAATGCCGACAGAGAAGGCCTCCATATTAGTCCTTAAAGCAGAAATTTCTTCTCGAAGTGCCTGATTTTCTTGTTCCAAACGGTCCATCTTCTTCCGAGCTTAAGCCTTAGTGTTGTAAGGGTGCGGAGGACTCAGTGTGACTAATTGGGGGTAAAACGACACAAAATAAGACACATAACATGAGAATGCATATGGAATGTGTTGTACCCTAAAATTTGCCCAACCTTTTCTTCACTTGGTTTATGTTTCATTTCATTGTTCTAGCATATTGCATTGCATAACATTTTGCATTTTACAAGGGATCAAGAGATGTGTGTGTAACAGGAGGAATTTTCCAAGGGTTCTAAGCCTAATCAAGAGGTTGTATTCAAGTCAACAGGGGGGGTTATCATCATCAGAGACAAGTCAAAGCCCTTTGGATAGGCAGATAAGTGTATGTGGCTCACCTCATGTCTAGAAGGCCATTTGAAAGTCATCTGAGGATCACAAGCCCATGGTTATGGAGGGAGATGATTATTTAAGCTCATTGGAGGCCTTGTAGGTCATTGTGGAGTTCATTCAAGCGTTTACACCAAGTGTAAGTGGCTACAGTTGAAGATGGTGCAGTTAGGGTTTTCATCTGGTCAACCCTCAGCCAACTATGAAATTGAAGGAGATTAAGACTCAATTACAAGTCTTTATGGTCATGGAATGTTGTGTTAAGATACATGAGATATCATTTCAAGATCAAGAATCAAGAGTGTGAGGAGTTACTAAATTAGGGTTCTTAGTGTAAAATCCCCTATTTAGTGCCCAACTTCAAGACCACATATCTCAAGATACAAGTCTCATCTCATCTTGACCCTAACATGAAACTTGTAAATCATGTTCGTAGCTTTCTTTTGAGTACTAGAAGTCCTTGGTTGGATTTTTAGAACTTAAGTTATGAAGCAGACAAGTTACAGGTCCTCAGATGAATGTGCTTTTGGTCAACAAAAGTCAACCAACTTCCAAGCCACTTTTGACCTAGAAGGATGTTTCTCCTCAACTTTTGATGAACATGAAAGTTGTTCCTCATGATCTTAGCTTTCCAAAGAGTACTATAAGTCCTTCATATGATTTGTAGAACTCAAGTTATGAGGCTTGCAAGGCAGGGGTATTTTGGGAAAGCAGGATTACAGGTCATTTTCATTATAGGTCCATTTCACCACTTTGCACACTTCAAATGGAAATCTTTCCAACTTCAAACTTGCTCCAAATGGGGTCATTTGCTCAACAAAACATCAAGGCATCATGGTTTTGGCTTGGATTGAAGAATCCCTAATGAAATTTCCATGAAAAAGGCCTTAAAAGGGGGAAAACAAATTTAATTCATTTGGGATCATTTTGTACCAACCTTGTGCATTTTTTGAGTGCCAAATACATTTCAAGCACAATGCCAATTTTTGATTTGGAATTTGAGCTCAATTTGATGGCCATTTTCATGCTTACTTAAAGTCTAAGTAACACATCCAAACCATGCCACAAGATTGAATTAAGGAGCCATTTTCAGCCCTTAGATCAACCTACCTCAGATGCAAGCTAGCTGAGTCATTTTTACAACTTGACAAGGTGATTTTTGCCCACTTTTTGAAGTGGCCATAAAGTGGAAAAGTGAAATTGAATTGGGCTTAAGGAGCATAGAATTGGGCTTTCTTTCAATCCAAATCCATCATACTTATTTTCAGGATTACACACAAGCTTTCAGAACTGATTTTGGGGAGAAATTGGACAAGAACACATTGAGAAAAAGAGAGAAAAAAGTCAAAATCGTTTTTCATGTTTCAGTGAGTTTCAATCAAAACTAAACATTTGAAAAGATTCCTTGAGGTTCATTGAACGATTATGGGTGGTTTTCATTAAGCTTTACCAAAGAACCAAGTTCTGTTGAAGCTTTCTTTTAGGTTTTCTTTCAATCCTTTTTTCTCACTGTTTATGCATTGTTATCACGCCATTTTTTCATATTTGTAAACATCTTGATGTGTAGATGGTTTCTAGATTGATTTTATGGTTGTTCATGAGTTTTTGAGTTTTGAGGTCATTTCTCTTCTTTTTCGTTTTGTCTTATTTAAGCATGATCAATGAAAATGGGCGGTGGATTTGAAATCTACGTGACCTGGAGATCATTTTTGGCTTTTGTTTTGCTTATTTTGATCAAGTTTTGAGGCACCTGCGTTTCTTGGTCGTGACTAGTTTGAGGCTTTCGTCGGAGAAGATGACTGGAACAGTGGTTCCGGCCGTCTGGTTTCCCCTTCATGGTTTGAACCTCGCCTGAGCCATGCACGTTGTTTCTGTCCGTTGGATCTAATTAATTTTCATTTGCACGCTCCAGATTAAGAGGTATGGTGCACCTCGTTTGACTTATCCCATGGAATCACTCAGTTTTTTTTACTTTTTATTTAATATCCACGTGTGTAGCTGTGTGCCTTTGGATGTGATTACTTTCTGATTCAACTGTCCAGAGCGCGTTCCACCATGGGCCTCTGTTGACCTCACCACACTCAATGCATACACTTTTTTCTTATTTTTTTTCTGATGGACTGGGCTTGCTTTTCACCCACCCCCTGAGCTGGCCCATTGTATTTTCAACGCTTCTGGGTTACTTTCTGCACCCAGTTTTTATTTATTTTAATTTCCTTTTCTTTTTGTTTTTATTTTATATCTGTTTATATTTAAATCATTTTAAAATACTTCCAAGAGTGATAAAATTCCACAAAAATATGTTTTAGACTCCTTGAGATATCCTCTGATTTTAGGAAATTTTTATTTTATTTTTTGAATTATTTTTCAATTAAGAATGGAATTTAACATTGGAGGTGTTTTATTTGACCTAAATCTTGACATTGTTTGGTTTTTATTTTGTTTGTCTCATTTCCTTTTGATCCAATGAGTAAAATTCAATCCTCATATCAATGATGAGTTGATGAATTTTTTAGGACCATTTTGCACCTGTTGGTTTACTTTTGAGTTGACTTTTGATGTACTTCATTTGACCCTTGACAATCCTCCTTCATAATGGAGCACCCTTGTTAATTAATTTCTATGGTGATGTTTGTCGCTACTGCAAAAATCGGCGCCGGCTATGACAGAAGAGTCGCCACCGTGCGTTATTTATCCCAAAGGAGGGAAAGGAAATACTCAGAGAAAACCTAACGAAAAGAGGGAAAAGGAATGGCCATCACAACCAATTCCTGGATTCGGGAGTCGATTACGCAAGGGGAAGGTATTAGCACCCCTCACGTCCGCCGTACTCGACGGGATCCACGCTTGTTTTCTAGTACGGATTGTTAGTCTATCTACTCTAAAGGGTCAAGGGTTAAAAGAAAATATAATGACTCGGCAAAGTATCGCACTTTATGCCTACGTATTCCCGTCTGGAACAAGAAATCAGAGTCAACGTAGTTCGCCTACCTACGAGAAAGGAGGGGAAGGTTGCTCTCTAGGATATGGCATCCTATGCCTACGTACTTTCATATAGCATGAAAGATCAGAGCAAACGTAGTTCGGGCTACGGAAGACACAGATTTGTCTGACTGTTTTTTATTACCTTCAAAAAGGGTGTTCTTCTGATTAGGAATCCAAGCGGACAAAAATGACACTTTGATGTTTGTTTTGAATCTTTTACTAAAGAAGTGTTTTTTAGTATGTTCACAATCTCTGACGCACTAGAGACTATGATTTGAGAGTGACTACGTCGTATGTCACCCTAAGGGTAACACACTAAGCAGTCAGATTACTGAAGAGTGACCCTCCAGCAACCCTCTCTCAAATAGCTTAAGGCTCGTAGCGTACGACATCGATTATCCTTATTACTGTATTTTGAATTGTTTTGAGATAGAGGAGAAAGAAGTTCTAAAAACCTAGGGTTTGAAAGGGGAATCAAAACTACCCTAAAGTTGTCATGCATGGATAAAAACCTATTGTCTGTCATATTTCTCTCTTGCACAGAGGGAAACAGAGATCCTAGGGGATAAACAGCAAAAGAAACAGATATACACAGTAAGCAGTAAACATGTATGCAGTGCAGCAACACAAGCGAGGCAAGGGAGTCCCACTCAACCTCGAACCTGGGAAAACAATAGGCAAAGTGAAACAGCTTCACTTCAAACCTATGGGTCAAGCTGAACAAGCCAACAAACAATACAGAAAAAGAAATAAAACCCAACACTAGCTCTGACAGCAACACCAGCTCCTACAGTAAGTAACACAAGCAGCAACAGCTCTGACAGCTACAGTTGATTAACAACAAAGGGTTGACAGTAACAACTTCTCCAAGCAGGACCCCTCATCCATCTAAGCTTTAGATAAGCTCCTATCTTCAATAAGCCCCATCTTTAGCAAACATGAACCTCAACCAGTAAACAGCTTCAACAAAAAGCAGCAAACCCTAGCTTCAACAGACAACCAGTTTTGACAGTCACCAGCTTCGTCTTCACCAATCTTCAATGAACTCCATCTTCAATGCAATCACTCCAGAAGAGATTCAAATAATAATAGATGAAGTTGAGATGTTAAGAGGCTCAGTGACAACCCAAGGAAATCACTAAGATCTTAACATAGCAAGTGAAAGGTATCCTCAAGGTTCTACCCAACCAAAGCATGCTCTACATCCCTCCTAAGGAGAGATGGAACTTCTTTGGGGGACCTTGTGTCATGGGATGGAATAGAGGCACAAGAAGCTCTCTATGTTTGAAAGAAGAAATAAGACTACTCTAATGCTCTTCCTATGTACCCTAATCCCTAAGCCTCTGACAAACACTCCAACAGATGAGAAATCTTCAACTCCAAGCTTCTTCAAGCCATCCAAAGCAACTTCATTTGATCTTCAAGTCATCCAAGCAAAGTCCCCACCAAGAGCACTCCAAAATAGCCCCACACAAGCATAACCAAACCAAGTACCCAAAGGAGAAACCCACAATCATCACACAAGTTGCAAAAATCAGATAAAATGCTAAAGCTCCTCAGAAAATCCTAGGTAAATTTCTAAGGGAACCTAACCCTATACCCAATACCCCATAGGAATCCCAAACCCTAGATCAACCATTTAATCCTCAAACTATGCACAAAACTACAACTATTTGCCTTGAAACCCTAATTCTAACACCTCTCATATTCACCTCTCAAACTAACCTAAATTTTATTCACAAAAATGTCATAAAATTTATAAGGGTACATGCTTCCCTAATATAATCAATACAGCAAGAATCAACTTAAAATCATTCACCAATTGATCACAAGAAAATCAACAAGACCATGTAGCAAATATGCAAAATTAAAGAAAAGAATAAAAATGGAAAAAATCAAATTAAATTGAAAAATGGATAAAAATGGGATTCATTAATTTCATAAAATCAAAAATAAATCCAAGATCATGGAGGTATTTTTAAAATATTTTTTGGATCAATATTGGATTTATTATGATTTTTAGAAATTAAATGGAATAAAAGAAAAATATTAAAAAGAATAAAAGAAATTAAAAACTGGATTAAATGGGAGCCATCAGATGGAGAGACTGGTAGTCAAATCCAAGCATTGAGGCGCGTCCACGTGAGGACCAGATGGCATCCCAGTCACACGCTGACTGGGATTAATGAAACGCAACGTATTGATTAAGGAGGGAAATCTGAGATTGAATCAAGTCCACACGATCACGCCTCCCAGTCAATGAGTCAACCTGATCCAACGCCTCATGCATCGTCTTCCCCAAAACTCAGGTGACTTGAGGCAAATTCCAGACGGTGGTTCACGGTGGTTTCCACCGTCTTCTCCGATGAGGTCCCAAACTCAGGTGACCAAAACTGATGAACCTTATACCTATCTTACTCAGAAAATCACCAGGATCAGGAATATCACATCCATTTTATCCAATTCTTAATGGAAATTAAAACACGAAGCCATTTTCAGAATATGCCAAAAACTCAACCATCACCATTTGCAAAATTGAATCCACAGAAATGATCCTCATGCTTTGTACATCATAATGATCTATCCAAATCAATTCATAGCCTTAGGATCAACTCAATTCGTGCTCAAACAGAAATCACATGTCATCTTGAAATGTCTCTAACTGCTTCAATTCCTATCCAGAAACGACCTAGGTTCCATCTAAACCCTAACCATATGCAAGAATCTCCCTAATTCAGTCTAGATCAAGGGGAAATTCAAAGGTTACATACCTGTGAAAATTGAATCAACAGAGGTAGAAGATGATGGATTCAAGCTTTGCAACTCTTCAAACACGATCAGTGAAGCAAGATGAAGCTTCTAGGCACTTCAATTTGGCTTGATCTTGATCCAAACTCCAAAACCGTTTTCAGTTAGAATCCTTGAAACTCAACTTGCTATCTTCACTCTCTCCACGAATTCTGCACCAAAAATGAATCTGGAAACATTCTAGAGCTTAAATAGAAACCATTTGTGGGCTTTTGCAACCCAATTCAGGCCCAAATCTGTTGATCCAAAATTCTGTCATGGCCATGAAAGTTCAATGCTACAGTCACGATTCTGAGCTTCCAGCTTGCTCTAGAATGTTCTATCCAACTGCAAATGGGTTTGTGAGTGTGAATGGATAGTTGGTTTGGCCTGAAATGCTTTGATTCTTGTTTTGGCATTGTAACTTGTAATGTAAGTAAGCACTTTACAAAGTAGGTCATGAAATTAAGCCTCAATTCAAAAATCTAGAAATGTCATTGTGTTTAGAATCCAATTTCCATTCAAAATGACTACCCATATGCCATGTGTATGTCTCATAATCCAAAAATCCCAATTTCCCTCATTTGAATCATTTGAAAAATCATTCTTTTTAGGCCATTTTGGGCAACTTTGTGATACAAGCCATTCCAATCACCCATGACTTCTTATCTGACCTAAAAACATCATTTTAAGCACATCTCATGTTGAACATTTTTCCATTTGAGGAGTGGAAGATAGAGATTTTGACCTATGTTGAAAAATGACCTATAATTCAACTTTCCCAAAATACCACTGGATTTCCAAGATCGTAACTTGAGTTCCACAAATCTTCTTGAGGACTTATAGTACTAAAATTAAATCTAAGATCAAGCCCTACAATTCTTATGTCGGCCAAGAATCCATTTGAAAACTCCTTGATGGGCAAAAGTTTCTTGGAATTCAAGTGACTTTCATAGATAAATTTCAATGTCCTCTAGTGACCCATAACTTGCAAGAACCATAACTTGAGTTCCACAAATCTTCTTGAATACTTATAGTACTCAAATTAAAGCTATTGAGGAGCTATAAAAGTTTCATGTTGGCCAAGAATCCATTTGAAACTTTCATTTTGACTTATGTGGCTTGGAAGTCCAGTGCTATACAGGGGATTTTACCCTAGGAACCCTGTATCAAACACCTCTAACCACTCTTGATTCTCTTGAACTTGATCTTGACTCATCCATACACATGCTTTAACATATCAATCCCTGACTTCCATGACTTAGAGCTAGGTCTTGATACCCTTTCTTTGCTCTCCTTGACCTAGGGTTACCCAGATGAAACCCTACTTGTACACACCTCAACTGTGGTTCTTGAACTCGATACCATGACTTGTCTAGGCCTCAATAGGGCTCCCTAGGCCTCCTATGGGATCCATACACACCTCAAATTCATAATTCCATGTTGATGATCTTCAATATATCTCAATTTAGGAGAGAAATCCACCTGTTGACACTCAAATCTCTTCAAAGCTTCAACCCATTCCTTGATGACTTGGATGTTCTTCAGCTTGAATAAAGACCCTTAATGTGCTTCCTTAGATAAGAATGGAACTTGATACCTTGTTAGATGACTGGCTATTTTATGATATTCAAATGATGAGACTATGTACATGATGTGACTATGCAAATGATAATGCAATTAAAACATAAACCAGGTGAAATAGGTTGAGCAAATTTTAGGGTGCAACAATGTTGTGAAGTGACTTTGATTGTAATGTTTTGGCCTCTGGTTGCCAACATGTTTATGTGCCTTTTGCATTTTATTTCGCTATTTTTGAATCATTTTCCTAATTTTAGAGTAACTTGCAAATCAAGTTACCCTAAAGGGAGGTTCATACAAACACCTTGGCCTAGTTTGCTTTGGATATGACATTTATGGAACCTTTGAGCCTTCAATGCCTTTTGATTCATGTTTCTAACATGTTAAGGATGATGTTTGCTCATTTTTAGGTCATTATATTGTGTATTTCTTATTCATTTGTTTGTTTACTTTTGAGTTCCCAATTAGGGTTTCTATGTGAAACATGCTTGCTTTCCTTTGGGAATTTGCTTGCATTTCCTTGTGGGTTATTTGCTTTTGATTTTTATCACTTTTATTTCATTTCCCTTGCTGTCTGATGAATTTGGAATCTCAATTAAGGTAGCTTGGTCCCTCCTTTGGAGGTACTTGAAGCATGCCTAAAATGATGAATCCATGAGGATTTCTTTGTACTTTCTTTTGCACCTTTCTTGTGATGCTCATGGTTGAGTGAACATTATGAGTTTATTGCTGTCCTCATATAGCCTCCCATCCTCACTTTGTTTTAGGTCTTCTTTGCCTTTCATTTGTCTTTGGGTTTTGGCATTGTGGTTGATGTTTGAATGGTTTAGGCCATTTCATCCCATTTTAGTGCACTTGTATGTTTTTTATGCATTTCTTTTCCCTTTCATCTCTTGCATTTGTCATATTTTTGCTTGAGGTTGAGATGAGCTTGTGAAGGCTACTACCCCACACCAATTTCCTCCCTCACTTGCATTTCATGTTTGCATTCTTGCATGTTTATGTTGTTTCTTTTTCCTCTTTTGTCTCCTTTCCCTTAGGACCTCTAATCTCTCTTGTTCAAGGGAGATTATGATAGACATTAGGATCTTAACCATGTATGATAACATTATGTAACATTCCTTTATCTCAATCTTAGGACCACCATTGCATGACAACTTTAGGTCTGAGTTTAGTCCCCCTTTAGTGTCCTTTCTCTTCTCATCTCAAAACAATCATAAAACACCTAATAAAGGTTATTGATTATTGTATGTTACGAGCCTTAAGCACTTCTGAAAGGGTTGTTGAGGAGTTTCTATTCAATGGTTTGGATGTTTAGTATAGCACCCCTTGGGTGATATGCGACACATTCACTCCTAAGTCGTAGTCTCTAGTGCAATATGAATTGCAAACAATTCAAAAAACACTTCTTCGCTGAAAAACACAAAAACAAATCATTCGAACTTCTTTTTGACCTTTGGGGTCTTTAATCTTGGAAAATCATTTTCATAAGGAGATTTTTCTTAACTCTTAGTTTTATCACAAATGGTAACGCCTAAGTCTCCTATGGTTGAGCTGCATACACCAAACTGCTAGAACTAATTGTTAACCCTACTCGGGTAAAACAGTTGAACAAACATGTGTTCCCTTTTAGCCCGAACTACGTTTTCTTTGATCTTTCATACCAGATGAAAGTACGTAGGCGCAAGACGCGATGTCTTGGCAAGCAACCTTCCCCCCTTTCACCCGTAGTTAGCCGAACTACGTTGACTCTGACTTCTCACTTCAGATGAGATACGTAGGCACAAAGCGCCGTTGCTTTGCTGAGTCACTTTTTTTTCTTTTATCCTTCAGCCTTTAGCTAGATAGTTTCAATCACCCTTTTAGATAGACAATAAGCGTGGATCCCGTCGAGTACGATGGACGTGAGGAGTGCTAACACCTTCCCCTTGTGTAATCGACTCCCGAACCCGAGATTTGGTTGCGATGACCGATCTTATCCCTCTTTTCGTTAGGTTTTCTCTGAGCGTTTCCTTTCCCCCTCTTGGGATAAATAACACACAGTGGCGACTCTTCTGTCATTGCCGGCCTCGATTTTCACAATAGCGACAACTGGAGACTCTGCTAGGGACAGGAATATCCCCTATGCGAGTCAATCCTAGCACTTGTTTGTTTATTTTTGGGTGTGTACATATGTGCTTTATCTTTATTTGCTTTCTGCATTTTACTTTCCGCATGATTCATTATTGTTGTGCTATGGGAAGGGATTGTTCCATTGAGAGATAAGCCAGACCCAGACTTGAGTATAGACTTAGCATTAGAAGTGGAGATTAGTGGTGAACCTGTATGCTTTGCATGCACCAGCTAGCCATAAAATCCGCGCTCAGACGAGATTCTCTTTAACGACTTTCTTTCTGGCCCTTTGGGCTCGAAGGAATTTTGGATCTGAGGATTGTCGATTATGGGAACCTATCATTTGGGATTCAGCTAAGTGAGGCCTCTTCGGGAGGTGATGATGCCAAAGCAGAAATGATGAACGTATCATCATTTCTTGAAAGTCTGTGACGCTGATGAACGCATAGGATGCCAAACCTTGTCAATGGATAGGTCCTTACCTGTGAGAGGGATGGGGTTGTGCAGGAAACTCTAGCCTTCAGATTACTCGGTTCTTTACAGTATTGGATTCTTGATATCAAGGAGGCCTAATATCAGTGTTTGGTTATGACTAAAGCGAAACGCCGGTCTTCTCAAACTACAACACAACAATTTTGATCTCCTGTTTGCATGTGCATTTTCATTTGCATTTCATTAACATGTATCTCTGTTGCAGGTGCATATTTCCTCCCTGATTCTAGTGATCTTGTTCCTTTTCTGACATGGAGTCTTTAAAGAAGACAGTTGCCTACAAGCTCCCTTCTCCTGATATCAGTTCCCTGTTGAGTTTGGTTGTGTTAGCAGATCAGAAGGTGAAAGGAGAGTTCAAGGAATCTTATGGGAAGCTGCTCAGTTTGGTGTGCAAGCCTTCAGTGTTCGAGTTGAATGGCTTATTTGCTCTGCTACAGTTTTATGACCCTCAGTTGAGATGTTTTATTTTTCCTGACTATGTCCTGGCACCGACCTTGGAAGAGTATGCTGCGTTACTAGGAGTTCCAGTTTTGGATCAGATGCCTTTTTACCATGATGATGCTAAGCCTGATCTAGCTAAGCTTGCTGCAGTTCTTCATCTTGATGCCTCAGAGTTCTCAAGAAAATTGACTAAGCTAAATGGAGTGTATGGGTTTCCTCTACCTTTTCTGGTTAACAAGGCTTTACAGTTCACAAAGGACGGTTGTTGGATTATATTCAATGCCATTCTCGCTCTATGCATATATGGTATCGTTTTGTTTCCTAACTTGCCAGACTTTGTGGATACATATGCCTTCTATATCTTTGCTTCAGGGAATCCAGTGCCTACCTTGTTAGGGGATGTTTACCATTCTATCCATTACAAGAATGAGAAGCGGAAGGGTAAAAATGTGTCTTGCTGTGTGCCCATGTTGTATAGGTGGTTCTTTAGTCACCTTCCGAAGGCGGGTCCATTTGTTGCTACTGCTGGCACCTCAGAATGGTCTGCTAGGATAATGGGTTTGTCAGCGGAAAACATTGTATGGTTTGATCAGGATATACTTGGCGCTGAACTCATATATAGTTGCAGTGCTTTTCCGAATGTCCCGTTGGTCGGAAGGAATGGCTGTATTAACTATAATCCCTCTTTGTTGATTAAACAATTTGGATATGCTTTGAACAGTCCTCCTAAGGAAGAAGGGATATAGGAATCTATGTATCTCAAAGGCCTCCTGGAAGCTGATACTTTGGTTAGAATAGAGTATGCATGGAGTAACATTCACAGACGAGGTAAGACATTGTTAGGAAAGAGCAACAATCGAGCTTATGACCCTTACATGGTTTGGATCAAAGATAGAGCTGCTAAGTCTCTGATTCCATTTCCCTCAGTTGAGCCTTTGTACCCCATCATGATTGAAGAACCCACCACCATGGATATTCAGAAGTACAACCAACTGTTGCGTGAGAAAGAAGAGTTGAAAAGAGCGAATGAAGAATTAGAGAAAGAAATCATTCAACTCCGAAGCGAGAAGATTGATTCTGTCTATTCTTTCAAAAAGCAGACTGAACTTGTCAACAAGCTAGGTATGGACTTGACGAAGGAGACTAGCACTAGAGAACGCTCAGGCCAGGATTTGAACGCTGTCAGTAGTGTGCTTACTACCAAGAAGAAGGATCTGGACAAGGCTTACTTGGAGATCTCAAAGTTTGACTCAGTGTGGAATGCCACGCTCACTAACAACAAAGAGCGTTAGGACAAGCTGAAACAGCAGATCGCCAAGTTAGAGATTCAACTCAAAGTGAAGGACGAGAATATTTCAGCAAAAGAATCACTGAGATATAATAGTGAGCACAGATTGAGCAAAGCTATTGCAAACTTGGAGGATTGTAGGTTGAGAGCGGACACTAAGAGGTGCAGACTTGAGGCGTGCTTTGGGGAAGGAGCTTGGGAAGACCATGTCGATAGTCTACAGTGCACCATTAGCCGGTGAGAGCTACTCATACAGGGTTTACTCGCTAGACCAGATCATCCCGAGACGCGGAATCTGCTAGAGGATTTCCAGTCTCGGCACTCAGCTTGACTGTCTTTCTTTGTATCTTGTTGCTTTGCTTATGTATTGACCATCACCAGGCTTGTTGATTGAGGTCATCTCTATTTTGTAGTCAGTTGATGTATGCACACTGTCTATTGGCCTGTTATTATATAAGGAGTTATTATTCCCTCTGCTTGTCTGTGGGGTTTTCCATGGTCGTTTCTTCTTCTAGAAACTAGAATCGAGGGGGAAATATCCCTGTTGCATATATACATGTCTACATTTAGCATCTTTTTCACATTGCAGGTGCATCGAAACTGTTTTTCTTATCTCCTGTCTTCATTTAGTGTGTTTCAGGATTGCTGATAAAGCAAATCACTGGTACGCGACTAGAGGAAGTCAGAAGAGGATCATGGAACAGATGCAGGAGCAAATGCAGGAAATGAGAGATAGAATGGCTCAATTTATGGAAGTAATGCAGACTGTAGCTAGTGGACAAGACCAACTCAGGACCTTGGTGCAGCCTCTGATTGCACGGGTGGATAACGACGGCATATTACATGGAGGGATTGCTACCAACCCACCTCATGTTGAGACTCAACATGCTAACAATGCTATCCCCAATACTGGCGGGAGTGGAAATGGCAATGGTGTTGGAAATGGGAACGCAACTAGGAACGGTAATGGAAATGTTGAAACCAATGGTAATGTTGGTGGAGGCAATGGTAACACTGGATTTGGTAACATTGGAGTTGGTAATGCTGGAATTACTGGTCAGGGCAATGTGTATGGGCTTGAAGCTAATAGTGTTATTCATGGCAAACTGAATCAGCAGTTGATTGAGGACAGACAGGATAAGATCTTCTCGGTGAGAGATTTTGGTGGTGAAATGCATTCTGAGACTAATAGAAGATTCAAATGGTTGGAAGACAGGATAAAGAGCTTTGAGAGTCAGAACTCTATGGGCCTTGATATGGCCAACCTTGGACTTATTCCTAACCTAAGGGTACCACAGAAATTCAAAGTCCCTGACTTTGATAAGTACAAGGGTACTACATGTCCTAGAGTTCACTTGCGCTCGTATTATACGAAAATGTCTGCCTACTTAGATGATGAAAAGTTGTTAATGCACTTTTTTCAAGATAGTTTGTCCGGTCCTTCCCTTGAGTGGTACATGGGGTTGGAGCCCACCAATGTCCGTAGCTGGAAGGATTTGGTTGAGGCATTCATGAAGCATTATCAATACAATAGTGACCTTGCTCCAAAAAGGGTCCAGTTGCAAAATCTTACCCAGAAGAATAATGAATGCTTCAAAGAGTACGCCCAAAGGTGGCGCGAATTGGCCGAAAGAGTTCAACCTTCAATGGTGGAGCATGAGCTGATCGACATGTTCGTGGCTACTTTATCTGGCATGTATTATGAGAAGCTTATCAACTGCATGTCTGGCAGCTTTTTTGACATGATAATTACAGGAGAATGCATAGAGAATGGTATCAATATTGGGAAGATTCAAGCAAGCGAAGGATCCTCAGCTGGAGGAGGAGGAAAGAAAGTCTTTGGCAACAAAAGGCGCGAGGGAGAAACCAACTCAGTATCTAGTTTTCAAGGAAGATGGAGAAGTCAGCCTCATAATCAATATCATCAACAACGGATCGCTAGCGTTACGATCCCTGTACCACAACAACAACAACCACAACAACAACAACAACAACGGTAGTAGCAGCCACCCCAATAAAATCAGCAGGGTTATCGAAGATATCCGGTTCGGCCATCAAATAGAGTATTTGATCCGCCACCAATGCCATATTCCCAAGTGCTCCAAACTCTATTGCAATTGCAGTTAATCCGAAAGAGGACTATGGCTCCTCTGACAGGCCCACCACCGCCCGACTTTGATATGAATGCACGATGCGAGTTCCACTCCGGGGCACCCGACCATACTATTGACAATTGCAAGGCTTTCAAACATAAGTTGCAAGATCTGATTGATAGCAAAGCAATAGATTTTTCACATGATGCATCGAATGTTGTGCAAAACCCTATGCCAAATCATGGGCTGGCTAGGGTTGGTGCTGTTCTGGTAGAGGAAGGGTTAGATTTGATAACCGACGTGAATGATCTGAAAACGCCATTAAGTTTTGTGAAGGAGAAGCTGCTGAATGGGGGACTGTTCCCAGGTTGTAGTGAAGGCTATGTCAACTGTTTGAGTCATCCTGAAGGATGTAATGATCTGAAAAAGTATATCAAAGCATGATGGATGAAGGAGTGTTGCAATTTGATCGGACCTCTGAAAGGAAACCCGTGGAAGTAGTAAAGGAGGAGCAGGATGAAATTGCTACGATTTCAATCCCATATAAACTATCACTATTTCAGCGCCTCCAAGGCCGCCTACAATCATCACCACTAAAGCAGGACCTGTGCCATACGAAAGTACTAAGGCTATCCCGTGGAATTACGGAGCCGAGGTGTTTTGTAACGGACAGAAGGTAGAATTGAAAAGCTCACCTGTTGATTCAGTTGATAACCTTGTTGGAGTTGGAGGAATTACCAGAAGCGGTAGAATCTTTTCATCGCCCGAAGTAGTGGCTGAGAAAACTGATAAAGGAAAAGGTAAGATAGTGGTAGAAAAAGTTCCTCGGTTGGGCGAGAAGGAATCTATGGTAAAGGATATGGAAGAGTTCATGAAGTTGATTTGAAAAAGCGACTACAAGATAGTCGACCATCTGCAACAAACTCCTTCCAAGATCTCTATATTATCACTACTGTTGTGTTCAGAAGTGCATCAAAATGCGTTGTTAAAGGTTTTAAGCACTGCTTACGTACCACCAGAAATATCAGTTAACCAGCTCGAAGGAGTTGTGGCGCATGTAAATGCAGGAAACGGTCTGGGGTTTACAGATTTGGACTTGACACCAAAGGGAAGAAACCACAATTTGGCACTGCATATTTCAATTGAATGTCGGGGAACAGTGATGTCACACGTCCTTGTTGATACAGTGTCGTCCTTGAATATACTTCCAAAGAAAGCTTTAATGAAGATAGATCATCAGGGTCTTTATTGTACACCAAGTGATTTGGTTGTACGAGCCTTTGATGGAAACCGAAGATCTGTTTTTGGGGAAATAACACTGCCTATCCAAGTGGGCTTGGAGGTATTTGAGACGGTATTTTACATCATGGACATTCAGCCTGCTTACAACTGTCTGTTGGGTCGTCCATGGATACATTTTGCTGAGGCTGTTACATCCACCCTACATCAAAAGCTAAAATATATGGTCGGAGGCAGTGTTGTGACGGTGTGTGGGGAGGAAGATATCATGATTAGCCACTTGTCATCTTTCAAATACGTCGAGGTAGACAGAGAAATTCATGAGACTTTGTGTCAGGCTTTCGAAACCGTGCAAGTGAAGGAAAAATCTCCAGTTGTGAACAAAGAACCAGAAGTGGCTATGTCATCTTTTAAGGAGGCTAAAGCGGTAGTTCAGGATGGGGCATCGTAAGTATGGGGAAAGGTGCTAGACATACCTCAGAAGCAGGACAAGTTTGGGTTGGGGTACCGCCCATCATCTTCATCATCTTCGCAGAGCGCGCCACGCTATAAGGGCCCCGTCAAGTTCACCAGTGGGGGTGTCATTGTTTAGCAAATCAATGTTGTTTCTGATGATGAAGCCGGGGACAATGATTGTGACATGGACGCTTGGATCCAGCCGAGTGCTCCCGGACAGAAACTATGCAACTGGTCCATTGAGGAATTTGTCCAAGTCACACGTGAACAGTAATACTTTGTTTTCTCAATTATTGTGTAACCCTATGTTCTGCCCGGAGCATAGTGGTATTCTATTCAGGGCATGCTTGTTTATGTTCGAACAATCTTTTTATCATTAATCAAAAGGCGTTTTTCCTTATTCGAATTTTGTGATCCTTGTTTTTCTTCTTTTTGTTTTCTAACATTAAAATGGCAATGTGGTTTGTGTTTGTTTTGTTTGCATATCATTTAAGCATAAAATCATCATAATTGCAGGTTACACATTTCAGATACCACCGACTCAGACTCGTCTATGACTCGTTGTGACTTTGACAATCCGATCTTTCAAGCAGAAGAAGAGATCGATGAAGATGAAGACCTACCCGAAGAGCTTGCTAGATTGTTGAAACAAGAGGAGAAGGTCATCCTGCCTCATCAGGAAGAAGTTGAAGTCATCAACCTGGGAACAGAGGAAGATAAGAAGGAAGTCAGAATAGGGGCCGCACTACAAAGTAACATCAAGCAAAGACTGGTTGAGTTACTCCAAGAGTATAAGGATGTCTTTGCTTGGTCATATGAAGATATGCCTGGACTCGACACAGATATTGTAGTTCATCGCCTGCCTCTTCGAGAAGAGTGTCCTCCTGTTAAACAAAAATTAAGAAGAACCAGGCCTGATATGGCAGTAAAGATCAAGGAAGAAGTCCAAAAGCAATTAGACGCTGGATTTCTTGTTGTGACCAATTACCATCCGTGGGTTGCGAACATCGTGCCCGTTCCTAAGAAGGACGACAAAGTCAGGATGTGTGTTGACTATAGGGATCTGAATAGAGCAAGCCCAAAGGATGATTTCCCGTTCCCTCATATTGACGTGCTTGTTGATAACACCGCACAATACTCAGTGTTTTCGTTCATGGACAGCTTTTCTGGATATAATCAGATTAAAATGGCCCCGAAGGATATGGAGAAAATGACTTTTATCACGCCATGGAGGACGTTCTACTATAAAGTAATGCCTTTTGGTTTGAAGAACTCAAGGGAAACTTATCAGCGGGCTATGGTAACTCTTTTTCACAACATGATTCATCATGAGATTGAGGTTTATGTCGATGATATGATCGTAAAGTCCCAAACGTAGGAGGGGCATCTGGCGAATCTTCTAAAGCTGTTTGAGAGATTAAGGAAGTTCAAACTTAGGCTGAATCCAAACAAGTGTACTTTCGGCGTACGGTCAGGAAAGTTGTTGGGGTTTATTGTCAGTGAGAAAGGTATTGAGGTCGATCCCGCGAAGATCAAGGAAATTCAAGAAATGCCAGCACCAAAGACCGAGAAACAAGTTTGTGGTTTCTTAGGTAGATTGAACTACATTGCTCGGTTCATATCTCACCTTACAGCCACTTGTGAGCCACTATTTAAGTTATTAAAGAAAGATCAGACAATAGTTTGGAATGAGAATTGTCATAAAGCATTTGAGAAAATAAAAGAGTATTTGCAGGAACCTCCGATATTGATACCTCCAGTAGCTGGAAGACCATTGATTATGTACTTAACGGTTCTTGAGAATAGTATGGGTTGTGTCCTCGGTCAACACGACGAGACTGGAAGAAAAGAGCATGCAATCTACTATCTGAGTAAAAAGTTCATAGATTGTGAGTCCCGTTACTCAATGCTTAAGAAAACGTGTTGTGCACTTGCTAGGGCTGCCAAACGTTTAAGACAATATATGCTTAACCATACAACCATGCTAATTTCAAAGATGGATCCGATCAAATATGTCTTCGAAAAGCAAGCGCTTTCAGGAAGAATTGCCAGATGGCAAATGGTACTGACAGAATACGACATTCAGTATGTTTCTCAGAAGGCCATCAAAGGAAGTGTTCTGTCAGAGTACCTCGCCGAACAACCTATCGAAGACTATCATCCAATGAAGTTTGAATTTCCTGACGAAGACATTATGTTCCTCAAGATGAAGGATTGTGACAAACCACTACCAGATGAAGGTCCTAAACTTGGCTCCCAATGACAGTTGATATTTGACGGCACCGTTAACTCATACCGAAGTGGAATTGGGGCAATCATTACAACATCCCATGGATCTCACATCCCATTCACTGCCAGATTGACATTTCTAGTCACCAACAATGAGGCTGAGTATTTAGCGTGTATTATGGGTCTCGAAGAAGCTATTGATTTAAGGATCAAGAATCTCGATGTATATGACGATTTCGTGTTAGTTGTGAATCAAATCAAGGGAGAATGGGAAACTCGTCAACCTAATTTGATTCCTTACATGAATTATGCAAGGAGGTTGTTACCTCTCTTCGACAAAGTGAAGTTTCACCATGTGCCGCGAGCGGAGAATCAGATGGCAGACGCTCTGGCAACGCTGTCTTTGATGTATAAGGTTAATTTTTGGAACGAAGCTCCCAAAATAGTTATCTCCCACCTTGATAGACCCAATTTCATATTCGCCATTGAGGAGGCCTCCGATGGCAAGCCGTGGTATTTTGACGTCCATAATTTCCTTAAAAAACAGGAGTATCCAACTGGGGCATCCAGTCGAGATAAAAAGACTCTAAGGAGATTGTATGGCAATTTTTATCTGAATCAGGATGTTGTGCTTTATAGAAGAAACCATGATTTGGTGTTGTTGAGATACGTGGATGAAAAAGAAGCAGACCTGCTTATGGAGGAAGTCCATGAGGGTACTTTCGGTACGTATGCCGACGGGCATGCCATGTCTCAAAAATTGTTGTGAGCTGGGTATTATTGGCTTACGATGGAGTCAGATTGTTTCAAATTCGCGAAGAAATATCATAAATATCAGATCTATGCCGATAAGATTCATGTGCCGCCGTGTCCTTTGAATGTCATGTCATCTCCATGGCCCTTTTCCATGTGGGGCATTGATATGATTAGAAAGATTGAGCCTACTGCATCCAATGGACACCATTTCATCCTAGTAGCCATCGATTATTTCACCAAATGGGTCGAAGCAGCTTCTTATGCCAATGTCACCAAGCAGGTTGTGGCCCGGTTCATCAAAAGGGACATCATCTACTGATATGGAATACCTGAAAGGATCATTACTGATAATGGATCTAACCTGAATAATAAGATGATGAAAGAGTTGTGCCAGAACTTCAAGATTGAGTATCACAATTCGTCTCCCTACCGTCCGAAGATGAATGGCGCGGTCGAGGCGGCCAACAAAAATATCCAGAAGGTTGTGCAGAAGATGGCTGTGACCTACAAGGATTGGCACGAGATGTTGCCCTTTGCTTTACATGGATATCGCACCTCGGTGCGTACTTCAACTGGGGCAACTCCCTTCTCGTTGGTATATGGTATGGAAGTTGTCCTGCCACTAGAAGTCGAGATACCTTCCTTGAGAGTTCTGGTTAGATGAAGCAGAATGGGTGAAGAACAGGTTGAATCAGCTCAGCTTGATGGATGAGAAAAGGTTGGCGTCCATCACATACGGTCGTCTATACCAAAGCAGAATGAAGAAAGCCTTCGATAAGAAGATACGTCCTCAAAGCTTTCAGGCAGGTGATTTAGTGTTAAAGCGGATTCTCCCACCACAGAACGATCACAGGGGCAAATGGAATCCCAATTACGAAGGTCTGTATGTTGTAAGGAGAGTTTTCTCTGGAGGAGCCTTACTACTTTCGACTATGGATGATGAAGATTTCACGTCCCCTATTAATGCAGACGCAATCAAAAATTACTTTGCTTAAAGAGACCCACTAGAAAGAAAAAAGAAAAGTCCAGGCAAAATAGGGCATCCCGGCGAACCATAAAAGGATGGGTTCGGGCAAAAATTAGGGATAAAAAGAAAAAATGTAAACCCGCAAAGTTGAAAACCTGAAAAGGCGACTTTGGCAAAAATGGGTATCCCGGTGAATCGAAAACCGGCGAGGGCGATTCAGGCAAAAGTTAGGGATTTGAAAAGCGAACAATTGCGATCTGCGTATGGATCTTCAGAACATAGTGGATTATGGGAGGACCCTCGAGAAACCGTTCAAGTCAATCTCTTCCGAAGACGAAGCATCGGAAAAGCATTGAAGTCATGCGAGTCATAGATGAGTCGTCCCATGGTGGTTGTCTGTACCACATTGCCGACATTTTGTATATCTTTGTGCATTTCTTATTTGTCTTTGGCGCAACTTTCTCATTTCAGGAGTTGCATCCTTTGTAAATTTGCCTATTTTCAGGTCGTCATCAATAAAACATGTTGTTCAGAAAATATTTGTGTGCTTGGTTTTAGCTTTTACTTTTGTTTGTGAAAAACGCCCGATGTTTTTGATGAATTTGCACATACATAAACTTGCAGGCCTTGACCAATAATTGTTAAAACTGTGACTTAATTGAACAACGTCACGGATGATGACCAAGATAGACTATGTTGTGTAGTATCTTGTCTGTTGTTTTTGCAGGTTTGTTACCCTTGGGGCATCTCTCTAAGAAGGTATGGATGAAGCTGTTTTCCCTAGCCAGAGTCTATTCCCCAGCAATTAAAAGTGGTTTCTCCATCCCAGCATGGTAGTGTGCGCGTAGGTACACGGTTATCCCCAGCATTTGGCCGATACACGTTTCTAATCCCCATGGAGTACAGGTGCTTACTTACTCCCCCAACGAATCAAGAGGACAGACTGAGGTCTCCAGTCGAGTTGATTTCGCCGCAGAATCATAGGTTCCCCAGATGCTGCCCAGGGCCTATATCCCCAGTATAAGTCCAATTGTTATTGGCATGCAAAGTTCATCTCCAATAGAGTAGTTTTCTTTTCCCAGCAGGAGGGATCTTTTGTTTCCAGCATTTATTTTGTTGGATCAGTTCCATTGCATCTGCATGCGTGCATGGCATCTACCCAAACGTGTAGCATTTCCATTTCGTATAGAGCATTACGCCATTTTCAAACATTTGCATTTTGAAGCATAAACCAGGTCATTATCTTTCGATTTTCAGGTGGTGGTTATCCCCTACAGGTGATCTTTAGGCTTTGGTTTTTACGTCGAGCATTCAGACTCCGGCTCCTCCGTTGAACATCTAGGTTCCGACATTTTCTATTTGTGACTTTTTGCTTTACCCGTGAAGTGCCCAGACTCCGTTTGGTTATATTAATCCTGATAAGTTTTGTATCTCTTGCTCCGTTGAATATCCAAGTTCCAAGGATCAGTTTGTGACATATTCCCTTTGTCTATTAGATACTCCGGTTTCTGTTTGATTTGCTTCGTTGAGTGTTTAGACTCCGGTTGGTTTACTTCGTTGAGTGTTTAGGCTCTGGTTGGTTTGTTTTGTTGAGCGTTTAGGCTCCGGTTGGTTTGCTTCGTTGAGTGTTTAGGCTCCGATTGGTTTGTTTCTTTAAGTGTTTAGGCTCCAGTTGGTTTGTTTCATTGAGTGTTTAGGCTCCCGTTGGTTTGTTTCGTTGAGTGTTTAGGCTCCGGTTGGTTTGTTTCGTTGAATGTTTAGGCTCCGGTTGGTTTATTTCGTTGAGTGTTTAGGCTCCGGTTGGTTTGCTACATTGAGTGTTTAGGCTTCGGTTGGTTTGCTTCGTTGAGTGTTTAGGCTCCGGTTGTTTTGCTTCGTTGAGTGTTTAGGCTCCGGTTGGTTTGCTTCGTTGAGTATTTAGGCTCCGGTTGGTTTGCTTCGTTGAGTGTTTAGGCTCTGGTTGTTTTTCTTCGTTGAGTGTTTCGGCTTTGGTTGGTTTGCTTCGTTGAGTGTTTAGGCTCCGGTTGTTTTGCTTCGTTGAGTGTTTAGGCTCCGGTTGGTTTGCTTCGTTCAGTGTTTAGGCTCCGGTTGGTTTGTTTCGTTGAGTGTTTAGGCTCCGGTTAGTTTTCTTTTGTTGATGTGCTCCTCACCTTGTTGAGTATCTAGACTCCGACAGATTTCACTGATTCATTTTTTTCATTGGATATCCAGATTCCGACAATTCGAGGTTTTCCCCAAGCAGAGTTACTTGTTAAGTTTCTCTTCCCCTCAGCGGGACATGTTTGCAATCAGAGCAGTTATCTCCGGAGATTCTTGTTTGCAGTTTTATTTTGTTCGGTTGGCAAATTTCCGGGTTCTTTGGTATTCAACCGCCTTTTACCTTGACTGTTTGAAAGTCGTTCGCTTCTTTCATCCTTCAGGTCTAAGTCGCTTGAATAGGGGCAGTTGTTGTACCCCAAAATTTGCCCAACCTTTTCTTTACTTGGTTTATGTTTCATTTCATTGTTCTAGCATATTGCATTGCATAGCATTTTTCATTTTACAGGGGATCAAGAGATGTGTGTGTAACAGGAGGAATTTGACAAGGGTTCTAAGCCTAATAAAGAGGTAGTATTCAAGTCAACATGGGGGATTATCATCATCAGAGACAAGTCAAAGCCCTTTGGATAGGCAGATAAGTGTATGTGGCTCACCTCCTGTCTAGGAGGCCATTTGAAGGTTATCTGAGGATCACAAGCCCATGGTTATGGAGGGAGATGAATATTTAAGCTCATTGGAGGCCTTGTAGGTCATTGTGGAGTTCATTCAAGTGTTTACACCAAGTGCAAGTGGCTACAGTTGAAGATGGTGCAATTAGGGTTTTCATTTGGTCAACCCTTAGTCAACTATGAAATTAAAGGAGATTAAGACTCAATTCCAAGTCTTTATGGTCATGGAATGTTGTTTTAAGATACATGAGATATCATTTCAAGATCAATTCATCAAGAATCAAGAGTGTGAGGAGTTACTAAATTAGGGTTCTCAGTGTAAAATCCCCTATTTAGTGCCCAACTTCAAGACCGCCTATCTCAAGATACAAGTCCCATCTCATCTTGACCCCAACATGAAAATTGTAGAGAATGTTCTTAGCTATCTTTTGAGTACTAGAAGTCCTTGATTGGATTTGTAGAACTCAATTTATGAAGCAGACAAGTTACAAGTCCTCAGATGAATGTGATTTTGGTCAACAAAAGTTAACCAACGTCCAAGAAACTTTTGACCTAGAAGGATATTTCTCCTGAACTTTTTATGAACATGAAAGTTGTTCCTCATGATCTTAGCTTTCCAAAGAATACTAGAAGTCCTTCATCGGATTTGTATAACTCAATTTATGAGGCTTTCAAGGCAGGGGTATTTTGGGAAAGCAGGATTACAGGTCATTTTCATTATAGGTCCATTTCACCACTTTGCACACTTCAAATGGAAATCTTTCCACCTTCAAACTTGCTCCAAATGGGGTCATTTTCACAACCAAGCATCAAGGCATCATGTTTTTGGCTTGGATTGAAGAATCTCTAATGAAATTTGCATGAAAAAGGCCTTGAAAGGGGAAAATCAAATTTAATTCATTTGGGATCATTTTGTACCAACCTTGTGCATTTTTTGAGTGCAAAATACATTTCAAGCACAATGCCAATTTTTGATTTGGAATTTGAGCTCAATTTGATGGCCATTTTCATGCTTACTTCAAGTATAAGTAACACATCCAAACCATGCCACAAGATTGAATTAAGGAGCCATTTTCAGCCCTTTGATTAACCTACCTCAAATGCAAGCTAGCGGAGCCATTTTTACAACTTGACAAGGTGATTTTCATGCACTTTTTGAAGTGGCCATAAAGTGAAAAAGTGAAATTCAATTAGGCTTAAGGAGCATAGAATTGGGCTTTCTTTCAATCTAAATCCATCATGCATATTCTCAAGATTACACACAAGCTTTCAGAACTGGTTTTGGGGAGAAATTGGGCAAGACCACATTGAGAAAAAGAGAGAAAAAAGTCAAAATCGTTTTTCATGTTTCAGTGAGTTTCAATCAAAACTAAACATTTGAAAAGATTCCTTGAGGTTCATTGAACGATTCTGGGTGGTTTTCATTAAGCTTTACCAAAGAACCAAGCTCTGTTGAAGCTTTCTTTTAGGTTTTCTTTCAATCCTTTTTTCTCACTGTTTATGCATTGTTATCATGTCATTTTTGCATATTTGTAAACCTATAGATGTGTAGATGGTTTCTGGATTGATTTTATGGTTGTTCATGAGTTTTTGAGTTTTGAGCTCATTTCTCTTCTTTTTCGTTTTGTCTTATTTAAGCATGATCAATGAAAATGGGTGGTGGATTTGAAATCTACGTGACTTGGAGATCATTTTTGGCTTTTGTTTTGCTTATTTTGATCAAGTTTTGAGGCACCTGTGTTTCTTGGCCGTGACTGGTTTGAGGATTTTGCCGGAGAAGACGACCGGAACAGTGGTTCCAGCCGTCTGGTTTTCCCTCCATGGTTTGAACCTCGCTTGAGCCACGCGTGTTGTTTCTGTCTGTTGGATCTAATTACTTTTCATTTGCACGCTTCAGATTAACACGTATGGTGCACCTTGTTTGACTTATCCCATAAAATCACTCAGTCTTTTTTTACTTTTTATTTAATATCCACGTGTGTTGCTGTGTGCCTTTGGATGTGATTACTTTCTGATCCAACTGTCCAGAGCGCGTTCCACCATGGGCCTTTGTTGACCTCACCACACTCAATGCATACGCTTTTTTCTTTTTATTTTTTCTGATGGACTGGGCTTGCTTTTCACCCCCTCCCCTGAGCTGGCCCATTGTATTTTCGATGCTTCCGGGTTACTTTCTGCACCTAACTTTTATTTATTTTAATTTCTTTTTCTTTATGTTTTTTTTTATATCTGTTTAGATTTAAATCATTTTAAAATACTTCCAAGAGTGATAAAATTCCACAAAAATATGTTTTAGACTCCTTGAGATGTCCCCTGATTTTAGGAAATTTTTATTTTATTTTTTGAATTATTTTTCAATTAAAAATGGAATTTAACATTAGAGGTGTTTTATTTGACCTAAATCTTGACATTGTTTGGTTTTTATTTTGTTTCTCTCATTTCCTTTTGATCCAATGAGTAAAATTCAACCCTCATATCAATGATGAGTTGATGGATTTTTTTGGACCATTTTTCCCTTGTTGGTTGACTTTTGATGCACTTCATTTGACCCTTGACAATCCTCCTTCACAATGGAGCACCTTTGTGAATCAATTTCTATGGTGATGTTGTGAAGTGACTTTAATTGTAATGTTTTGGCCTCTGGTTGCCAACATGTTTATATGCCTTTTGCATTTTATTTGGATATTTTTGAATCATTTTCCTAATTTTAGAGTAACTTGCAAGTCAAGTTACCCTAAAGGGAGGTTCATACAAACACCTTGACCTAGTTTGCTTTGAATATGACATTTATGGATCCTTTGAGCCTTCAATGCCTTTTGATTCATGTTGCTAACATGTTAAGGATGATGTTTTCTCATTTTTAGGTCATTATATTGTGCATTTCTTGTTCATTTGTTTGTTTACTTTTGAGTTCCCAATTAGGGTTTCTATGTGAAACATGCTTGCTTTCCTTTAGGAATTTGCTTGCATTTCCTTGTGGGTTATTTGTTTTTGATTTTGAGAACTTTTCTTTCATTTCCCTTGTTGTCCAATGACTTTGGAATCTCAATTAAGGTAGCTTGGTCCCTCCTATGGAGGTACTTGAAGCATGCCTAAAATGATGAATCCATGAGGATTTCTTTGTACTTTCTTTTGCACCTTTCTTGTGATGCTCATGGTTGAGTGCACATTATGAGTTCCTTGCTGTCCTCATAGAGCCTCCCATCCTCACTTTGTTTTAGGTCTTCTTTGCCTTTCATTTGTATTTGGGTTTTGGCATTGTGGTTGATGTTTGAATGGTTTAGGCCATTTCATTCCATTTTAGTGCCCTTGTATGTTTCTTTTGATGCATTTATTTTCTCTTTCATCTCTTGCATTTGTCATATTGTTGCTTCAGGTTGAGATGAGCTTGTGGAGGCTACTGCCCCACACCAATTTCCTCCCTCACTTGCATTCCATGTTTGCATTCTTGCATGTTTATGTTGTTTCTTTTTCCTCTTTTGTCTCCTTTCCCTTAGGACCTCTAATCTCTCTTGTTCAAGGGAGATTATGATAGACATTAGGATCTTAACCATGTATGATAAAATTATGTAGCATTCCTTTATCTCAATCTTAGGACCACCATTGCATGACAACTTTAGGTCTGAGTTTAGTCCCCTTTTAGTGTCCTTTCTCTTCTCATCTCAAAACAATCATAAAACACCTAATAAAGGTTAATGATTATTGTACGTTACGAGCCTTAAGCACTTGGGAAAGGGTTGTTGAGGAGTTTCTCTTCAATGGCTTGGATGTTTAGTATAGCACCCCTTGGGTGATATGCGGCACATTCACTCCTAAGTCGTAGTCTTTAGTGCAATATGAATTGCAAACAATTCAAAAAACACTTCTTCCCTAAAAAACACAAAAACAAATCATTCAAACTTCTTTTTGCCCTTTAGGGTCTTTAATCTTGGAAAATCATTTTCATAAGGAGAGTTTTCTTAACTCTTAGTTCTATCGCAAACGGTAACGCCTAAGTCTCCAATGATCGAGCTGCATACACCAAACTGCTAGAACTAATTGTTAACCCTACTCGGGTAAAACAATTGAACAAACCTGTGTTCCCTTTTAGCCTGAACTATATTTGCTCTGATCTTCCATACCAGATGAAAGTACGTAGGCACAAGACACGATGTCTTGGCAAGCAACCTTCCCTCCTTTCACCCGTAGTTAGCCAAACTACATTGACTCTAACTTCTCACTTCAGATGAGATGCGTAGGCACAAAGCGTCGTTGCTTTGCCGAGTCACTTCTTTTTCTTTTATCCTTGAGCCTTTAGCTAGATAGTTTCAATCACCCTTTTAGATAGACAACAAGTGTGGATCCCGTCGAGTACGACAGACGTGAGGGGTGCTAACACCTTCCCCTTGTGTAATCGACTCCCGAACCCGAGATTTGGTTGCGATGACCAATCTTGTCCCTCTTTTCGTTAGGTTTTCTCTGAGTGTTTCCTTTCCCTCTCTTGGGATAAATAATGCACGGTGGCGACTCTTCTGTCATTGCCGGCCCCAATTTTCGCAGTAGCGACACAATGCTCATGAAATGCAAAGGTAACATTCAAAGAAAACTCAAAATTATGTTTACAAACATCAATAATGGAGGAAAGAGCAAAGCAAAGCAACTTTTCATTGACGAATGAAAGATTTACAGGAAAAGGAAATACACATCCAAATCCCAAGTGTGGACATAAATTACAAGAGAAAATATTGAAACTGAGGGGCCTAATCTTTCTAACAAGAAGATCCTTCCCCTTCTTGAAGCTTCATCTTTCTTGAAATTCCTTCCTTCGGTTCTGATGAAGCAGCTTCCAGAGTTCTTCATTCTCTTGAACAACCATGAAATATTTATCCTCCCACGTCTTCTTCTCCTTTCCAGCTTTGAATAAAGCATCCTTCAATTACTTCATAGAGAAGGGTTCTTTCTGAGTTGTCGGAGTAGACATGAAGCGAGTGTAGGACATCTTTAAAGCTATCTCTTTAGACCAAAGAAGATACGCCTCTGAGACTATACAGTCTGGATGCCCCAGAGCAGTCATCTCTTAGGTATTGAGGTGACACCAAGTGTATTCAATTTGTGCTTTAAGATATGGGTTTCTCCCCTCTTTAAGAAAACATCTTCTCAAAAGGACCGGATTTGGCTCTTCCTTTGCATGATATCCTAGTTGACGGCAAGCTAGGATGGGGTTGTAACTAATGCATCCTTATGTGCCAAGAAACGGTACATTAGGGAACTCCCCACAATTGTGAATCATGGTAACCCACCCACCCACCCCCCCTCATACATGGGATCATACCAATGGATGTCATAGTGTTTGAGTGATAGAAGCTTTCCTATCCATGCAATATAGTCCTTCAGATTCCATAGAGAGATCGTCCTTGGCAAGTGCGAAATAAACCACTTGTGGAAGAGAGCGGTACAATAAGTAAACTGGCCTTCTCCATGGGAGTTCTTTAGATGAATGAAAAAGTATGCATCAGCTAGTAGGGTGGGGACAAGGTTCCTTATCAAAAACAGGTTGATGGCATTCAAGTCTATGAACTCGTCAGCACTTAGAAACAGAAAGAGCCCATAAACCAATAAGGCCAAGATAACCTCAAAGATTTATGTGACTTTCTCATCAGTGTGAGCCTAAACTCTTTCCATCAAAGGTCTTGCTTGCAAACCAAAGAATCTATCTATGAAATTCGTATGAGTCTGAAGGTTAGATGGTTCTAGGTGTAAGGCTTCAGCCAAGACTCTCTTATTCGGTCTTCTTTCTCTCCCAGAGAATGGTTGAGAAGTGACACATAATCCCATTAAAGCAGAATACTCTTCCAATGTTGGTAGCAGTTGATAGTCTGGAAATATGAAGAAATGGTAAATGTGATCATAGAACTGAGCAAACGCCATTAACGTCTCCTTATCTACTTGAAGCTCCAATAGAGGCAGAAGGTTTCCATATTTGTTGCTAAATGACAAAGGATCTTCCACTAGGCCTCCTAGTATTCTCATATTTTCCAACTTCGAGCTTCTGAATGTGCATCTTGGAGTTGTTTTATTTCTTGAGTCCATTACTATGTCTGTAATAAAGTTATTGGGCTCCTCGAATGTTAACAAAACAATGAGATGCAATGCAATTGGTTTTAAGAAACTCATAAGATTGATTTGCAAAAGGAACACTTTTTGGCACAAAACCTTACTTCATTAATATTGGAAAAATTTACAACGTTTAAGTACAATATAAGAGACATAGAATACAAAGGAGAAAAAAACTAGGACCTAGGGTCTTCCATAGAAGCTGAATGGAAAGGTTATATCTGTGCATCCTCTTCTGTCTTTTCAACTATGCATTCTCCATTACTAGTTTGTCGATGATTCCCTTCCAAGCACCGGATCTTGTGCCACGTGTCTGTCAATAACCCTCCTTTCAAGCAACTCAATAAAATCATCTTTCTCTTTTAGCTGTCTCTTCATTTCCATCTACTCGGAATGAATGAGGTGGAACTTGTCTTCCCAAGTATCTCGCTCAAGTTTCAATCTAGTCAACGTTTCTTGGGATTCCTCCACTTGCTCAATATGAATTATAGAGGAAGAAGCGACAACAATCTATAAAGGTCTCGCTGGGAGATAAGGCATCTTGAGATCACGGGCTCTAGAACAAACCCATTGCGTGAAAGGCTGAAATGCTATATAATTCTTCTTTCCTAGATCAGCCTTGGTCTTCTTGTGGATGGTCTTCCAAGCATCTGCAACGTTATCCCTAAACCACATACTAGCTTCTGCATTGAGGTAGAAGAAACTTGTCAACAGGACACTGGCTTTTCCTTCATGGGAAACCTAAACTGACATCTTGCAAGGATAGGTTTCTAGTTGATTCCCCCTCGTACACTGAGAAGAGATACATTGGGAAATGCACCACAACTATCAATGATCGCTCCTTTGTCATAAGCAGGATCATACCAATGTACATTGATCTGAGTTAGAGCCATGAGTCTTTGAGACCACCTTAGTCCATTTGGATTTTCTTTATAAAGACCTGTTCTCGGCAAATATGCAACAAACCATCTATACAATAAAGGAGCACAACTTAGGATAGTCCCATCTCCTTTTTGGAGTCCTATATAGAATAGAATGGTACGTATCTCCAAGTAGAGTAGGTACGGGGTTACCAATGATGAAGATTTGGATAACGTTGATGTCAATGAAATTTTCTTCTTACGAGAAGAGAACCAAACCATAGATGAGCAATTCAAGGACTGCTTCAAAAGCATGTATGCTATTTTCTTTGGCAAAGAGAGCAACTTTCCCTATCAGAAATTCAGCAGGTAGACCTCTGAGTCCATACTTAGAGGCGAGATTGGCTTTGACTTCGGAAGCTTCTAGGTGGATGGAATTTGCAATGTCCTTTGGTGAAAGGAACTTCTCCAAACCACTAAATGGGTTCTTAACCAATACTTGCAGACCAATGTGATATTAATACTCTTCCAAGGTCGAGACGAGTTGATAATCGGGAAAGGTAAAACAGTGATATAGGGGGTCATAAAATTGCACAAGAGTGTTGAGAACTCCTTCTTGCATCTTAATCTTAACAAGTCCCAATAATCCTCCGTATCTCTTTCTGAAGTCTTCAGGGTAAGACACTAAGGCCACCGATTTCCTTAACTCTGTTAAATCTGGTTTCTTGAAATTATACTTTCGAGTGTTTGTTTTTCCAAAATCCATGACCTAAGGTTTTTGCAATAAAGAAAACAACTGAGTTTCTCAAATCTAACTACATGAATGCTTATGATGGGATGACGAGATGATACACAAGAAACACATACAGAAGTATTCACATAGTCACATATATAATGCATTTTCAAACAAATAAGGGTCCTAGATTTGGGTTACAAGCATGGAGTCATGGTATACCCTTCCCAACTGACATGCATTATGGGTTATTTATACCTGCATAACGGGTTATACAAAGTTCTAAGAGTCATCGATAAATCTTTCGGATATTATCAACCTACATGAATACTCTTGTGAGTAAAAAATATTCTCAAGATAAACTCGTCTAAGTGTAGTATCGCATATCAACCATTCGAGACTACTCCCTGTAACACCCCAAAATTTGCCCATCCTTCTTCTAACCTTGACTGGTTTTTGCTTCATGTTCACTTTCATCATCATTAGGTCATAGTTCATAATCATACCTTGCACGGGTCTTCTAAGACACTAGATAAGGAGTTTCTCTAAATCATATCATCAAGTATCAAATTTACATTCTTCAAGAATTGTCAGGCATCAAGAGCGTAGGGCTTCATCACTTCTTAGGTTCAAGTTTGTTGGTAAACTTATGTTTAAGTAGCTAGAGATTAGGGTTTGCCTTTCATCATGAATCAAGATTATCAAGGATGATGGCATAGCCTCAAGTCAAGTGTGGTTATTCAGTTGCGATTAAGATCAAATAGAAGTTTGACCTAATCTTGGTCAAACCGTCAAAAGTTTGCTTTTGTTTCAAGTTACCTGCATCAGTGGTTATTTCTGTTAGATGATGGCACAGATCTAGAAAGGGGGTTGAATAGATCGCTTATTTAAAAAATGAGTCGGTGCTACCAATAAAATGGTTTTAAAAAATTGTTTAATTTGTAGAAGCGGCCGTGGAAAAATTACCATCTATAACGAATGGTTACTAGAAAACTGGATATGCGTTTTAGCCGATAGAATCGGATAACGAGTAATGAGAATCACTACACTAGTCACACTCTAAATTTGATTTAGCTCACAAAGTGGTATGACTAGTTCCAATGCCTTAAAATATTACCACAATAAATGGACAACACACAAGTATTTTCATTCAGGCAATTTATCAAACACTTGGCGTGCAGAGCACTTCAAGTGAGTTCAGCTTTGAGTAATTTACTCTAATTTCCTTGTACAATCAACGATTGTATTAGAGTAAAAAACAGTCTAGCACTTACTCAAAACAGTCCTAAATTTGATATAATTTCTTGTACTAAAACCACACAAATATTAAGCAAATGTAAAAGCGTAAGGTAAAAGGCACAAGGATTTGTTGAGGCAGTTCCCCCACCATCCTCACTTCGGGGTACGTCTGCCCTCAATTCTAACAATAGAATTGAGCTCTTATAATATAAATTTAACCTGTTGTAGAATCGTATATACAAGAATGAAATAGCAATCGAACAAACAAACTCCTCTGTTGTTGTAGAAGCTATCTTCTCTTGTCCCTTGATTCAAGTCGAATCAAGTCCTTCGACAGCTCGTGTATGAACCTCCGATTACAGCTCTATGTTTGAACAACCTTCCATCTTCAAACCCCAACCCGACTGATCTCAAACACTCGCATATGTCGAACCCGAACTTCTCCTTCACAATTCGCTGATTACCACTACTAGATCGACGGAACCCACCGCTCCTCGATCACCTTCACTCGGCCGAATATATGTTGAGAAGACTCGTTCAAAACCCCCCCCCCCCCAAATTCAGAGAATCTTGGAGGATAAAACCCTAGAGATTTTATTCAAGAAAAACCTATCAATTCCTCAACCCAAACCGGATTACCCAATCACGGCTTCGAACGTTATCACCTTAGACAATCCATAATGCACAACAAATATTATTGTGTGTGATTGTTGTGATATGAAATGTAGAAGATGAAGATGATGAGAACTTGAATTGACACCTCTTTCACTTTTCTTGTTTTTGTAACTGATTCAATTGATATGAAATGAATAGAGCAACTGAATATTTATACCAGACAACACTGTTATAACTGATAAAACCAACTTTCAAAAATAATAGACAACTCAAAAATTATGCAGCAAACAGCAAGCGGTCGACCCATGCAGAGTGTTGGGTCGACCTGAGCTAACCTAAGGCAAGATATTATGTAAAACACACAGCTATGCATAGACCGGAACAAGGCATGCGTCGACACAAAGCCTGAAAATTTTGACAAATACAAATGACAATAGTATGCGTCGACCGGTAGGTCGACCATATCAGACCCGAGAAAAATGCATTTTAGGACACTTGCCATGAGTTGACCGGAGCAGAGTTTAGGTTGACTCAAAGACCTGAAACATCAAAAAAATGCTTAAATTCATATTTTTGATTGTTTTAGATGAAAGCTATGATAGACTAATTGAGTTTGACTCGCATGACGCATATTTTGACAGCTCTAAATGCAGTACTCGAGATTTTTAGTGCAAGAAAACAAACATGAGAAATAAGGTATGCTCATGCATCACGGTGATAACGCCAAATGACTATTCTTCCACGCGGTTCAGTTTTGACATCATCGAAACACATATATCAAGTATCTGAGGCTTTTCCCTCACAATTTCTCAGGAAATGTGTATTCAAGGCCAATTTGTTTTGTGCAGAGGTTATCAGGTTATCAAGTATTGGTTCCTGAAGAGTTTGGTTCAAAAGTCAGGATTATCATGATCATAGGTTCAGTATGTTTCATCTGTGGATTTATTTTCCCAGAGATTTTGTCAAGTAAATTCAAAGTGATTTCAGTTTCTCTTGATTGGAGATTCAGAGGTTGGATCATTTCAGATGATTGTCTTTTCTGTTGCCAGTTATTCAGTGGTTGTGGTGTGCATTTGATCAGATGTTGTGGAAAGTTTATGGTTGGTGTATTGTGATTACCCACTTTTTGAACCATTTTTCTTTGTCCTTGTACAAATCTGTAACCCATGTCAATTCATGTGTGCATATACAACTGATTTTGTTAACCATTCTCTTTTATCCTTTTTATATTTTATCCATCTTTATTTCAAATTATACAAATTCCATAAACCATTTATCCATTCATTTTTCCAACCCATATCTATCCTTTTTAAAATCTAATTTCCAATAAATCCATTTACCATTTTTTATATAAAAAAATAAATTACAAAAAAAAGCCCATTGTCAAAGGTTCATTACAAAGAGGAATCATGTCATTAAAAAAAAGGTCCATTTACAAGTCCACAAAATCATGTACAAAGAGAAACCAAATGTACCA
The DNA here is from genome assembly GCA_963859935.3 of Lathyrus sativus. Taxonomy (NCBI): domain Eukaryota; kingdom Viridiplantae; phylum Streptophyta; class Magnoliopsida; order Fabales; family Fabaceae; genus Lathyrus; species Lathyrus sativus. Next base: position 659,479 of record CAWUDS030000678.1, on the reverse strand, counting down.
CTTGCAACATCTTGCACCAGCCATCATAATCATTTTCATATAACACGACAAAAACCTGCTAACATTTGTCATAACACACCATAAAACAATGTTAACCAACAAGCCGCACACTGTACATCAACCACGCTGAACAATATGCAAAACCAACACCACCGAAACCTGCTACTGCCAAGGACGTACAAATTAATAGCCAGCAACAAAATAAAACCTTGCACCAAAATTTGTTATGCACGGACCTGTCACTTGCGCTCTATCTGCACACACCTAGCCATACGACCTTGCAAGAGCAAGACCAAAACTCACCTTTGCTACACACCAAAAAACCTCAACAAAACATCTATAAACATGCTTGTCCTACCCACATAACCAACAACAACACACTCTGCTACAGCCTGCACAAAGACCACAAAAATCCAAATTGTACACCATTTTTCAACAACAATAACCAATCAGGAATAACTTGTAGAACCTTGGGCAATACCTGTAACAACCAGACAAATTGAAAACTTAGCAACCAAGTTTTCATTCTTTTTTTAAGGAGAGAGGATAGAAATTGATAATGAAAAAAGAAAAAGAAGAGAGAAAAATAATAAGAACACATAAGCAGTAAATAAAACACACACCTTCTTTAAACATTCCTTCTACGCATGCAGCATATCATTAAAAAAAACTTCACACTTTTCTCTTCTTTAACTCTTCATAAACCCACCATCTGCTTCAATCTTCATAAACAAAAACACCATTCGAACCACACAACTCTCATGAACCACTGCAAATGGAAACAATGAGCCACCACTACTAAGCTACATGACGGTTTCGCCTTAAACCAATTTTCGCACAACAAAAAAACAGATCAGAAACAGAAAGAGGAGTAGAAGAAGGGGAATAGAACCAATGCAAGGTCAAAATGGGAACCCAAAGCGTAAACTATTTCAAAGAGAACCTGAATATCAGAATTAAATCGAGGTCGAACAAAAGCAAGGAACGAGAAGCTGATTCGAGTGAGAGATCAAAGGAGGAGGAGGTCGCTTGTGAAGAAGGTTGATTCCAGAGCTATAGCAGTACAAATCACGTTCGTCCGTTTTCGTGTCATGTGGATCCATTGAACTTGATGGTTTTGCTTTTCTGAGATTGCCCATAGCTTTTTTCATTTTCTTTCAAATTTATTGTTTGCTGTGTATGTTGTGGTTGAATTGAATAAGGTTTTCTTAAACCAGGTTATACTCTTTTGTTATGGTTCTTGGTATTATAACCCATGTCAAATTTAATGCACACCACCTTTGTTTTATTTTCGATTGTGCCACCGTTTTTTTATATAGATAGGCCATGCGGCCCATGTTGTTTTCCCCTTTCTTGAACCAGTTTTTATGAGTTTATGATGGACTAAGCCCTTGGATATTCCATTCACACACACACTCACCAGATATGCACCCCTAGTTTTAACTATTTTATTTTAATTATATTTTGTTTTGACTGGAAATTAATTCTAATTACATTCTGATCTTAGTGTTGTTTCTAACTTGATGTTAACTTTGATTTTAATTAGATTTTGATTTTAATATGATTTTGATTCTAGTTAGACCTTGGTTTTAGATTGTTTTTTTTAATTAGATTAATTTAGGATTAACTTAAATAAACTTTGTTTTTTATCTTGATTTGAATTTACTTTTGAATTAATTTTGTTCTTAATTTTAGTTTTAGTTTCGATTAACTCATGAATGCGATTGTGAATGTTTCTTTGATGATATTTGTATATATTTGTTCTAATATAACTCTATTCTCAAATATTTACTTGAGTTTCGATACTTGATGTGATTTGTGATTGCGAGGCTTCGTGTTTACCTATTGATTACCTTTGTATTCACATGATCCCTTAGAATTCCTAGTCCCACTTAATTTCTGATTAAGATGGGAGTAGGAGATACATTAAGCTTTCAATCCTCTGCATGATAACAATTAGGATACTCCATTTGACCTCAAATTTAGGACCATTTTGTATGATAACATTAGGATCTTCAGTTTCCGTTTAGTGTTTCTCTAGTGTCTTCTCTTCTCATCTCAAACATTCTAAGACACCTAATAAAGAATGATGAACATTGTGCGCCATGAGCCTTAAGTACATGAGAAATGATGAGTGAGAGGTTTCTCCTCTTTTGTCTAGAGTGTTTAGTGTATGTCCTTTGGGCGATATGCAACGCATTCGCTCCTATGTCATAGTCTTTAGTGCAACGTGAATCTCAAACAAATTCAATTCACTTCTCTAAAAAAAATCTTAAACAAACTTTAAACTTTTTATCCTTCGGGATTTGTTTCAAAATCATTTTCAGAAAAGAGTGTGTTACTTTTCCATTCTATCGCAAACATGCATCGACGCTAATTGTTGGAAGGGGAACCTAATGTCACTCATAAAAAAAATTAACCAACCAGTGGTCTAGTTTACCCGAACTATGTTTGCTCTAATTTCTCATACTTGATGAGGATACGTAGGCACAAGACAGTGATGTCTTGGCGAGCAACCTTCCCCCCATCACCTGTAGTTTTTCGAACTATGTTGACTCTGACTTTCCCATTGTATGAGGGAATACATAGGCATAGGGCGGCGATATCCTATCGAGTCTCCTTTTTTCATTTTCCTCCCTCGTTTAGCAGTAGTTTTTAGATAACATACCCTTTGATTATAAAACAAATGTGGATCTCGTTTAGTACAACGGACGTGAGGGATGCTCATACCTTTCCCTTGCGTAACCGACCCCCGAACCCAAGATTTGGTTGTGATGACCTTGTCTTCTCCTTTCTTTTAGGTTTTCTTCGATCTTTTCCTTTCCCTCTATTTGGGATAAATAACATTTGGTGGCGACTCTTCTGTTTGTTTCTGCCGACCCTTTTTCGCAAGTAACGACAGCAGGCTACTCTGCTGAGAAAATATAATTGGTTCCCTATGCGAGTCAATTATAGTGCTTGTCTGTTTTCTATTTTTGGGTGTTTATATTTGTGCATATGTATGTTGTATTTGTATGTTTATTGTTGTATATCATTGTATTTACATTTTACTTTCTGCACTTTATCATTGTCATCATATTGTACTGTTGTTATGCTGTTGTGTGGGTTATTCCATGAGAGATAAGCCTAATACCCAAGCTTGAGTATATACATAGGATTAGTGTGGAGAGTAGTGTGGAATTGTGTGGCATCTTCCCACACAAGAGTCTACACGAAATTCACGCCCATACGAGGTTTTGTTTGAAGACATCTTATCCTGTGCATCTTGGATAGTTGAGGGAATGTTGAATCTGAAAGCTAACGACTCTAGAGACCATTCATTGGGAATTCAGTGGAGACCTTCTTGATTGACCATGATGCCAAACCAGAAATGGTGAACGTATCATTGTTTCTCGACTTGAGAGTCTGCGATACTGATAACCTGTTAGGATTGTCGTGTCGTCCAAGACTAGAACCCACATGTGAGAGGGATGGGTTTTACAAGAAACCTTGACTTTCAACCAAACCGGTTTTCTCGTAAATGCAAACTTTTGATCTTGGGTATTCTGGGTTTTCTCTCATCCTAGTGCTTTGGAATTTTGGTATTCTGGTATTTCCTTGTCGGAGCAGAGTTTTGGATTTATTCAGTCAACAACGCAACAGTTATTCAGAATTTATAGAAGCTTTGATCCCATGTCTTTTGCATTGTATAACGTAAACATCTCCGCATCATTTTGCATATCATTATTCAGCCGGCCAGAACTCTTATTCCGCCTTTTCATTTGATCAGCTAGATGATTCTCTGATGCTCGTTCTAAACAAGTGATGACTAGTGAAGGACGACCAAGTGTTTGAAATAGGATCGAACAGTGTCAAGATGTAAGATCAAGTTGAGAGTTGTTGGTAACTATGTCATGGAATAACCTCCAGATTGTTGGCGCCCCACCAGGTTTTTTACTGTGACGACCAACCCTCTGTATGGTTCTCTGCCCGATGAAGATTCTCCACAAGTGAACAACCTTACTCAAGCTTAATTTGTGCAGCTCTCTGTTGAGAATCAGGATTTACATGAACAGTTTGTTGTCCAAAGTGGACATTTCTCTTCTCCTGATACTACAAATTATTATGGTGTTGCTTTCTCTATGTCAAATTGCAAAAGGGAGGTTCTGATGATGAAGACTAAGTGTTGTACCCCAAAATTTGCCCAACCTTTTACTTTAGCTGGATTTTGTTTCTTTGCATTGTTCTAGCATTTGCATTGCATAGCATTTTTCATTTAACAGGGGATCAAGAGGTTGTGCATAGCAAGAGAAAGTTACCAAGGGTTTTGAGCTTAATCAGGAGGTCTACTCAAGCATATTTGTTCATCAAGTCACTAGGTGGTGGTCAAAGTCTTTTGAGAGAGTTGATGGATGTATGTGGATTATCTCCTAACTTGGAGGCCAATTGAGGATCATCAGAAGGTTGTGAATTCATGATTATGGATGTGGGATGTTGAGAAAGCTCATTGAGTGCTTTGAGAGCCATGTTGGAGCTTATTCAAGTTGTTGTGTGATGTGGAAGAAGCCACAATCAAAGGTGTTGCATATAGGGTTTTCTTCTGGTTAATCCTCAGTTAACTGTGAAATCGAAGGAGATTAAAACTCAATTCAAAGTCTCCTTGGTCATGGGATGTTGTGTTGAGATGTGTAATATATCATGTCAAGATCAAATCAAGAAGAATCAAGAGTGTGAGAAGTTACTAAATTAGGGTTCTTAGTGTAAAATCCCCTGTTTAGTGCCCAACTTCAAGACCACCTATCTCAAGATATAAGTCTCATCTCATCTTGAACCCAACATCAAACTTGTATAGCATGTTTCTATCTTTCCTTTGAGTACTAGAAGTCATTCATCTTATTTCTAGAACTCAAGTTATGATGCTGGAAAGTTACAGGTCCTCAAATGAATGTGGTTTTGGTCAACAAAAGTCAACCAACTTCCAAGCCACTTTTGGCCTAGAAGGATGTTTCTCCTCACCTTGATCAAAACATTAAAGTTGTTCCTCATGATCTTAGCTTTCCAAAGAGTACTAGAAGTCCTTCATCTGGTTTGTGGAACTGAAGTTATGAGGCTTGCAAGTCAGGGGTATTTTGGGAAAGTTAAGATTACAGGTCATTTTCATTATGGGTCAATTTCACCACTTTGCTCACTTCAAATGAAAATATTTCCAACATGAAACTTGCTCAAAATGGGTTCATTTGGTCAAATAAACATCAAGCAAATTTTAATTTGGTTTAGATGGAAGATTGGATGAAGGAAAATTCATGGAAAAGGCATTAAAAGGAGAAAATCAAATTAATTCATATTGGACCAATTTTGTGCATGTTGATGCATTTTTTTAAGTGCAAAACACATTCTAAACACAATGGCATTTTCAGAATTCGAGTTTGATGATTTTTGGTATGCCAATTTCAAGCTTGCTTCATCATGAAGGTACACATGTTACACTCACCATTAAGATCAAACAAGGAGCCAATCCTAGCCATTGAGATTCCCTACACTCCAAGCAACTGATTTGAGCAAGTTTGAGAGCATTTTGGAGCAAAATTTGTGCACATGGTCAAGCTTGAAAACTCAAAATCTTGGATTTGCAATTGGGCTGTATAGGCTGCCATTGGGTTTCCTTTCCATCACTATCCATCATATATAAGATTTCCATCATGTACAAAGTCTCAGAACATAATTTGGATGAGAATTGCTCAAGAACACGTTTGGAAAAAGTGAAGAAAAAGTAAAATACGAATTCTCATATTCACACCATTTCCAGCTAAATTGAGCAAATCAAAAGCTTCAAGGAAGGTCATGGAGTGATTCTGGTTTATTTCCAACAAATTCCATCAAGAATTGAAGGCTCAGTGGAAGCTCTCCACTAGGTATCTTCAATTCAACTTTTCTCTTTATTTATGATGAGATTGTCTGCCATTTTTGCATCATTGTGATCCTTGAACTATGTAGATCATTTCTGGTTCATACTTATTGCTGTTCGTGACAATTTGTGTGTTGAGCTTATTTCTTGTTGCTTTCGATCTGACTTATTTGTGGACTAAAAGTGAAAACTAAATGCATATTTGGACTCTACGTGAGATGTAGATGATGTTTGACCTAAGTTTCATTTGATTTGGTTGAGTCTGGGTATGGCCTCGCCGGAGTTTCATCGGAGAAGATGACCCGAACAGTGGTTCCGGTCACCTGGTTTGTTGCCTCCGTTTTTTCATGTTTTAAATGGGGAGGATGACTCCTAGCCATTGGATCTGTTTACTTTTTCATTGTACGGCCTAGATTAAGATGTTTGTTGTTCCATGTTTGACTGCACACACACAATCATGATGAAACTCATTGTTTCATTTATTTTCCTTGGCTGATCCACGTGTGATGCTATGAGCCTCTTGATTTGTTTATTTTCTAATCCAACGTGCCTGATTGCTTTTCACCGTGCACCTCTGTTTGACTCATCACACAAAATTACCTAGGACTCACCGTTTTTGTTTTTTCTTGCTGATGGATCTGGGCCTTTGTGCTATTCCCACCCCCTGCTTGAGCCCAAACTGGATTTGAACGTGGATTTATTTCTTTCTGCACCCATGTTTTTTTATTTTCTTTTTGTTTTTTATTTGTATCTGTTTTGATTTAATTCTATTTAAAATACTTCTAATGATGTAAAAATTCCACAAAAATATTGTTTGGAAATTTTAAGATGTCTATTATTTTAAGAAATTTTTATTTTATTTTTTGGTTTTATTTTCAATTAAAAATGGAATTAAATAGTGGAAGTGTTTTATTTGAGTTAAATCTTGACATGTTTGGTTCTTGATTTTGTTTCTCTCATTTCCTTTTGGTCCAATGACCCAAAATTTATCCTCATGTCCATGATGAGTTGATGAATTTTTTAGGACCATTTTGCCCCGGTTGGTTGACTTTTGAGTTAACTTTTGATGCTTTTCATTTGACCCTCGACAATCCTCATTCACAATGGAACACCCTTGTGAATCAATTTCTTTGGTAGTGTTGTGAATTGATTTTGGTTGTAATCTTTTTGCTTTTGTTTGCCAACATGTTTGAGTACCTTGTGCATTTTATTTGGCCATTTTTGAACCATTTTCCTAATTTTGAGGTAACTTGCAAGTCAAGTTACCTCCAAGGGAGGTTCATACATACATCTTGACCTAGTTTGAGTTGGATATGACATTTTTGGATCCTTTGAGCTCTCAATGCCTTTTGTTTCATGTTGCTAACATGTTAAGGATGATGCTTGTTTATTTTTAGGTCATGACATTGTTTCTTCCTTGTTCATTTGTGTGTTCCTTTTGATGCTTTCAATTAGGGTTTCAATGTGAAGTATGCTTGCATTCCTGTGTGTTTTGGCTTGCATTTCTTTTTAATGTGATTTGCTTTTGCTTTTGATCTTTCTTATCCATCTTTACCTTCTGTCCAATGACCTTGGAGTCTCATTTAAGGTGTCTTGGTCCCTCCTTTGGAGGTATTTGAAGCACACCTAAAGTGATGAATCCACGAGGATTCTTTTGTGCATTTCTTTACATCTTCTTGTGATGCTTATGGTTGAGTGCATGGTATGAGGTCCTTGCTGCCCTCATATAGCCTCCCATCCTCACTTTTATGTTGAGCTTCCTTTCACTTTCATTTGGTGTAGTTTTGGTGGTGTGGTTGATGTTGTTCGACTTAGGTCATTCCATCCCATTTTTGGTGCATTTTTGTGTGGTTTGTTCTTGCTTGTTTGACTTCTTCTTGTGCACTTCTTTTTCTCTTCTTTTCTTGCATTCCCATATGCATGCTTGGTTGAAATGATCTTGTGGAGGCTACTTCCCCACACTATTTTCCTCCCACTTTCATTCTACTTGTGCATCTTATGTTTGCATTTTCATTTGCATGTTCTTTCTTCTTCTTCTTCTTTTGCTTTTCTTTGCCATGTTCCCCATAAGTTCTCTAACCTCTTGAGGTTATAATAGACATTAGGTGCCTAACCATGCATGATAACATTAGGTAGTTCCCTTTGAATCCAAACTTTAATTCCACTTTGCATGACAACTTTTAGGGTTGATTAGTCTCCCATTAGTGTCCTTTTTTCTCTTCTCATCTTCAAACATTCATAAAACACTTACTAAAGAATAACAAGTGTTGCATGCTACGAGCCTTAAGCTACTTGAGAAATGGTGATTGGGGGGCTTCCTCTCAATGACCTAGAGTGTTTAGTGTACACCCTTTGGGTGATTTACGACGCACTCGCTCTTAGGTCATAATCTCTAGTACGACATGAGTTACAAATCAAGTTCAAAACACTTCTTCTCTAAAAAACACAAAAACACTTCAAACTTTTTTCACCCTTTGCGGTTCTTAATCAGGAAAATCTTTTCAGAAAAAGAGTGTTGTTAACTTTTAGTTCTATCGCAAACGGTAACGCCTAAGTCTCCAATGCTCGAGCTGTATACACCAACTGCTAGAACTGATTGTTAACCCTACTCGGGCCTAAAAAACTTTTGAACTAAATCGGTGTTCTTTTTAGCCTGAACTACGTTTGCTCTGATCTTTCATGCTAGATGAAAGTACGTAGGCACAAGACGCGATGTCTTGGCGAGCAACCTTTCCCCTTTCAACCGTAGTTAGCCGAACTACGTTGACTCTGACTTTCCCATTGCACGAGGGAGTACGTAGGCATAGAGCGGCGATGCTCTGCCGAGTCACTTCTCTTTTCTTTTTCTTTTGTACCTTGACCTTTAGCATAGATAGATCGCTCACCCTTTTAGATAGACAACAATGCGTGGATCCCGTCGAGTACGACGGACGTGAGGGGTGCTAATACCTTCCCCTTGCGTCACTGACTCCCGAATCCAGACATGGTTGCGATGACCTTGTCTTTCCCTCTTTCGTCAGGTTTTTCCGATCGTTTCCTTTCTATCTCTTTGGGATAAATAACGAAAGATGGCGACTCTTTTGTTTTCCGCTGGGTGTTTTTCGCAGTTGCGACACTAAGGACCCGAGAGCTCTTGAGTATGCTAAAAGATTTCGTGTGTTGGATGAAAAACTCAAAGCCTTGGAAGTTCAGGATACTTTTACTCTCAATGCTTCGGACATGTGCGTGGTACCAGACCTAGTATCACCTCCAAATTTCAAAGCACCGAGGTTTGAGAAATACAAGGGGGATAGTTGCCCGAGACAACATTTGGTGATGTTTTGCAGAAGAATGACCTCATTTGTGCACAACGATAAGCTAATGGTTCACTATTTTCAGCATAGTTTGAGTGGGGAATCTTTAAGTTGGTACATGCAGTTAGAGAGTGATCAGATCCGATCATGGTTGGACTTAGCTAAGGCTTTTCTGAAGCTGTATGAATATAATCTTGGCATGACTCCCAGTCGAATGCAGTTGCAAAGCTTGTCTCAGGAGAACGATGAATCCTTCAGAAGGTATGTACAAAGATGGAGAGAATTGGCTTCTAGAGTGCAACCACCACTTCTAGACAGAGAATTGGTTGACCTACTCATGGATACTTTGCAAGGTCTGTACCTGGATAAATTGATCAACGGGGGGACATCAAGCTTCTTTGACCTGGTAATAGCAGGAGAACACATTGAGAGCGGCCTAAAGAGTGGAAAAATTCAGGATGTCTCGAACAGTCAGGCCAGTGAAACTGAATTCCTCAGTAACTCCTAAGAGGAAGAAGAGGATGTAATCAACGCAATCATGGCAGATGTTGAGTATTCTCAGGGTGAACCGGTGAAATCTTTTGGCTCTTCATTTTCTCAGCAGTCATTATTTCCAGTGTCACGTTATTCTTTTGGACAGAAAACCGTGCCTAGGGCACCATATCAGAAACCTTGGGTCACTCTTCATGCAAATCAACGAGCCCATGGCCGAAGTTATCAGAATCAACGCCAGAATCAGAATAGGCGTCGCAACAACTTTCAAAGAAGGAATGTTCCTCTTCATCCAGTTCCTATGTCATATAGTCAGCTTCTGCCACATCTGATTCAAAACTCATTGGTGGAGCCCAAGACTCTCAAGCTTGTGCCAGAACCTTACCCTTCTGGATACAATCCCCATGTGCAATGTGGATATCATGGAGGATCTATGGGGAACTCAACCGAAGATTGCAAAGCCTTCCAAGCCAAGGTGCAACGGTTAATTGACAAAGGGTACATTTCCTTTCCAGAAGGAAGTTCGGTTGTCTATGTCGACCTCTCAGCTGTCTAAGCTCGAAGATTTCAAGGGTTATCTCCTAAAGCCAGTGGTCCAGACAGGCAGACGTCCTCAACATTGGCAGTCCTTAGATACCTTTATCATTTGCATTTGTATTTTTCTTTCCTGTTAATTGCTACTTGTGTTTTTAAACATTGTTGTTTTGAATGGTAATGTTAATGAAATGATAATGGATTTTCTGAATTAATCGTGTCACATTCGTTCATTTTTATCATTTATTGCAAAACACCGACACATACATCTCTTACCCACTTCACTTTATCACTGTTGTTTAGCAAAGATTGGAGGAAGGATGACGAAAACTAAACGCTCATAATTTTTTATCGTATGCTTTCAGATAAAATCCTGTTGTGACCTACATGCATTGTTTAAAATCCCCTAAACACCGGAGAGATAAGGAGTAAGTCCCTAGTTAGCCACTTCGAGCCTAGAAGTAGGAGTTTCTTTCGAACTTTCAAACCCTCACATCTTAACTTGGGGTAGGGTAGTTGTCAGTTAATTTGACCGAGCGTTCAAATTTCAAGAGGAGTGTCCCTATTCGAGGACCAATCACGTCCTATCCCTCTTAAGAGGTCGTACCTCAACAACCACAATGGATATACCTCACCAACTAGGAGTGAGACAGTCACAACCCTTTCGGAGAAATTAAGATAGCCAGTGTCACGCGACTTGCTTCAAAGAGAAAAAGAAAAAAAAAGAAAGCCCGCTAAGTCGAAAAACTTGAAAGCAAGCGGCTTATGCAAAAATTAGGGCATCCCGTTGAACTTCGTAATAAAAAAAAGAGGAATCAATCCAGGAAAAAATTAGGGAATAAAAGAATAAAAGGAATGGATCGCAAAATAAAACCCTTGAACAAGAACAAAGTTGTATGACTACAGACAGAGAAGACTGTCACTCCGAGAACCTTGTGGGTTCCTTAACCATCACTTCTACCATTCAAGAATTTTTTTGAAAGGTGAGCGCTTGTTCCAAGTTAGCTGAATGTAGGATTGGAGATCATCACAGAGAAGGGGTGGGTAATAATCAAACTTTGAGCCTTTCATCATGTGTTTCATTAACCGTGAGCCAGACCATGTTTTAACCATTAAAAGACCTAATTGAGGCGGGGTTTATTCTGAAGGCATACTACAATGAGGTTGCATGAACTGACTCCTACATGATTTGCTAATCATGTTCTTGTTGTATCTTTCACTAGTTAAATCAGCATCGCGTTTGGGCTATTAGTCCATTCGTCACACACTATCACATCATTCGAATAATGATTGAGTTTTTTCAAAATCTGCATGAGCATCACATTAAAATTACCATTCGTGAACAAACAATTTTAATTGCAAGTCAGTAGTTGACATTGAGGAAATTCCAACAAGGAGCAATCAAACAGGTCTGGATCATTCAGCAGTCTGGATCAGAATCGAGTGTACCTTGTAGTCCTACGGATATGGGGCATTGATATCCAATGAGTATGGTATCATTCAATCTAAGGCAATTCCCCAAGCATCAGTTGATTATGTGAAAACTATTCAGGAAGCGGTTAATCAGAATTGAATCATTATGAGACTCTACCAATCAAGGGCAGGTCACCCAGAGTTTCTTTGATTTGAGGGCATATCCCTCTTGTAAGTGCTCTTGATTGGCTGCATTTTGTGGCAAAATATGAGTACATGTATGAATGTCATGTTTGATGTTATTACATTCATAATATGGATTGTGCAGGGTAAGTTAACTAAGCTAACTATAAGTTAAGCTGGATGTCATACTCAATGTTATGACATAGGTCGTATGACATCAAGCAAAAGTTTGTTATTCTGGTAGCTATAACTTAGGAAACAACTCAGAAGCTCAAGCTGGAATGCAGGAGAATTTTAGACGCCCTAGGGGAACTAATATGTACCTGATTAAAGAGGCAAACGTGCAGAATACAAAAGAGAGGTTTTATGATGGATAAAACCTAATGTATGCGCCCAGGCCCAAGGACTGATCTGCTGCTACAAATACCAGGAGAAGCAATCCTAGAAGGCAGCTGTTGAAGATAGAAAAACAGAGAAATCACCATAGTGGTTTAGAAGTGAAGAAATTGTCCTTCACGATTGTGTCTTAGAAACACTTGTAATCCAAGCAACTGTTGTTTGCATTGGTTAGGTAGTTTCTAGGTTGTGTATCACTCGAAGCTGTTAAGTAAGAGTGTGTGTCACTTGATCAAAGCTTTGAAGCAAGATCAAGGTGTGTGTGTAGTTGAAGTATCTCTTCAGTCTACTGGTTAATTTGTAACTGTTTGATATCACTGGTGTGTGATTGTAGGGAGTGAGTGGGTATACTCAGGTCTAGAGTGTCTCTAGGTTAAATTGTCATTGGGTAGTGATTAAGTGAGGAGTGCAAACTGGAGGTTTGACTCTGAATTGATACTGCTGATAGTGAAATTTCTCCCTGGCTTGGTAGCCCCCAGATGTAAGTGTGTTGCACTGAACTGGGTCAATAACTAATTGTGTTATTTACTACTTTGTTATTACTGCATAATAGTAGGTATGTAGTGAATGTCACAGTGGATGTTATAACTTCTGTTAGAACATCCATCGTGGGCTGGCCAGAATTTTCACCTCTAGTATTCAATTAGGACAAATTAAGTCGCTTCAGCACTCATTCAGGGGCAAACTACTTCAAGATTACATTGAAGCCAACCACTCCAAGATTCGGTTAATCGAGGACAAATCTTTTCATGGTGCAAATTCTAGGGCAAGTCATCTCGAGGTCATCTCATGGCAAACTACTTTCTTTTTAAGGGGAATCTTCTCCCAAGGATTAGACTGAGGCAAGTTGGAATATACTAGGGCAAATCCTCTCCATGATTTCATGTTACTTAAGCAAGTTCATTTTCCTCAACAACTGTTGAGTTCAAGACGAGTGTTAGGGAATCGTGCTATCACCCCATAAAATAACCTTAGCTTTCTGAAAAAAGCCATGCTGCAAAGGACCTCCCTTCCATTTTTAGGAATCTTCATATCCTTGCAATATTTCATTGGGTTTTCATCCTACAGCCTAAACTTGTTACCTGTCAGAACTTTGTAACCAAAAACACTTCCAAAGTCCAATTCTCGTCTAGAAAACTTTCAAACCAGTTTCCGTTTGGTCAACCCTTTAGTAAATACAAGTTTCCGTTTGGTATATGTCAGTTTTAAACCGGTTCTCATCTGGTCACCCATTCTTTAGCCTTCCATTTAACTAGCTCTCGTCTGGTAAACACCGTTTCAAAGTCCAGTTCTCGTCTGGCAAACCACAAATTCAGTTCCTGTCTGACACCAAACCACAAAGTCCAGTTCTCATCTGGAAAACCAAAGTCAGTTCTCGTCTGACACCAAACCACAAAGTCAGTTCCCGTCTGAGACCAAACCACAAAATCAATTCTCGTCTAATACGAAAACTAGAAGTTAGTTCTCGTCTGACAAATTAACCTTTTGCCCCCAGTTCTGGTATGGTAGTCTACCCTTTAAAAACTAGTTCCCGTCTGTTAGTTCCCCTTCAAAGTCCAACTGCATTGGTAACCAAGAATAAATCCCTAAAAATCCAATTACCATAAATCTAGTCCCATCCTTAAACAAAAATCTCGACTTTACTTGGCACAATTATTCCCAGTGGTTCACTTGTTATCACATTCCCTGAAATGATGCTTGTTGATCTCACTTCTCCTTAGTAGAGTTCTCTCCCCGACAGAGATTGTTGAAGTTCTAACAATAGCAGTATGGCATGGTGAACCGTTCCTCCTCAACAGGAGTTCAGGGTTTTGTGTTTCCCAGCTAGTTGATTTTATGCTCCCCAGCGAGTATCCAAAAGCTGATTACATCATACAGGGTGTTGATATGCAGTCAGGCATCTATCCCATAATATAGATTCTATATCCCCACAGGGTAATGTTGTTAAATCATAAGCATCTCACCAATAATGATGTGTACTTATCCCCAGCAGGTTAAGGTTGAGATTATTCCCCAAGCAGAGATTGATGTTGATTCCCTCGACGAGTAAATTAGCATTGGTTGATATCCTCAACAAAGTCCAATGGTCATTGGAATTTTTTAAAGTCAGATTTTTGGGATGATTTCCCAAGAGATGTCTTTCTCAATTCTCAGCAGAGTGAAATTCTCCCCTAGAAGAGTTCTATTCAGGAAGGCCATTTGGGACATTTTCCTGAGCAGAGTTTGTTAGTTGATTCTTCTCAACGCCTTTCTTGGTGGTGTTCTTTTGCATATCATTTGCATTACATCCTCCCAAATGTGTAGCATTTCCATTTCGTATATAGCATTACACCATACTCAAACATATGCACCCAAAGCATAAGCCAGGTTTGATACCTTTGTTTCCAAACATCTCTCCAGCAGATAATGACTTAGTTCATGAGACTTTGTGGTACTTAAACCCCAGCAATATCATTGATAGATGTTTTCACCTTGCTTTTACTCCCCGACAGAGTTTGTTTGTTTAAGCTACTCCTTTCCCCAGCGGAGTATTCGTTTCAGGTTGTGAATTGGTTTATTCTACTTCCTGCCTATCTCGGATGTTATTCCAACTTTTGGTTGGTAATCCCTAATGTAGTTGTCTTTATGGATGTTATCTAAACTTTCAGTTGGTAGTCCTCTTTTGTTTCCCCCGCAGAGCCATTATCCCAAATCTTGGTTGGTAGTCTTTGTTGTGGTGGGTTTGCCTTCGGTCGGTGCCCTGGTGATTCCAACTTTTGGTTGGTAGCCATCTGTTTATTTATCGACAATTCCAACTTTTGGTTAGTAGTCTTCCTTTCTGGTGATCCTAACTTTTGGTTAGTAGCCTTTACTTTTGTTTGTTGTCTTTTCTTGGATGTTATTGAAGGTAGGAAAACACTTAGAAGGGGGGGGGGGTTGAATAAGGGTTTTAAAAACAAATAAGGCAATAAAAACACAGGTATTTTTATACTGTTTCGTTTGAACTCAAACTACTCCAGTCCACCTGGCGAAGGTGATTTCGCCTCTCTCAAACGAGGACTTAATCCAATAATCAAAAATTGATTACAATCTTATCACTAAGACAAACTTGTCTTAGTCTTCTCAAGAATAGTGACCACAACTTGGTCTCTCAAGGATCTATTACAAAGTAATACTATAAATGTGTTTAAGTGCTTCTAAGAAAAGCTATTTCACAACAGTGATTTTACACAAATGAAGAACAATGAAACTTTCTATTTTCTTTTCAGCAAAAGTTATATGTACGTTGTAGAATGAAGCTTTCACTTTTTGGAATGATGTGTTATTTGAATTGATGTTAAAGACTTGTTTAAATACTTCACATTTCTCAAATAGCGTGCACAACCTTTTGTCTTCTTTGACTATTTCTTTCCAGAATAGGAATGTTCAGAGATATCCTTTTTGTTCTGACATTCTGTACCATACACAAAAAAGGAATAGTGTCGTTGGATGTAGGAATAGTGTCGTTGGAATAGGCAACGAGTCTTTCTTGGACAACATCTTTTGAATTGAACGAATATGGAAATATTTCCTGCATCAGATCCTCTGATGATGTTCCATTTTCTTCTGCATCAGATCTTCTGATGATGTTCCATTTTCTTCTTATCAGAGTAACTCTCTTCCAGAGTTCTGCAGCTTAGTGCTAGTGTTATTGTTTGAACATAACTGTTCATCCAGAGGAACGCTTCAGATCAGAGCATATCTTCTCTGTTATGTGTTATCCAAATGTATCAGAGCCTGGTTACTAACGTTTCAGAACCTTACTTGATTTGATTCTTAGAGCCTCTGCAGTTGCAACGTTGAGTTTAGTACGCTCAGAGTTTTCTGAATCTTCGCTTTATACTTTACGCTCAGAGCCTTCTGCAGCTTCTCTTTTTACCAAATGCTCAGAGTCTTCTGTAGCTTCGCTTCTTACCAAACGCTCAGAATCTTCTGTAGCTTCACTTCTTACCAAACGCTCAGACTCTTCTGTAGCTTAACTTTTTACCGTTGCTCAGAGTCTTCTGCAGCTGTAGCTTAACATTCAGAGGAAAATTCCGTTCAGAGGAAATTTTATAATGTTATCTAAAACCAAAACCACTTGAACAAAATTAGGGTATATATTTTCTCCATACAAAATTTCATTATTGTTATCATCAAAACATTGAGATATATTAAGAACCAATATGTGTTCTAATAATCTCCCCCTTTTTGATGATGACAAAAACTATACGAAATTTTATTCAAATATATATCTCCCCTTGAGAAAATGATTCTCCCACTGAAATGAATACTACTAGAAAATTTAAAACTTCCCTTTCAGTACTTGTATTCTTTCCAGAGTCAGAACAAGCTTGTGAACTATCTCAGATCTTGATTAGAGTTTATTCTATAAATATTGTCAAATGAGTAACTTTAGCTCTGAAACACTGAATTCATGATTAGTTAGTTTTTAACATGTGTGAGTTTCCATTCAGTATCTGTTAATGTGAACAATTCAAAATTTTCATTTTCTCCCCCTTTTTGTCATATCAGAAAATGATCAAATAATTTCCATTTTCTCCCCCTTTTCTAATTTTCCATTTTAGAAAATCATGTAAGACAAAAAAAATTTCAGAGCAAGAAAAATAGAAAAATAATAAGATAGAAACAAATGTAAAACAAAATAGTCACAGATGCATTTAGATACTCATAAAAGAAATAAAACAGGCAAAATCACAGATGAACACAAACTAACAAACAATTAAGATAAACGATTTGCTAAAAGTTTAAGAAGCTCTGTCATCTCAGAAGTTGAAGCTTCTTGTTTGGCCATGTAACACCCCGGATTTAATCAGAATATTTTAATTAAGTATTTAATTAAGAATGTTCAATTTCAGTGATTTTGAGTTGATTAATGAAGTATTGGAAATAATGTGCATTTTGGAGTGTTTATTATGATTAATAGCATATAATATTAATTTATTAGCATTATTATTAATTAAAATGAAAATAAGGAGAATAAGGGTAAAATGGGCATTATGAAGAGTTAGTAAGGGTAATGAGGGAAAAGCCCAATGTGTAAGGCCCAAAGCTAGGTTTGACAAAACTGAGTTCTGAAAGGAAAAGAAAGTTCATTTTGTGTTAACCGTAGAATTGTGGCCAGAGCTCTGAAGAAAGGTCAGAAGCAGAAATCCCAAGTGATCGTGAAAAGCTGCAGATTCGACTAAGGTATGGGGAGTATTACCTTTCATAGTTTTCTATGTGTATCTGTCGATGTGTATGGTGAGATTAAACTTTGGGATAATTTGAGTTACTTGTGGGAAAAATTAGGGAAACTGATAATACGACTTTGAGATTATGATCGATGGTATGTATCGCTGAATATTAATATGAGAAGGGAAACCTTCGGCCTTGTGGCCAAACCTTTGAGACTGTGATGTTCTGACCTTGTAGGAATATCGAGGTTTAATATGAGTAACCCTGATGTACTCAGAGTAAATTGGGAAAAATAGTGTTTTAGGTGTTACAAATGTCGCCAGTTTAGCCTAATAAACCAGAGATAGAGTACAGTTATTTCCGTATGACCTTAGGGATGACTTGATGATGTTTTAGGAGCATTGGGAAGTTGAATCCTATGAGAATTTGGGCAGAAAACAGTTCTGACCGTAGCAGGTTTTTGTTGTCATCGCAGCACTCGATAGAGACTCGCCTAGCGAGCAGTCAGCAAGCATTCGCTAGGGACTCACCTAGAGAGCAGTCAGTGAACGTAGCAGAGTTCGCGAAATGTGATCCTTGTGCAGCGATGCCTTGATGTTTGATTCTGGGATTTTAGTGATGAATTACTGGGAATATCGCAGTGGGTTTTGGGTGATATGTACACGATGCTGTGATGGTTTCTATGATGTATTGATTGAATTAATATGATGAAATAATATGAGGAATGATGAACTATGTGATAAAATGATGAATGATGAATTATGTGATAATAAGATGAATGATGATGCACCATATGCTGTATTGTTAGGAGTACTTTTGAAGTTTTTGAGTGTTTTAGCCTTTTGGTCAGCCTAGAGGGTCTTGCTCTGATATGTAACATCGGTTTGGGTTCCTTGAGTTGATTTTATACCATTGATGTCATTTTGAATTAAATTTCCCATTTTAGGAAACTTTGATTTATGTTTTGAGTTCCGCTCTTTATGATGTTTTAATGTACTTAGAGAAAACCCGTATGTTACGGAGCAGTGACGTGTTTTGTTGACTTTGAGAAATGTTCACCCTTTCGTGGAATTTTTAATGAGATTTATTTATTCACTCTGATTTACGTGTTATTTTTCCTTATTATGTGTTGGGGTAGAAAGGGTGTTACATTAGTGGTATCAGAGCAGGTCGGTCCGTCCGGCCAAGTGTTTATGTTGTTAGTCCCCTGTCAGTCGATAGTGTGAGAACACTATTGATGAGTTGTTTCCTTCTAAAATTGTTGGTGGTTGTAGATGGCAGGAAGGAATGGTCGTGTTATTGCTGATGCGCTGGAATCACTTGCCTAAGTGATGGCTCAGAATGGTGGACCTCCAGATGAGTTCCGCGCTTTGGGAAAGTTTCAGAGGAACAGTCCGCCGACTTTTGTGGGTACTCATGATCTTGAAGGTGCGCAGAAATGGCTAAAGGTGATTGAGAAGATTTTCCGAGTTATGGCATGCACTGATGCGCAGCAAGTACAGTTTGGTACGCATATGCTGGCAGAGGAAGTTGAGGACTGGTGGGATAACACTCTCTAGAGATTAGAAGATGCTGGCATGGCAGTGACTTGGGATGTGTTTAAAGAAGAGTTTACGAGAAAGTATTTTCCTGAAGATGTTCGGGAAAAGAAAGAGGTGGAGTTCCTTGAGCTGAAGCAAGGTAATATGACTGTGGCTGAGTATGCGGCAAAGTTTGAGTCCTTGGTCAAGTTTTGCCCGCATTACAACCGTGCTGATGCAGAGATGTCGAAGTGTCTCAAGAGCAGAATCTATGACGAAGATAGTCGAGCTCGATCTATTCACTATAAGCAGCTGAGTGAGAAGAAAGAGAAAGGCCAATTCAGAGGAAAACCGTATGTGACTTCTAGTGATAAAGGGAAGCAGAAGGCTTCTGACGGGAAAAATCCAAGTGGGGGAGTGGCTAACGCTCCAAGTAAGTGTTTTAAGTGTGGCGAGCAAGGCCATCATGCTGATAATTGTAAGGCGCTGAGATGCCACCGTTGCGGCAAGAGGGGTCATAAGGCTACTGATTGTAAAGACGAAGTTTCGACTTGTTTCAACTGTGGAGAGAAGGATTACATCGGTACCCAGTGCCAGCAGCCGAAGAAGACTGCTACTGCTGCTCAGACAAGTGGCAGATTGTTCGCTTTGAGCGGTGCAGAAGAAGTCAAGATAGATAACTTGATCAGAGGTACTTGTTTTATTAATGATGTTGAATTGATTGCCATAATTGATACTGGTGCTACCCATTCGTTTATTTCGCTTGAATGTGCTAAGAGATTGGATTTAAAATTGTCTTCTATGAATGGAAGTATGGTTATCGATACCCCGACCAATGGTTCTGTGACTACTGCGTTAGTCTGTTTGAGCTGCCCTTTGACTATTTATGATAGGAACTTTGTGATGGACTTGGTCTGTCTACCTTTACACCAAATTGATGTTATCCTTAGGATGAACTGGTTGGAGTACAACTATGTTCACATAGATTGTTTTAGCAAAACTGTGAAGTTTCCTGAGTTTGGCGATGGAGGGGAGCTGATGTTTGTATCTGCCAAGAAAGTAAGAGAACTCTTGGAAGATGAGGCCCAGATGTTTTCCTTGTTTGCGTCGCTTCAAGTTGATCGTGAAGCAGTGGGCTTAGAGCTACCGGTTGTTCGGGAATTTCCAGAGGTGTTTCCAAGCGATATGAGTGACTTACCTCCTGAGCATGAGGTAGAGTTTACTATTGAGGGGATACCAGGCACTAGTCCTGTATCGATAGCTCCTTACCGGATGTCTGCATTTGAGTTAGGAGAATTGAAGAAACAGTTGGAAGACTTGCTTGAGAAGAAGTTTATTCGACCGAGTGTTTTTGTGTGGACTATCGGCAGTTGAATAAGGTGACTATTAAGAATAAGTATCCACTCCCGAGGATTGATGATTTGTTGGATCAATTGGTGGGTGCCTGTGTGTTTAGCAAGATTGATTTGAGGTCTGGTTATCATCAAATTCGAGTTCAGCCTGATGATATTCCGAAGACAGGTTTCAGAACGAGATATGGACACTATGAATATACTGTGATACCGTTTGGAGTTTCAAATGCACCTGGCATATTCATGGAGTATATGAATAGGATTTTCCATCCTTATTTGGATCAGTTTTTGGTGGTGTTTATTGATGATATTTTAATATATTCTAAGTCCGAGGAAGAGCATGCGCGACACCTAAGAGTTGTATTGCAAGTTTTGAAGGACAAGAAGCTTTATGCCAAGTTGTCTAAGTGTGAGTTTTGGTTGAAGGAAGTGAGTTTCCTTGGCCACGTGATTTCTAATGGAGGAATTGTCGTTGACCCGTCGAAGATTGATGATGTGTTACAGTGGGAGACCCTAAAGTCCGCTACTGAGATTAGAAGTTTTCTTGGGTTGGCTGGTTATTATCGTAAGTTTATCGAAGGTTTTTCTAAGTTGGCATTGTCGTTGACTCAGTTGACTCGAAAGGGCCAAGCTTATGTGTGGGATGCTGCTTGTGAGCAGAGCTTTGTGGAACTTAAGAAAAAGTTGACGACTGCTCCAGTGTTGATTTTGCCGAGTCCGAGTGAGCCTTTTGTGGTGTATTGTGATGCGTCGAAGATGGGTCTTGGGGGCGTTTTAATGCAGAACGGCCAGGTTGTTGCTTATGCTTCCAGACAACTGAAGATTCATGAACGAAATTATCCTACGCATGATTTAGAGTTGGCCGATGTGGTGTTTGTGTTGAAGATTTGGAGATATTATCTATTTGGGTCCATATTCGAAGTGTTCAGTGATCACAAGAGTCTGAAGTATTTATTTGATCAGAAGGAGTTGAACATGAGGCAGCGAAGATGGCTTGAACTTCTGAAGGATTATGATTTTGAACTGAGTTACCATCCGGGTAAGGCTAATATTGTGGCTGACGCGTTGAGTAGAAAGTCCTTGCATATGTCGATGCTTATGGTTCGAGAGTTGGAACTAATTGAGCAATTCAGAGATATGAGTTTAATTTGTGAAGAGACTACTAACAGTGTGAAATTGGGTATGTTGAAGTTGACTAGCGGTATCCTTCAGGAGATCAGGGAATGTCAGAAGTCTGATTTGAACTTGGTGGATCGTCTCACGTTAATTAATCAAGGTAACGGAGGTGATTTTCGGATTGATGGGAATGGTGTGATGAGGTTCAGAGATAGAGTGTGTGTTCCCGATGTGCCAGAAATCAAGAAGAGTATTCTTTAAGAAGGTCACAAAAGCGGGTTGAGTATTCATCCTAGTGCCACAAAGATGTATCAAGACTTGAAGATGTTATTTTGGTGGCCCAGCATGAAGAAGGATATTGCGGAATTTGTGTATGCTTGTTTGACTTGTCAGAAGTCGAAGATTGAACATCAGAGACCGTCAGGTCTGATGCAACCGCTGAGTATTCCAGAATGGAAGTGGGATAGCATTTCTATGGATTTTGTGACAAGTCTGCCGAAGACGTTGAAGGGGTATGATTCGATTTGGGTAGTTGTTGACAGATTGACTAAATCGGCTCATTTTGTACCGATAAGGATCAATTATTCGTTGTAGAAACTTGTCGGATTGTACATTGAGCAGATTGTGAAGTTACATGGTGTTCCGTCGAGTATTGTGTCAGATAGAGATCCGAGATTTACATCGAGGTTTTGGGAGAGTTTGCAGACGGCTTCGGGCATTAAGTTGAGGTTGAGTTCTGCCTATCATCCGCAGACGGATGGACAGATAGAGAGAACTATTCAGTCTTTAGAAGATTTGTTGAGAGCCTGTGTTTTGGATCAAGGTGGATCGTGGGATAGTTATTTGCCGTTGATCGAGTTTACCAACAATAATAGTTACCATTCGAGTATCGGGACGGCACCGTATGAGGCTTTGTATGGTAGGAGGTGTAGGACTCCTTTGTGTTGGTATGAATCAGGCGAGAGTGCTGTGCTCGGACCTGAAATTGTGCAAGAGACGACCGAAAAGATCAAGATGATCCGTGAAAGGATGAAAGCATCGCAGTGTCGACAGAAGAGTTACCATGATAAGGGAGGAAAGCACTTGAATTCCAAGAGGGGGATCACGTGTTTTTGAGAGTTATGCCGGTAACTGGTGTTGGTCGAGCTTTGAAGTCTCGAAAGCTCACATCACATTTTGTTTGTCCGTACCAGATTTTGCAGAGGGTGGGGGAAGTAGCCTATCGAATTGCTTTACCGCCATCACTTGCGAACTTGCATGATGTGTTTCATGTATCGCAGTTGAGGAAGTACATTCCAGATCTGTCGCATGTGATTCAGATGGATGATGTACAAGTGCGAGATGATTTGACTGTTGAAGCGTTACCTGTTCGAATTTACGCTCAGTGTCTTCTGCAGCTTCTCTTTTTACCAAATGCTCAGAGTCTTCTATAGCTTCGCTTCTTACCAAACACTCAGAGTCTTCTGTAGCTTCGCTTCTTACCAAACGCTCAGAGTCTTCTGTAGCTTAACTTTTTACCGTTGCTCAGAGTCTTCTGCACCTGTAGCTTAACGTTTAGAGGAATATTCCGTTCAGAGGAATATTTATTATGTTATCTGAAACCAAAACCACTTGAACAAAACTAGAGTATATATTTTCTCCATACAAAATGTATTTATTGTTATCATCAAAACATTGAGATATATTAAGAACAAATCTGTGTTCTAACAATCTCCCCCTTTTTGATGATGACAAAAACTATACGAAATTTTGTTCAAATATATATATCTCCCCCTGAGAATATGATTCTCCCACTGAAATGAATACTGCTAGAAAATTTAAAACTTCTCTTTCAACACTTGTATTCTTTCCAGAGTCAGAACAAGCTTGTGGACTATCTCAGATCTTATTCAGAGTTAATTCTGTAAATATTGTCAGATGAGTAACTTTAGCTCTGAAACACTGAATTCATGATTAGTTAGTTTTTAACATGTGTGAGTTTCCATTCAGTATCTGTTTATGTGAATAATTCAAAATTTTCATTTTCTCCCCCTTTTTGTCATATCAGAAAATGATCAGATAATTTCCATTTTCTCCCCCTTTTCTAATTTTCCAATTTAGAAAATCATTTAAGACAAAAAAAAATTCAGAGCAATAAAAATAGAAAAATAATAAGATAGAAACAAATGTAAAACAAAATAGTCACAGATGCATTTAGATACTCATAAAAGAAATAAAACAGGCAAAATCACAGATGAGCACAAACTAACAAACAATTAAGATAAACGATTTGCTAAAAGTTTAAGAAGCTCTGTCATCTCAGAAGTTGAAGCTTCTTGTTTGGCCATGTAACACCCCGAATTTAATCGGAATATTTTAATTAAGTATTTAATTAAGAATGTTCAATTTCAGTGATTTTGAGTTGATTAATGAAGTATTGGAAATAATGTGCATTTTGGAGTGTTTATTTTGATGAATAGCATATAATATTAATTTATTAGTATTATTATTAATTAAAATGAAAATAACGAGAATAAGGGTAAAATGGGCATTATGAATAGTTAGTAAAGGTAATGAGGGAAAAGCCCAATGTGTAAGGCCCAAAGCTAGGTTTGACAAAACTGAGTTCTGAAAGGAAAAGGATGTTCATTTGGTGTTAACCGTGGAATTGTGGCCAGAGCTCTGAAGAAAGGTCAGAAGCAGAAATCCCAAGTGATCGTGAAAAGCTGCAGATTCGACTAAGGTATGGGGAGTATTACCTTTCATAGTTTTCTATGTGTATCTGTCGATGTGTATGGTGAGATTAAACTTTGGGATAATTTGGGTTACTTGTGGGAAAAATTAGGGAAACTGATAATACGACTCTGAGATTATGATCGATGGTATTGTTGCACCCCAAAATTTGACCAACCGGGTCTCGTATCTGGCTCGATGTTTCGACGCATAATCGCATTAGCATCTGCATATTGCATACAGTGCATTTTTCATTTGTTTTGATTTTACAGGGATCACAACTCTCGTCTCGTGTTTCAGGTGTTTTTATCAATTTGGATAGATAGAATCGTGTTTTTGGGATATTTCGGTGCCCGTTTATTTTTACCGGCTATTTTTGTGCGCTCTCGCAGTGTTATGTGTCGTTCGGTGCTTATTTTGTTCTTCTGGGATTTATTGTGTTTTTTCGGGATTTTATTAGCCGTTTTTAGATTTTTTAAATAGATTTTTAATCATTTTAGGATTTAATAGATTTTTTAGAATAATATAGATTTTCTTTTAGAATATTAATTGATTTTTGAATATTTTCTTTTTAAATAGTATAGAATTTAATAGTTTTTTAATATATAGAATAGATAGATTTTTCTTTATTAGATATTATAGAATTTTATAGAAATAAATAGTTTTTTAGGATATAATGTTTTAAAAATTAAATGTTTTTTTTAGTTTTTAGATATAGATAATATAGCTTTTATAGAATTTTAAATAGGATTTTAATATAGAATATAGATTGTTCATTTTAATAAATGGTTATATTTTTCTTTTAATAGTTTTAATAGATGTTATAGAAAATTAACAGATTTTAGAATATTAGATGTTAATTAGGTTAGTTAATTAGGTTTAATTGATTAGTCTTTAATTCATTTAATTAGATTTAATTAGTGTTTTCATTTCAGTTTAAGTCATTGCAGTTTTGGGATTTTTGGTGTCATTTTCGTGTGGGCCCATTCAATTCGCAAGCCCATTACCCAGCATCAGTCCAGCAATTCCCAGATGTGTCCAGCAATTTCCAGAATATTCTGGAACGATCCAGAAGAGAGCTCAGTATAAAAGACTTCAGCAGGCCACGTGTGAAGAAGAGGATGGCCCCACGTTTTTCACTTCAGCTCACGCCACCTCACATCGCACTTCCCCTCTCCATCTGCCACGCGCACACACGTGGAGGCCATGCACCAAGCTCCTCCACTAGCTCCCCCACGTGGCATCACCACAACACTTCACCGGGAAACCCAACCGGCCGGCATGCATGGCCGGCGGCCACCGCACCCCTCACCGGAAACCTAACTTCTCCCCAGAAACCTCCTATCTTCATCGTCCTCCTCTCATCACCACCATCAGCCTCGCCAGAAAATTTCCAGAAACCCAGAACACCGATCAACCTTCATCTCTTCTCCTCCCTTCTTCATCTCCCACCTCCATCTCCTCCGATCAACAACGAACTCCGACCGCCATACACTTCGCCGGAAAGCCAGAAAACAACCAAAACACCAGAATCCTTCAATCTCGTCTCCGTCTTCTCCGATTCACCAATATTCATCCGTACCAGAGAATAACCACCACCGGTGTTCATCCTCCATCACGAGTTCACAAGCTTCAGCAAGAGATCCCCAGAAATTCATCTGGAATGATGAACATGCATCGATCTCCTTCGTGATCTCTCCAGAATCTTTCCAGATGAACATTCAACAGCCCCAACGGATCTTTACAATTTATCTCCAGATCTTCGGTGGTAAGACGTTTCAACAAGAACACGCGAGAATCCTTCATTTTCCAGACCTCGTCAAACCCCCTTCAAACGATCAAGAACATGCAAGCTTCGGAAACTATAATGGAACCCTCAATTTCATCACCAGCGTTCATCTCCAACATTCATCCTCTTCGAATTTCACCAGATTTCCAGAAGGAAGAACATCAAGCAATCTTCATCGCAAGTCCAACCGTCATCCATCAAGAACAATCTTCAATACTCATCCAGGATTCGTCATCGTCTCCAGAACCTCCCAATAGGCATCGTTTGTGCTAATATTACTAAGGTGATAGGGTTTATGATACGATCAAATGGAGATTATTTGGAGAAGAAGAATTGGTGAAGGGTGGATCTGCGAAGGAGGTTTAACCAGAGAGAGGAGATTTTGAGCGGAGATGAGGAAACGGAGGGTTTACGGCGGCGGAGATAGTGAATTAGGGTTCTCTTTCAGAAAGGGAGTTGAGAGGGTGAGGAGGAAGAGAGTGGGCCTTAGGGCCCAATTCCATTTTTTGGGATCAACACCCCCCTCTGGTTTTTTTGGACGAGCTCTGGGCCTGAGCCCAATATTTTTCTTGCCAACACCCCCAGTGCACTCAAACACCCCCCTCCGTGTTTTTTGAAGGGACCTGGGCTGGGCCCAATTCCTTTGTTTTTTTATTTGTTTTTCTTGTATAATCCCCCTGTACCAGTACACCCCCCTCCCCTTTTATTTTCTTTGCTTTATTTTTTATGTACTTAGTGTTTTAGAATAAAAGAAAAATAGATACATATTGAAAAAAAAGAGAAAAGAGGAAAAAGAATATAGAAAAATATTTTGAAGGAAAAATAAAAGAGAAATATTTTGAGGAAAAGAATATGAGAAAAAAGAGAAATATTAAAAGAAAAAGAAATAGTGAAAAAAAAAGAAATAAAAGGAAAAGAATAGTTGAAAAAGAAAAAGAAATAAAGAGAAAAATATGTGGAAAAAATATAGAAAAATACAGAAAAAATATATGAAAAGATTTGAAAGGAAAGAGAAGAAAATAGTTGGAAAATAGCCAAAAATATTAGATGTAATATTTTTTAGCGTTTATTTTCTTTTTAGAGATAGTTTAGCGGCCCACTTGTTAGGGGGCTATTTTCCATTCGATTTTTCAGAATAGGATAGGATAGTGTTTCCTAGGAGATTTATTTTTCGGTGTTCACCCATTGTAATCATTTTCAGAATATCAATAAAACGAGATTTGAGCTGTGGTCCCGAAGTAGCCGAACTACAGCTGCTCTGATTTCTCGTACCAGACGAGAATATGTAGGCATAGGATGCGACATCCTAGCGAGCACACTAACGACTAATTTCTGTTCTCTCGCGGCTGTGCGATCGAGACTTTCCCGCTAACGACTAATTGTTACCCTTTTTCTCTCTTTCCCGAGTGCATTTGAGACCAAACCATAGTCTTACCCATAGGTTCCCGACCCTGTGAAACCAGTTGTTTTTCTCAGTGCTGTGTGAGAATACCCTTGTTTAGCCGTAGTTAGCCTGAACTACGTAAAGCTCTGATCTTCCGTGCAATGTGGAAGTACGTAGGCACAAGACGCGACGTCTTGGCGAGCCAATTTTCCCCGTAGTCCCGAACTACGTTGACTCTGACTTTCTCTCTTTGAGAATACGTAGGCATAGAGTGCGACGCTCTATCGAGTCAATTCCCTTCCGTTTAGATTTAGCAGCCGTAGATAGATTGTTTTGCATCCTTTAGTCAACCCAAGCAAGCGTGGATCCCGTCGAGTACGACAGACGTGAGGGGTGCTAATACCTTCCCCTTGCGTAACCGACTCCCGAACCCAGGTTTTGGTTGCGATGACCATACCTTTTCCCCGTTTTTTGCGAGGTTTACTTCGAGCGTTTCCTTTCCCTCCGTTGGGATAAATAACGCACGGTGGTGACTCTTCTGTCAGCCGGCGCCGATTTTCGCAGTAGCGACAGCTGGCGACTCTGCTGGGGACTGCGATAGTTCCCCATGCATGTGGGATCCAACGTCCCCTCAGAGAGAGTCAATCCTAGCGCTTGTTTGCTTGTCTATTTGGTGTTTATTTATTGATATTATCTGTTGTTGTTGGGGTGTTACGGGTGTTCTATGATATTGAGAGAAGCCGGACCTGGGCTTGAGTATGCACCTAGATATAGTTGCGGAGAAGTAGTAGACGAACCTGTCTGCTGAGCAGGCACAGTTCCCTACGAAAATCTGCGCTCAGACGAGGTTCTCGCAGAGGTGCTCCTTTCCGGTCCTGAGGATCTGAGGGGAGTCCAGACGTGAGGATTGTCGACTCTGGGAACCGATCATTTGGAAGTTAGCTAAGTGAGGCCTCTTCAGGACTCGATGATGCCACTCCTTCTGGGAATCGTATCGTCAGTTCTGAAAGTCTGTGACGCTAATGACCGCATAGGATGCCGTACCTTGTCGGATATAGGTCCACACTTGTGAGTGGGGGGGTTTTTTGTGCAGGAAACTTGACTTCCAACCTACCCGTTATTCTGGTCTTCTCTTCAGAGCAACCGTACTCCGTCAGCAGTACAGCAGTATTTAGATTGTGTGGGGGCTGTGATCCCGTGTTTATTGCATTGCATTGCATTTGCATAGGCATCTTCGCATCATATTGCATACCATTCGCCAGCTAGTCAGAGCTCTTATCCAGCCGTTATTTTGATTCTGAAGGTGAGTGTTGAAGACGACCAAGGGGTGGAAGCAGATTTGAGCAGAATCGAGCATCGAAGTTAGCTGAAGACCATTGGTAGCTATATCAGAGAGCAGCTTCCAATTTGTTGATACCTTGTCAGGTTTCACCGTGACGTCCAATCCTCTGTATGGATCTCCGCACGACGAAGACTTTCCGCAAGTGAACAACCTTACTGCAGCTCAGCTTGTGCAGCCATCTGTTGAAGACCAAGGTCTGCATGAACAGTTTGTTGCCCGAGGTGAACGTTCTCCTTCTGTTGATGTCTCAGACTACCAGGGTTTTGCCTTCCCTGTGCCAAAGCCCCGAAGAGAGGTCCCAACAGCAAAGAATGAAGACCCATTAGCTCCCGTGTATGCTGAAAGGTTTCGTGCATTAGATGAGAGGTTCAAAGCCTTGAAAGGTAAAGACGCTGTTACTCCTAGTGCTGCAGATATGTGTCTGGTTCCTGGCCTAATGTTACCTCCGAAGTTCAGAATGCCGAGGTTTGAAAGGTACAAAGGAGATAGTTTCCCGAAGCAACATTTGGTGATGTTCTGCCGAAGAATGACTTCATTTGTGCACAACGACAAGCTGATGATTCATTGCTTTCAAGATAGTCTGACTAGGGCACCTCTGAGTTGGTATATGCAGTTAGAGCGTGGTCAGATCCGATCATGGATGGACTTAGCCAATGCCTTTCTGAAGCAGTACGACTATAATCTTGACGAAGCTCCTACTCGCGTGCAACACCAAGAATTGTCTCAAGGGAACAATGAATCTTTCAGAAAGTATGTTCAGAGATGGAGAGAATTTGCTGGTAGAGTGCAACCACCGCTCCTAGACCAAGAGCTGAAAGGCATGTTCGTAAACTCCTTGCAGAGCCCGTACTTCGAAAGAATGCTTGGAGTTGCACCAAATTTCTCTGAGTTGGTAAGGACGGGAGAGCGCATCGAGTATGGTGTAAAGACTGGAAGAATCCCGAATGTTTCAAGAGGTCAGGCCAGTGAAACGGAATCTCTCTATGGCTCTCAATCTGAAGGTGAAACTATGATCAATGCGGTCCTGACAGATGTTGGATATCCTCAAGTCGAATCTGTTGGTTCTCCGTCTTCTCAGCGGTCAGTATCTTCTGTGTCTCGTTATTCTGGACAGACAGCCGTGCCTGGGGCACCCCATCAGGAACCTTATGTCGCTTCCATTGCAAATCAGCGAACTTGTGGCCGAGGTTATCAGAATCAGCGTCAGAATCAGAACCGACCTCGTAACAACTTGGAACGAAGGAACGCTCTTTTCCATCCAGTACCTATGCCGTATAGCCAGCTGCTACCATCTTTGATCCAGAAGTCTTTGGTAGAGCCGAAAGCTCTCAAACCCGTGCCAGAACCTTACCCTCCTGGATACAATCCCCACGCTCAGTGTGGTTATCATGGTGGCTCACCGGGGCATTCGACTGAAGATTGCAAAGCATTTCAGGCGAAGGTACAGCAGTTGATTGATCAGGATCGCATTTCCTTTCGAGAAGGGTTTCTGTTTGTTCATCCCAACCGCTCAGCTGTCTAAAGCTCGTAGATTCGGAAAGTATTCCCCAGCAAAAGCTAGTGGTTCAGACAGGCAGACGTCCTCAGCATTGGCAGTCCTCGGACTTTTTACCATTTGCATTTGTAGTTTCTTTTCTGTTAGTTACTACCTGCTTTAAACATTGTATGTTTTGAATGGTGATAATAATAAAGTGACTATGCATTTTTCTGAATTAGTCATGTCGCTGTCGCTCATTTATTGCATTGCACTGACACTTGCATTTTATTCACTCCACTTTATCCCTGTGACTAGCAAAGATTAGAGGGAGGATGACGAAACTGAAACTCATAACCTATGATCGTAGGCTTTTAGATAAGACCGTACCGATGACATACAAGGCATTGTTTCAAATTCCCCAAACACTGGAGATATAAGGAGTTAGTCCCTTGTTAACCACTTCGAGCCAGGAAGTAGAAGTTTTTTCGGACTTTTAAACCCTTACATCTTAACCCGGGGCAGGGTAATTGTCAGTTAGCTTGACCGAGCGTTCAAGTCTTACAGAGGAGTGTTGCCTTTCGAGGACCAATCAGTTTATACCTTTCAAGAGGTCAAATCTCACCAATCAGGAGTGCGACAGTTACAATCCTTTCGGAGCAATCAAGACAACCAGTGTCACACGACTTTGTTCCAAAAGAAAGAAGGAAAGAAAGCCCGCTAAGTAAAAAGAAAAAGAAAAGCTGAGAAAGCTAATACTTAGGCAAAAATTAGGGCATCCCATTGGACTTCAAAAGAAATCGCAAAAAATCGAAAAGAACTCAAAATGAGTCAGTCCAGGCAAAAATTAGGGAATCAAAAGAATGAAAAAGAGGGATAAAAAGAAATTTTTCCCTAGTAAATCACAAAGTCGTGTACACAGACACCGAAAGCAAAGAAGGAGTAACTATCACTCCCAAAACCTTGTGAATTCCTTAATTGTGGGTCTTACCATTCAACATACTTCTCGAAGAGGCGAGTGCTTGTGCCAGGTTAACTGAACCTTAGGATCGGAGATCATCACGTAGAAGGGGTGGGTACAAATCAAAAATTTGAGCCAAATATCCTTTGTTTCACGAACCGTGAACCCGACCACGATACAACCCTTAAAAGACCTAATTGAGGTAGGGTTATTCTGAAGCGCATTACGCTAAGGTTGAGTAACCTGACTCCTTCTTGACTTGCTAGTCACATCTTTGTTGTATTTTTCACTGACCACGTAAGCACTATGTTTGAACTTTGGTTCATTCGTCACTCAATCATGCATGTAAATGAGTGACAGCTCAAAATTTTTTCAAAATCTGCATAACCACTGCATTAAGATTACCATTCGCAAGCAGACAATTTTAATTGCAGGTTAGTAGTTGGCATGAAAGAAATTCCACCAGGGAGTAATCAAGCAGGACTGATTAATTCAGTAGTCTGAGCCAGAATGGTGTATGTTGTGAAGCCCTATGAATCAGGGGCATTGACTTCCAGTAAGTTCAGAATCAGTCAGTCTGAGGACAAGTCCCGAAGCTTCAGTTGATCAGGGGCATTTTGTTTGAAAAGCAGTTAATCAGAAATGAGTCTTCTCGGGAGCCAATCAGGGGCAGTTGTTCAGAGCGCTGAGATTTGAAAGCAGAGACTTCAGATGGATAATCAGATCAGGTTAAGTCGCTAGAACGCTCGTTCAGGGGCAAGTCATCGCAGAGAATGTTGAAATCAACTGGGTTGTTAGGTGTTTAATTGGAGCTTGAATTCTTTTGTCGTGCAGATGTCGGGGCAAATATTCTCGAAGTCTTCGCGTAGCAAGCTGTTCAGAGCAGGTATGCCCAAGAGCTAGATTGGGGCAAGTTGTATTGTACTGGGGGCAAGTTGTTCAAGCCAGTCTTTTTATCCCCAGCTGAGTGTACTGGGGCAAGTTGTTCAAACCAGTCTGTTTATCCCCAGCTAGAGTTGAGTATCGGGGAATCATGTCAATACCCTTATCAAAACCATTACTCTTATCACCAAATAAAAAGGCCTTGCTGTCATTGGATCATTATCCTGCAGTTTAAACCTGTTACGTGTCAGTAACCAGTCGTTTCCAAAGTCCAGTTCTCGCCTGGCAAACCGGTAACCAGTTCTCGTATGGCCCACCCTTCCGTAAGCATCAGTTCCCGTCTGGTGCAGTTTATTGTAAGCATCAGTTCCCGTCTGGTGCAGTTTATTGCAACCAGTTCTCGTCTGGTCACCGTTTCTTCAAGTGTTGTATCAGTTCTCGTCTGGTACATGTCGTCGCGTAATCAGTTCTCGTCTGATCATCGTGTGTTTTAATCTATGTGTTATACCAGTTCTCATCTGGTGTACGTCAGCTTTCAGCCAGTTCTCGCCTGGTTGTCTATACCTCAGTCTGTTATCCAGTCAGCCCGTCGGATGTCCAAACCAAATCAATTCCCGTCTAATATCCAGAACCCGTAAGTCAGTTCTCGTTTGATAACATATTTCCCTATCAGTTCTCGTCTGGTAGTCTATCCTCTGAATGCTAGTTCTCGTCTAGTATTTCCCACACTTTCACTGTGTATATAATCCATGTCTATCTTAAACCAGCAAAACAAAAAACCTAAAGGTATCTAACACAGTATTTCCCAATGACCCGCATGTTGTCATGTTCCCCGATACGAAGCTCGACGGATGCCAGCGCTCCGAGTAATGTTTGAATTCCTTGTGGATGTTGTTAAATCAGAATTACCACTCTTCAGCAGATGAAAGTTGCTTATTGTCCCCGGAAGAGTCGAGATCGTATTTTACCCCGTATCAGAGTAGGATCAGGAGTTTCCTCATCAGATTAAGATCGACATCCTTGATAGTAGGGGCATTTCCAGCAGCGTGCCGCACGTAATCAATCCTCAGTAGGTCAATCCCCGCAGAGTACAATCAGTTGTTAATGGTTTGAAGGAAGCATCCCCAAGCAGAGTTGTTCTTTCCTTCCCCAGTGAAGTCGCCCAGCAGGTTTGCCTTTCCATTTCTCCACCAGTACAGTTATCCCCAGCGGATTTGGTTTCCCTTTTCCAGCATTTATTTTGCTGAGACGATTCTGTGGCTTCAGTTCATCCCCAGTAGAGTTGCCGTTACCTTCGACATTTATTTTGCGAAGTGGTTTTCAGACCTGGTGTTCTCTGGCAGCTCGAGCCTGCATTAGCATTTGCATATAAAGTCATAGCATTTATACAAGCATATAGCATATCCATGCCGTCTGGGCATCGCATTTTCAAACAGAATGTATAGCATTTACATATCATATAGGACATTGCATCATTATCCAGCATACGCATGTCGAAACATGGACCAGGATGGTTACCTATTGGATTTCGAATTTGTTCACCTGCAGAGTTGTGTGGTTAAGCTTCTCGTCTCCCCCAGCGAAGTCTTCAGTTCAAGACGATTCTTGAATTCCTCAGCAGGGCCGTTTGCCTAAGATGATTCTTAAGACCTCAGCGCAGCTTCCCGAGTTGTTCGCCTAGTATGATGCTTGAGTTCCCCGGTAGCGTCCTCAGCAAGAGTTGCCCAGGAAGATTCCTGGAATACCCAGCAGATAAAGTCTCCAGAAAGGTTATCAGTTCATGATGATTCTTGAAGGTGCCCGACGGAGTTGTTTGTTCAAGATGATTCTTGAAGACCTTAGCAGCGTGATATGTCTGCTCCAACAGTGATGCCTAATCTGAAGATTGATTTCGCAAACGCCTGAAGGCGGTACCAGAATGTTCCATTCCAAGCTCAGGTTTCGTACCTTTGGATATGTTTGATTCCAAGCTCAGGTTTCGTACCTTTGGATATGTTTGATTCCAAGCTCAGGTTTCGTACCTTTGGATATGTTCGCCTCCAAGCTCAGGTTTCGTACCTTTGGATATGTTCGCCTCCAAGCTCAGGTTTCGTACCTTTGGATATGTACCGTTGGAAGTGTTTGTTTCCATCCCAAGCTCAGGTTTTGTACCTTTGAGAGGTATACTTCGGATTCCCGGATCATGTTTTGTCCGACGGCGAGGTCAGATTATGTTTGTTCGACGGCGAGGTTGAACGTTTGACGGCGAGGTCAGACTCTTTAAATCCCCAGTAGAGATGATGTTTGTACGACGGCGATGTCGAGTGTCTCTCAGAGCGATGTTTGTTTCTGACGGCGATGTCAGATCGGTATTTCTCCAGATAGTTGTCGTGCAGCTATTATTCCAGTGATCGACAAGTTGTGCAGTTGGCAAATTTTCGGGTTTACCGGTATTCAATCGTCTCGCACCTTGATTGGCTGAGAGCCGTTCGCTCCTCACCCAGTCAGGTCCAAGCCGCTTGAATAGGGGCAGCTGTTGCACCCCAAAATTTGACCAACCGGGTCTCGTATCTGGCTCGATGTTTCGACGCATAATCGCATTAGCATCTGCATATTGCATACAGTGCATTTTTCATTTGTTTTGATTTTACAGGGATCACAACTCTCGTCTCGTGTTTCAGGTGTTTTTATCAATTTGGATAGATAGAATCGTGTTTTTGGGATATTTCGGTGCCCGTTTATTTTTACCGGCTAATTTTGTGCGCTCTCGCAGTGTTATGTATCGTTCGGTGCTTATTTTGTTCTTCTGGGATTTATTGTGTTTTTTCGGGATTTTATTAGCCGTTTTTAGATTTTTTAAATAGATTTTTAATCATTTTAGGATTTAATAGATTTTTTAGAATAATATAGATTTTCTTTTAGAATATTAATTGATTTTTGAATATTTTCTTTTTAAATAGTATAGAATTTAATAGTTTTTTAATATATAGAATAGATAGATTTTTCTTTATTAGATATTATAGAATTTTATAGAAATACATAGTTTTTTAGGATATAATGTTTTAAAAATTAAATGTTTTTTTTAGTTTTTAGATATAGATAATATAGCTTTTATAGAATTTTAAATAGGATTTTAATATAGAATATAGATTGTTCATTTTAATAAATGGTTATATTTTTATTTTAATAGTTTTAATAGATGTTATAGAAAATTAACAGATTTTAGAATATTAGATGTTAATTAGGTTAGTTAATTAGGTTTAATTGATTAGTCTTTAATCCATTTAATTAGATTTAATTAGTGTTTTCATTTCAGTTTAAGTCATTGCAGTTTTGGAATTTTTGGTGTCATTTTCGTGTGGGCCCACTCAATTCGCAAGCCCATTACCCAGCATCAGTCCAGCAATTCCCAGATGTGTCCAGCAATTTCCAGAATATTCTAGAACGATCCAGAAGAGAGCTCAGTATAAAAGCCTCCCTTCTTCATCTCTTCTCCTCCCTTCTTCTCTTCTCCTCCCTTCTTCATCTCCCACCTCCATCTCCTCCGATCAACAACGAACTCCGACCGCCATACACTTCGCCGGAAAGCCAGAAAACAACCAAAACACCAGAATCCTTCAATCTCGTCTCCGTCTTCTCCGATTCACCAATATTCATCCGTACCAGAGAATAACCACCACCGGTGTTCATCCTCCATCACGAGTTCACAAGCTTCAGCAAGAGATCCCCAGAAATTCATCTGGAATGATGAACATGCATCGATCTCCTTCGTGATCTCTCCAGAATCTTTCCAGATGAACATTCAACAGCCCCAACGGATCTTTACAATTTATCTCCAGATCTTCGGTGGTAAGACGTTTCAACAAGAACACGCGAGAATCCTTCATTTTCCAGACCTCGTCAAACCCCCTTCAAACGATCAAGAACATGCAAGCTTCGGAAACTATAATGGAACCCTCAATTTCATCACCAGCGTTCATCTCCAACATTCATCCTCTTCGAATTTCACCAGATTTCCAGAAGGAAGAACATCAAGCAATCTTCATCGCAAGTCCAACCGTCATCCATCAAGAACAATCTTCAATACTCATCCAGGATTCGTCATCGTCTCCAGAACCTCCCAATAGGCATCGTTTGTGCTAATATTACTAAGGTGATAGGGTTTATGATACGATCAAATGGAGATTATTTGGAGAAGAAGAATTGGTGAAGGGTGGATCTGCGAAGGAGGTTTAACCAGAGAGAGGAGATTTTGAGCGGAGATGAGGAAACGGAGGGTTTACGGCGGCGGAGATAGTGAATTAGGGTTCTCTTTCAGAAAGGGAGTTGAGAGGGTGAGGAGGAAGAGAGTGGGCCTTAGGGCCCAATTCCATTTTTTGGGATCAACACCCCCCTCTGGGTTTTTTGGACGAGCTCTGGGCCTGAGCCCAATATTTTTCTTGCCAACACCCCCAGTGCACTCAAACACCCCCCTCCGTGTTTTTTGAAGGGACCTGGGCTGGGCCCAATTCCTTTGTTTTTTTATTTGTTTTTCTTGTATAATCCCCCTGTACCAGTACACCCCCCTCCCCTTTTATTTTCTTTGCTTTATTTTTTATGTACTTAGTGTTTTAGAATAAAAGAAAAATAGATACATATTGAAAAAAAAAGAGAAAAGAGGAAAAAGAATATAGAAAAATATTTTGAAGGAAAAATAAAAGAGAAATATTTTGAGGAAAAGAATATGAGAAAAAAGAGAAATATTAAAAGAAAAAGAAATAGTGAAAAAAAAAAGAAATAAAAGGAAAAGAATAGTTGAAAAAGAAAAAGAAATAAAGAGAAAAATATGTGGAAAAAATATAGAAAAATACAGAAAAAATATATGAAAAGATTTGAAAGGAAAGAGAAGAAAATAGTTGGAAAATAGCCAAAAATATTAGATGTAATATTTTTTAGCGTTTATTTTCTTTTTAGAGATAGTTTAGAGGCCCACTTGTTAGGGGGCTATTTTCCATTCGATTTTTCAGAATAGGATAGGATAGTGTTTCCTAGGAGATTTATTTTTCGGTGTTCACCCATTGTAATCATTTTCAGAATATCAATAAAACGAGATTTGAGTTGTGGTCCCGAAGTAGCCGAACTACAGCTGCTCTGATTTCTCGTACCAGACGAGAATATGTAGGCATAGGATGCGACATCCTAGCGAGCACACTAACGACTAATTTCTGTTCTCTCGCGGCTGTGCGATCGAGACTTTCCCGCTAACGACTAATTGTTACCCTTTTTCTCTCTTGCCCGAGTGCATTTGAGACCAAACCATAGTCTTACCCATAGGTTCCCGACCCTGTGAAACCAGTTGTTTTTCTCACTGCTGTGTGAGAATACCCTTGTTTAGCCGTAGTTAGCCTGAACTACGTAAAGCTCTGATCTTCCGTGCAATGTGGAAGTACGTAGGCACAAGACGCGACGTCTTGGCGAGCCAATTTTCCCCGTAGTCCCGAACTACGTTGACTCTGACTTTCTCTCTTTGAGAATACGTAGGCATAGAGTGCGACGCTCTATCGAGTCAATTCCCTTCCGTTTAGATTTAGCAGCCGTAGATAGATTGTTTTGCATCCTTTAGTCAACCCAAGCAAGTGTGGATCCCGTCGAGTACGACGAACGTGAGGGGTGCTAATACCTTCCCCTTGCGTAACCGACTCCCGAACCCAGGTTTTGGTTGCGATGACAATACCTTTTCCCCGTTTCTGGCGAGGTTTACTTCGAGCGTTTCCTTTCCCTCCGTTGGGATAAATAACGCACGGTGGCGACTCTTCTGTCAGCCGGCGCCGATTTTCGCAGTAGCGACATGTATGTATCGCTGAATATTAATATGAGAAGGGAAACCTTCGGCCTTGTGGCCAAACCTTTGAGACTGTGATGTTTTGACCTTGTAGGAATATCGAGGTTTAATATGAGTAACCCTGATGTACTCAGAGTAAATTGGGAAAATAGTGTTTTAGGTGTTGCAAATGTCGCCAGTTTAGCCTAATAAACCAGAGATAGAGTACAGTTATTGCTGTATGACCTTAGGAATGACTTGTTGATGTTTTAGGAGCATTGGGAAGTTGAATCGTATGAGAATTTGGGCAGAAAACAGTTCTGACCGTAGCAGGTTTTTGCTGTCACCGCAGCATTCACTAGAGAGCAGTCAGCGAGCATTCACTAGGGACTCGCCTAGCGAGCAGTCAGCGAACGTAGCAGAGTTCGCGAAATGTGATCCTTGTGCAGCGATGCCTTGGTGTTTGATTCTAGGATTTTAGTGATGAATTACTAGGAATATGACAGTGGGTTTTGGGTGATATGTACACGATGCTATGATGGTTTCTATGATGTATTGATTGAATTAATATGATGAAATAATACAAGGAATGATGAACTATATGATAACATGATGAATGATGAATTATGTGATAATATGATGAGTGATGAAGCACCATATGTTGTATTGTGAGGAGTACTTTTGAAGTTTTTGAGTGTTTTAGCCTTTTGGTCAGCCTAGAGGGTCTTGCTATGATATGTAACATCGGGTTGGGTTCCTTGAGTTGATTTTATACCGTTGAAGCCATTTTGATTTAATTTCCCTTTTTAGGAAACTTTGATTTATGTTTTGAGTTTCGCTCTTTATGATGTTTTGATGTACTTTGAGAAAACCCGTATGTTACGGAGCAGTGACGTGTTTTGTTGACTTTGAGAAATGTTCGCCCTTTCGTGGCATTTTTAATGAGATTTATTTATTCACTCTGATTTACGTGTTATTTTTCCTTATTATGTGTTGGGGTAGAAAGGGTGTTACATTAGATCCATGTCTTAATTTCAGTAGTGGATTCTTCGTGTTTGACCATCCACTCCTGAATCTCTGCCGTAGTTTTCTCTTGCTTGATCATCCAAGATTTTATCTCATTGTTAGTAGCCTCTTGCTGAGCAAACTTATTTTGCACATCTTCATTTTCTTTCCATAAATCTGTAGAGTTATGAATAACCAATGAAGAAGGTGCATTCCCTAAATCTAGAGCAGAGGGCTAACCAGAGGCAGGAATCTCTTCAACAGCAGGAGCATCTGAGGTAACTTCTTCAGCATGATGACCTTCACCAATCTGAGGTGCAGCAGATTTACAAGATGAGGAACACACAACCTCTGTAGGTGTGTTTTCTAGACAAAGAGTAGGAGTTGTCTGACACTGAGTTGAGCAAGTTTCAGGGCTTCAGAAACTCTCTCTTGTGCATCTGCAGAGCAAGTGTCCTGAAGATTCATAGTCACAGAAGAAAATCTCTTTCTGAAAGCAGTCCAGATCTCTTCAGAGTCATGAGGATTCGTGCTAGTGAGGCACTTCTCCCTTACAGCAGAAGACCACATCTGCATCTCCGTTTCAAAACTAGATAACAGATTACAACATTGGGTCTAGGTTTGGGCTTAAGGTAGACCTCCAAGAAGGATTGTTTAAAGGCATCAAAAAATGAAGGTTCAAAAGAGGATGAAGGTTTATCTGGAGAGTGAGAGGAAATGGGAGTGGGAGAAGAAATTTCAAGAGGATGGTTTGGGGAGTTATATGGAATGGATGTAGCATCTGATTAGTCAGAAGAGGAGTCAGAGGAGTCAGATGAGTCAGATGGAATTGGGTGAATGGTTAGGAGAGGTGTGGCATGAAAGATTTCAGGTTCAGAGGGGTTGGTAGCAACTAGTTGGTTTGTAGAGGGGACTTCAGCAGAATTGGTTTGCTGAGGGATATTGAATGAGGGTGTGGATGGTATAGAGGTGGTGTGTTCAGAGGTGGCTTCTTGGTTATGTTGAGAGGTGGTGTAAGGGTTGGAAGTTTGTGGTTAGGAGAGAGGAGAGGCAACAGAGACATGAACATGCTCAGAGGAATGTGAATGGTGCTCAGATGTGATGTGTGGAGGGGAAAGAGGAGAAGGATCAGAGGTGGTAATAGATTCAGATGAGATAACAGGTTCAGATGTGATCAAAGGTTCAGAAGGGATAGTAGGTTCAGATAATATAATAGGTTCAGATGAGAGAATTGGTTTAGAAGAGAGAGAGGGTTGAGATGTTGGTTCTTCTGTTACAGTTTCTAAAACAGGAGATAAAACAGCAGAGTGATTACCTGATTTCTTGGAACGCTTTAATGACTCCTTGGAAGAGTCTTCTTCAGAAGCCTTCCTCTTAGAACTCTTAGACTGTTTCTCTGAGGGATCTTCTTCAGAGACCTTGCTCTTCTTGCGTCTCTTCCTTATAATCAGCTCTGGAGCAGGTTGAGAAGCACGTAGCAGCAAATCAGCCGGCATAGGAGTGCCATCTGCCATACAGGAAGCAATATAAGCTAAGAGAGCTTCCTTTAGCTCCTATGCAGTGAAGAGTGGGAAATCTTCCACTAGTACTCTCCTTCTGCGCACAACATCAGAGTCAATCTGAACTGGATCAGATTGAAGTTTTTCTACCAACTTCATTCTCTGAAGACTCTTTCCATCCAGAGGCTTCCCAAGAATAGGAACTAGTTTATATGTCTGTCCAGCATCTT
Source organism: Lathyrus sativus (assembly GCA_963859935.3). Lineage (NCBI taxonomy): Eukaryota > Viridiplantae > Streptophyta > Magnoliopsida > Fabales > Fabaceae > Lathyrus > Lathyrus sativus. Next base: position 619,043 of record CAWUDS030000678.1, on the reverse strand, counting down.
TCAGATAAGATACCAAACCATTTTCAGTGAGGATATCAGAAATTAATCTTCCCATGGGAATCCAATCTCTGATCTTCTGGTGTTTGGTGCAAATGATTTCTCTGGACATCTTGACATGACTCCACAGATGAACAAACAATAGATGTGGAAGATCCACCTTGATATTCTTCCTAAGACAATACAGAATATACAGCAGATCTGTATTGATGTAATCTGGAGAATTTGAAGCCTTGCGATGATGAATACAACCCAGAAATATCTTGACCCAAATCTTGTAATGGGTCTTTAGATCCTTGATTTTGTTGGATGGAAGCCCAGAGGTAAACACCTCGTTGTACACTTCATTCATCTTCATGCTTCTCACTGAGGTATTCACAATACCCTCTTCTTCATAGCCAATCAGTTTGCGAATCAATTCCTCAGTGATGATGATAGTTTTACCCAAAACGGATCAAGAAATAAATTTAGGGTAAACATGGGCATGAATCAAGAATTCCTTTACCAGTTGGGGAAAAACTGGACCAACCAACCTATCAAAGTATTTTACCCATCCTTGAAAGTTAACTGTTGTACGAAGATCAAACCCATTTTTAGCCATGCAGTCAAAATCAACCATAAACTCACAGAGTACCTCTAGTTTGTTTACTGGTGTGAGAAGAGTGCGTTCTGGTTCTTTGTAAGCTTCATTACCCATTTGAGATGAAGATGACCCAACAATTGTAGAAACCAAGCGTTGATGTGATGAACATGAAGTATCCATTGAAGAATAACTTTTGAGATGACTGGGAATTCTTTTAATTTTAGGTTTGAAAATTAAGCAATGAAGAAGGGCAAAATGCATAAGGTGTGTGGGATAATGAAAGTGTGAAATGTGTTATAGTCTGAAATATATATTAGGGCACAAAGAGAAACATAAATCAAACAAATAAAAAATAATGATTTAACGCATTAAATGAGATTTGACAAAGTGGGGAAAAAAAAGAGAATTTTAATGATTCAAACAGTACCTGAAACGGCGCCTCAGCTTTGTGTACACTCAAACGTTTCCAAAATTCAGATTAGAAGTGACACGTGTTTGATGTGTTGTACCTCTGAAGCTCTTTTAGGAAATGAATCGTTAACTAACGTTCAGATCCTCTGAAGCTTGTTAACACAAATTTTCACAAAAATAAGGTAACTAAAAAAATTTCATATGCAATACTTCAGAGTATAGAATTTAAACACTTTTCATCTGAATAATTTTAATTCTGAATAAAGATTTTATTCTGGACAAAAGTCCATACTAATATTTTTCAGAATAAATTTAAATCTATCTTCAGAGAGGGGTTTTGTAAAAATATCAGCCCATTGATGGTCTGTATCAACAAAATTTAAACTTAATATCCCTTTCTGAATATAGTCTCTGATGAAGTGGTGTTTAATCTCTATATGTTTTGCCTTTGAATGTAAAATAGGGTTTTTAGAAAGACAAATTGCAGAAGTATTGTCATAGAAGATAGGAATATTACTCTCATGTATTTGGTAGTCCTCTAGTTGAATCTTCATCCAGAGCATCTAGGCACTGCAACCAGCAACATCAATATATTCTGCCTCTGTAGTTGAGAGTGCTATAGTGGGTTGCTTCTTACTGTACCACGAGATAAGATTGCCTCCCAGAAACTGACAGCTTCTAGAGGTGCTTTTGCGATCAACTCTATCTCCAGCAAAATCAGCGTCACAGAAGCCTACTAATTTATATTCATCAGATCTTCTGTAACACAGACCCACATTAGTTGTACCTTTCAGATACCTCAGAATTCTCTTAACATCAGTTAAGTGAGATTCTCTAGGATCTGATTGGAATCTAGCACATAAACATACACTGAAGAGAATGTAAGGCCTAGAAGCAGTCAAATACAGAAGAGAGCCAATCATACCTCTGTGCAGGTTTTGATCTACCTTTTTACTTACCTCTTCTTTTCCCATAGTGGAAGTTTGATGCATGAGAGTCTTAGCTGGCTTACTCTCTGTCAGATTAAACTTCTTCAGAAGCTCCTTCACATACTTCAACTGATGTATGTAGGTGTCTTCTGGAGTCCGATTAATTTGAATGCCCAGAAAGAATCTTAGTTCTCCCATCATGCTCACTTCAAACTCTGCCTGCATAGACTTAGCAAACTCCTTTCCAAGTGAAATATTTGTGTTCCAAAAATAATATCATTAACATAAATCTGACAAATTAAGATATCTTTCTTAATTGATTTATGAAAAAGAGTGGTATCAATCTTTCCTCTGATAAAATTATTTTCCAGAAGAAAATTACTCAGCCTTTCATACCAAGCTCTGGAAGCTTGTTTTAGGCCATAGAGTGATTTCTTTAATTTAAAAACATGCTCTGGAAATCTTTCATTTTCAAATCCAGGAGGTTGATGAACATATACTTCTTCTTCTATTAAACCATTTAAGAAAGCACTTTTAACATCCATCTGATACAGAGTGATGTTATTCTGTGCAGCAAAAGAAATTAACAAGTGTATGGATTCTAACCTTTCCACAGGAGCATATGTCTCTGTGTAGTCAATACCTTCTTGCTGACTGTAGCCTTGAGCAATAAGTCTAGCTTTATTTCTAATGACTTCTCCTTGCTCATTTAACTTATTTCTGTAGACCCATTTTGTTCCAATAATGTTGAATCCTCTTGGTCTTGGAACCAAATCCCAAACATCATTTCTTGTGAATTGATTCAGCTCCTCTTGCATAGCAAGTATCCAATCATTGTCTTGCATAGCTTCATCCACAAAGATAGGTTCAATAATTGACACCAGACCAAACAATGATGTCCTAGAGGATTTGAGGAAGGATCTTGTTCTTATGGGATCATCCTTTTTTCCAATAATCATTTCCTCTGGATGAGAAGATTTGATTCTGGAGGATCCTTTTAGAGTTGGTTCTTCAAAAATAGTTAATTTGTCTAGGTGAGCAGTTAATGGAGTGGCATCTGGAGTTGCTTTTGGTTCTTTAGCTGGAACTTTGTTTGCCTCTGATTCTTTAGAGTCTGTGAGAATAACTTCTCGATCTACAGAAATTTCAGACTGCTTTGGCTTTTGATTGCCAAGCTTATCATCAAATCTGACATGAATTGATTCTTCCATAATCTGTGTTTCAGTATTGTATACTCTGTAGCCTTTTGAGCGTTCAGAATATCCAAGCATAAAACACTTTTGTGCTTTAGAGTCAAATTTGTTCAAATTATCTTTAGTGCTCAGAATAAAACAAATACATCCAAAAGGATGGAAATATGAAATGCTGGGCTTTCTATTCCTCCACAATTCATAAGGAGTATTCTCCAGAAGAGGTCTTACAGAGACTCTGTTCTGAATATAGCACGTTGTATTTATTGCTTCTGCCCAAAAATGTTTAGCCATACTTGTCTCATTGATCATGGTTCTGGCCATTTCTTGCAATGTTCTATTCTTTCGTTCTACAACTACATTCTGTTGAGGAGTTCTAGGACAAGAGAAATCATGTGCAATACCATTTTCTATAAAATATTTTTCAAAAGATTTATTTTCAAATTCACCACCATGATCACTTCTGACTTTAACAATATTAAATTTATTTTCATTTTGGACTTGATTGCATAAATCAACAAATACAGAGTGAAACTCATCCTTGTGCTTTAGGAATTTTACCCATGTCCATCTGCTGTAGTCATCAACGATGACAAGCCCATACTTCTTGCCTCTGATGGATGCAGTTTTCACTGGTCCAAACAGATCAATGTGCAGAAGCTCTAATGGTCTAGAAGTAGAAACAACATTCTTTGGTTTGAAAGTGGATTTTGAAAATTTGCCTTTCTGACATGCTTCACAAAGAGCATCTGTGTTGAACTTCAACTTAGGAAGTCCTCTGACCAGATTAAGCTTGTTAATCTGAGATATACGTCTCATGCTAACATGTCCCAATCTTCTATGCCAGACCCATTGCTCATCATTAACAGACATAAGACATTTAACATTTTGATTTTTCAATTCTGAAAGTTTTATTTTATAAATGTTGTTCTTTCTTTTACCATTAAAGAGGATTGATCCATCTTTCTGACTAACAGCTTTGCAACATTTTTGATTAAAGATAATATCATAACCATTGTCACTTAATTTACTTATGGACAACAAATTATAAGTTAATCCTTCTACAAGCATAACATTTGAGATAGAAGGGAGGTTACCATTACCAACTGTTCCAGAGCCAATGATCTTGCCCTTTTGGTTTCCTCCAAACTTCACGTCTCCACCAAATCTAAGTTCCAGACTTTGGAACATAGACCTTCTTCCCATCATGTGTCGTGAGCATCCAGAGTCCAGATACCAGGACTGGTGTCTCAACCTTGCTGCTAAGGACATCTGCAACATAAATTATTTTATCCTTAGGAACCCATATCTTTTTGGGTCCTCTAGGGTTAGTTGTTCTGAAGTTCTGCCTGAACTTCTGTCCATTAAAAGCAGTTGTGTTCTGACGCAGCTTAAGTTTATTAAAAATTGTGGTGTTCTGATATGAACGTGTGTATTTTATGTCATGTGAGTGACCAAATTTAAAATGAGAATACAAAGGAGTATAATTGATAATTAACTCATCAACAGGTTTTGGATTTGATTCCTTCCCAGAAGATGATTCATACCCAATCCCTTTTCTGTTGTTCCTGCTCACACCATAGATTATAGAAGCCATTTTGCTTCTGTCTATGCTTCTGGACAGGAACCTTTGAAAACTATGGTCATACTCTTCTAAAATATTTTTAAAGCTAGACGTAGTATCTGTTTCAGATTTTTGTTGAGATTTTTCCAATTCAATTTTAATTTGAAAATTATTTTCTTTCCGCTCAGAAATTTCTGATTTCAGCTGACCATTCTCAGATGCAAGACTGCTTTGCAGCTTCTTGTATTTGAGTCTGATGTTACTATAGTTTTTACACATATCAGATAAGCTTTCAATTAACTCAGCTCTGGTGAGATCAACAAATACCTCTTCTGAATCTGATTCTGATCTAGATTCAGATGATTCTTCATGCTCCTCTATGTCAGCCATTAGTGCAACGTTTGCACATTCGTCTTCAGATTCTGACGAGGCTTCAGAAGAATCTGAGTCATCCCAAGTAGCCATCAGGACTTTCTTTTTCTTCTCAAACTTCTTCTTAGGTTTATCCATCTGATGTTTGGGACAATCATTCTTGTAGTGTCCTGGCTCTTTGCATTCATAGCACACTACTTCCTTTTTGCTATATCTTCTGTGACCAGAGGATTCCCCACGGTGTTCTGGTCTTTTAAATTTTCTGATCTTCTTTTGCTTGTGGTTCCCGAGTTTATTTATTCTTCTGGATAGTAAAGATAGTTCGCCTTCATCTGATGAAGAATCTCCAGAGCTTTCTTCTAGTACATAAAAAGCTTTAGTTTCAGATTTTTTGTTAGATTTTAAAGCTATGGACTTACCTTTCTTCTGAGGCTCATTTTCTTCAAGCTCTATCTCATGGCTTCTTAAAGAACTGATGAGTTCCTCCAGAGTGATTTTGTTCAGATCTTTTGAAAGCTTTAACGCTGTGACCATAGGTCTCCACCTCTTAGGTAAACTTCTGACTATCTTCTTTACATGATCAGAAGTGGAGTAACCTTTGTCAAGAACCTTCAATCCAGCAGTCAGAATCTGAAATCTAGAAAACATGGTTTCCACATATTCATCTTCCTCCATCTTGAAGGCTTCATACTTTTGAATCAGCGCTAGAGCCTTTGTTTCTTCCACCTGCGTATTTCCCTGATGCGTCATCTTCAAGGACTCAAACATGTCATGCGTTGTATCTCTATTGGTGATTTTCTCATATCCAGTATGAGATATAGCGTTTAGCAGAATTGTCCTAGCCTTGTGGTGATTTCTGAAGTCTTTCTTTTGTTGATCAGTCATTGATTTTCTATCAATCTTTTTACCTTCACCATTAGTGGGGTGAGTGTATCCATCAATGACTATATCCCAGAGATCAGCATCATAGCCAAGAAAGAAGCTTTCAATTTTGTCCTTCCAGTAATTAAATTTTTCTCCATCAAACATAGGAGGCTTGTGCTGATTCTGTCTTTTTCTTCACATTTGTTGTTCAACCCAGCGTTGTTTGAAGATTCAGCCATAGTAAATCAAAGAGTTTTCCAACTAGATCTTTTCTCTGTCACTGTTAAGTGATAGCACTAAGAACCGTGCTCTGATGTCAACTGATGGTAGGAAAACACTTAGAAGGGGGGGGGGGTTGAATAAGGGTTTTAAAAACAAATAAGGCAACAAAAACACAAGTATTTTTATACTGGTTCGTTTGAACTCAAACTACTCCAGTCCACCTGGCGAAGGTGATTTCGCCTCTCTCAAACGAGGACTTAATCCAATAATCAAAAAATTGATTACAATCTTATCACTAAGACAAACTTGTCTTAGTCTTCTCAAGAATACTGACCACAACTTGGTCTCTCAAGGATCTATTACAAAGTAATACTATAAATATGTTTAAGTGCTTCTAAGAAAACCTATTTCACAAAGTGATTTTACACAAATGAAGAACAATGAAACTTTCTCTTTTCTTTTCAGCAAAAGTTGTATGTACGTTGTAGAATGAAGCTTTCACTTTTTGGAATGATGTGTTATTTGAATTGTTGTTAAAGACTTGTTTAAATACTTCATATTTCTCAAATAGCGTGCACAGCTTTTTGTCTTCTTTGACTGTTCCTTTCCAGAAGAGGAGTGTTCAGAGATATCCTTTTTGTTCTGGCATTCTGTACCATACACAAAAAAGGAATAGTGTCGTTGGATGTAGGAATAATATCGTTGGAATAGGCAACGAGTCTTTCTTGGACAACATCTTTTGAATTGAACGAATATGGAAATATTTCCTACATCAGATCCTCTGATGATGTTCCATTTTCTTCTGCATCAGATCTTCTGATGATGTTCCATTTTCTTCTTATCAGAGTAACTCTCTTCCAGAGTTCTGCAGCTTAGTGCTAGCGTGATTGTTTGAACATAACTGTTCATCTAGAGGAACGCTTCAGATCAGAGCATATCTTCTCTCTTATGTGTTATCCAAATGTATTAGAGCTTGGTTACTAACGTTTCAGAACCTTACTTGATTTGATTCTCAGAGCCTCTGCAGTTGCAACGTTGAGTTTAGTATGCTCAGAGTTTTCTGAGTCTTCGCTTTATACTTTACGCTCAAAGCCTTTTGCAGCTTCTCTTTTTACCAAACGCTCAGAGCCTTCTGTAGCTTCGCTTCTTACCAAACGCTCAGAGTCTTCTGTAGCTTAACTTTTTACCGTTGCTCAGAGTCTTCTGCAGCTGTAGCTTAATGTTCAAAGGAATATTCCGTTCAGAGGAATATTTATTATGTTATCTGAAACCAAAAACACTTGAACAAAATTAGAGTATATATTTTCTCCATACAAAATTTCATTATTGTTATCATCAAAACATTGAGATATGTTAAGAACCAATCTGTGTTCTAACAGTTATCCCAACTTTTGGTTGGAAGTCTGTTGTTTCTTGGATGTCATCCCAACTTTCGGTTGGAGGTTCTCTATTGTTTCCCCTACGTAGTCGTTATCCCAACTTTTGGTTGGTAGTCTTCGTTGTGGTAAGTTCGCCTTCGTTCGGCTTTTCGGTGATTCCAACTTTTGGTTGGTAGCCTTTATTTCTTTATTGACGTTTCTAACTTTTGGTTGGTAGTCTTCCTTTTCGGTGATCCTAACTTTTGGTTGGTAGCTTTTATTTTCTGTGTAGATGATCCCAACTTTTGGTTGGTAATGTTCATTATTTGTGTATTCGCCTTCAGTCGGCGTCTGGGTGATCCTAACTTTTGGTTAGTAGCCTATTTTTCATAACTTTTGGTTATAACTCTCTCTGGTGATCCTAACTTTTGATTAGTAGCCTTTATTATCTTCTTGATCAGTTATCATTTGCAATCCCATCTTTTGGTTGGTATCTTGTGCCTTTCGGTTATCCCAACTTTTGGTTGGTATCTGCTATTTTTACTCCACCTTCGGTTGGCAATCACTTTACCATGTACATCCCCACAGTTTGCAAATTTCTGGGTTCTTTTAGTATTCAATCACCTTTTACCTTGAATGTTTGAAAGCGGTCGCTTTTCATACCTCCAGGTCCAAGTTGTTTGAATAGGGGAAACTGTAGCACCCCAAAATTTTCCCATCCTTTTTCTAACCTTGACTGGTTTTTGTTTCGCGTTCATTTGCATCATCATTAGGTTATAGTTCATAATCATACCTTGCATGGGTCTTCTAAGACACGAGTTCAGGAGTTTCTCAAAATCAGATAATCAAGTATCAAACTTACATTCTTCAAGAATTGTCAAGCATCAAGAGCCTAAGGTTTCATCACTTCTTGGGTTCAAGTTTGTTGGCAAATTTATGTTTAACCAGCTTGAGATTAGGGTTTACCTCTCATTATGGATCAGGGTTATCAAGGATGATGGCATAGCCTCAAGTCAAGTATGGTTATTCAGTTGTGATTAAAATCAGATAGAAGTTTGACCTAATCTTGGTCAAACCGTCAAAAGTTTGCTTTTGTTTCAAGTTAGCTGCATTAGTGGTTATTTTTCAGGCAATGTGTATTTAAGGCCAATTTGTTTTGTGCAGAGGTTATCAGGTTATTAAGTATTAGTTCCTGAAGAGTTTGGTTCAAAAGTCAGGATTATCATGATCATAGATTCAGTATGTTTCATTTGTGGATTTATTTTCCCAGAGATTTATTCAAATAAATTCAAAGTGATTCAGGTTTCTCTTGATCGGAGATTCAGAGATTGGATCATTTCAGATGGTTGTTGTTTTTGTTTCTAGTTATTCAGTGGCTGTGGTGTGCCTTTGATTAGATGTTATGGAAAGTTTGTAGTTGGTGTAATGCGATTACCCACTTTTCGAACCATTTTTCTTTGTCCTTGTACAAATTTGTAACCCATGTCAATTCATGTATGCATATACCACTGATTTTGTTAACCATTCTCTTTTATCCTTTTTACATTTTTATCCATCTTTATTTCAAATTATACAAATTCCATAAACCATTTATCCATTCATTTTTCCAACCCATATCTATCCATTTTAAAATCCAATTTCCAATAAATCCATTTACCATTTTTTATATAAAAAAAGAACTTACAAAAAATAAATTACAAAAAAAGCCCATTGTCAAAGGTTTATTACAAAAAGGAATCATGTCATTAAAAAAAATAAGGTCCATTTACAAGTCCATAAAATCATGTACAAAGAGAAACCAAATGTACCACTTATAACATCTCGCACCAGCCATCATAATCATTTTCATATTGTTATACCCCAAATTTTGACACTTAGATCTTCATCATCATTTTTGGTGGTGGGCCTGTCATATTATTGATGCCAAATTGTGCGAGTGTTGCTCTATCATCCTTTTGGTGGTACTAGCCGGTGTGAGTTTGCTCCATAAACCTTATTGTGGTGGGTTTGTCTTCTTGTTGATGCAAGATTGTGCGAGTCATTGCCCTATCATCCTTTTGGAAGTAGTAGCCGGTGTAAGTTCGCTCCATTGTCCTGTTGGTGATGGGTCTGTCATCTTTTTCGTGCCAGATTGTGCGAGTTCTTGCTCTATCATCTTTTGGTGGTAGTAGCCGGTGTGACTTTTCTCTATCATCCTTTTGGTGGTAGTAGCCGTTGTGAGTTTGCTCAAGCATCCTTTTGGTGTACGTAGCCGGTTTTAGTTTGCTGCATCATCCTTTTGGTGATGGGCCTGTCATCTTGTTGATGCCAGATTGTGCGAGTGTTGCCCGACCATCCTTTTGGTGGTAGTAACTTGTGTGAGTTTGCTCCATTATCCTTTTAGTGGTGGGTCTGTCATTATGTCATTATGAGATTTGACAAAGTGGGGAAAAAAAAGAGAATTTTAATGATTCAAACAGTACCTGAAACGGCGCCTCAGCTTTGTGTACACTCAAACGTTTCCAAAATTCAGATTAGAAGTGACACGTGTTTGATGTGTTGTACCTCTGAAGCTCTTTTAGGAAATGAATCGTTAACTAACGTTCAGATCCTCTGAAGCTTGTTAACACAAATTTTCACAAAAATAAGGTAACTAAAAAAATTTCATATGCAATACTTCAGAGTATAGAATTTAAACACTTTTCATCTGAATAATTTTAATTCTGAATAAAGATTTTATTCTGGACAAAAGTCCATACTAATATTTTTCAGAATAAATTTAAATCTATCTTCAGAGAGGGGTTTTGTAAAAATATCAGCCCATTGATGGTCTGTATCAACAAAATTTAAACTTAATATCCCTTTCTGAATATAGTCTCTGATGAAGTGGTGTTTAATCTCTATATGTTTTGCCTTTGAATGTAAAATAGGGTTTTTAGAAAGACAAATTGCAGAAGTATTGTCATAGAAGATAGGAATATTACTCTCATGTATTTGGTAGTCCTCTAGTTGAATCTTCATCCAGAGCATCTAGGCACTGCAACCAGCAACATCAATATATTCTGCCTCTATAGTTGAGAGTGCTATAGTGGGTTGCTTCTTACTGTACCACGAGATAAGATTGCCTCCCAGAAACTGACAGCTTCTAGAGGTGCTTTTGCGATCAACTCTATCTCCAGCAAAATCAGCGTCACAGAAGCCTACTAATTTATATTCATCAGATCTTCTGTAACACAGACCCACATTAGTTGTACCTTTCAGATACCTCAGAATTCTCTTAACATCAGTTAAGTGAGATTCTCTAGGATCTGATTGGAATCTAGCACATAAACATACACTGAAGAGAATGTAAGGCCTAGAAGCAGTCAAATACAGAAGAGAGCCAATCATACCTCTGTGCAGGTTTTGATCTACCTTTTTACTTACCTCTTCTTTTCCCATAGTGGAAGTTTGATGCATGAGAGTCTTAGCTGGCTTACTCTCTGTCAGATTAAACTTCTTCAGAAGCTCCTTCACATACTTCAACTGATGTATGTAGGTGTCTTCTGGAGTCCGATTAATTTGAATGCCCAGAAAGAATCTTAGTTCTCCCATCATGCTCACTTCAAACTCTGCCTGCATAGACTTAGCAAACTCCTTTCCAAGTGAAATATTTGTGTTCCAAAAATAATATCATCAACATAAATCTGACAAATTAAGATATCTTTCTTAATTGATTTATGAAAAAGAGTGGTATCAATCTTTCCTCTGATAAAATTATTTTCCAGAAGAAAATTACTCAGCCTTTCATACCAAGCTCTGGAAGCTTGTTTTAGGCCATAGAGTGATTTCTTTAATTTAAAAACATGCTCTGGAAATCTTTCATTTTCAAATCCAGGAGGTTGATGAACATATACTTCTTCTTCTATTAAACCATTTAAGAAAGCACTTTTAACATCCATCTGATACAGAGTGATGTTATTCTGTGCAGCAAAAGAAATTAACAAGTGTATGGATTCTAACCTTTCCACAGGAGCATATGTCTCTGTGTAGTCAATACCTTCTTGCTGACTGTAGCCTTGAGCAATAAGTCTAGCTTTATTTCTAATGACTTCTCCTTGCTCATTTTACTTATTTCTGTAGACCCATTTTGTTCCAATAATGTTGAATCCTCTTGGTCTTGGAACCAAATCCCAAACATCATTTCTTGTGAATTGATTCAGCTCCTCTTGCATAGCAAGTATCCAATCATTGTCTTGCATAGCTTCATCCACAAAGATAGGTTCAATAATTGACACCAGACCAAACAATGATGTCCTAGAGGATTTGAGGAAGGATCTTGTTCTTATGGGATCATCCTTTTTTCCAATAATCATTTCCTCTGGATGAGAAGATTTGATTCTGGAGGATCCTTTTAGAGTTGGTTCTTCAGAAATAGTTAATTTGTCTAGGTGAGCAGTTAATGGAGTGGCATCTGGAGTTGCTTTTGGTTCTTTAGCTGGAACTTTGTTTGCCTCTGATTCTTTAGAGTCTGTGAGAATAACTTCTCGATCTACAGAAATTTCAGACTGCTTTGGCTTTTGATTGCCAAGCTTATCATCAAATCTGACATGAATTGATTCTTCCATAATCTGTGTTTCAGTATTGTATACTCTGTAGCCTTTTGAGCGTTCAGAATATCCAAGCATAAAACACTTTTGTGCTTTAGAGTCAAATTTGTTCAAATTATCTTTAGTGCTCAGAATAAAACAAATACATCCAAAAGGATGGAAATATGAAATGCTGGGCTTTCTATTCCTCCACAATTCATAAGGAGTATTCTCCAGAAGAGGTCTTACAGAGACTCTGTTCTGAATATAGCACGTTGTATTTATTGCTTCTGCCCAAAAATGTTTAGCCATACTTGTCTCATTGATCATGGTTCTGGCCATTTCTTGCAATGTTCTATTCTTTCGTTCTACAACTACATTCTGTTGAGGAGTTCTAGGACAAGAGAAATCATGTGCAATACCATTTTCTATAAAATATTTTTCAAAAGATTTATTTTCAAATTCACCACCATGATCACTTCTGACTTTAACAATATTAAATTTATTTTCATTTTGGACTTGATTGCATAAATCAACAAATACAGAGTGAAACTCATCCTTGTGCTTTAGGAATTTTACCCATGTCCATCTGCTGTAGTCATCAACGATGACAAGCCCATACTTCTTGCCTCTGATGGATGCAGTTTTCACTGGTCCAAACAGATCAATGTGCAGAAGCTCTAATGGTCTAGAAGTAGAAACAACATTCTTTGGTTTGAAAGTGGATTTTGAAAATTTGCCTTTCTGACATGCTTCACAAAGAGCATCTGTGTTGAACTTCAACTTAGGAAGTCCTCTGACCAGATTAAGCTTGTTAATCTGAGATATACGTCTCATGCTAACATGTCCCAATCTTCTATGCCAGACCCATTGCTCATCATTAACAGACATAAGACATTTAACATTTTGATTTTTCAATTCTGAAAGTTTTATTTTATAAATGTTGTTCTTTCTTTTACCATTAAAGAGGATTGATCCATCTTTCTGACTAACAGCTTTGCAACATTTTTGATTAAAGATAATATCATAACCATTGTCACTTAATTTACTTATGGACAACAAATTATAAGTTAATCCTTCTACAAGCATAACATTTGAGATAGAAGGGAGGTTACCATTACCAACTGTTCCAGAGCCAATGATCTTGCCCTTTTGGTTTCCTCCAAACTTCACGTCTCCACCAAATCTAAGTTCCAGACTTTGGAACATAGACCTTCTTCCCATCATGTGTCGTGAGCATCCAGAGTCCAGATACCAGGACTGGTGTCTCAACCTTGCTGCTAAGGACATCTGCAACATAAATTATTTTATCCTTAGGAACCCATATCTTTTTGGGTCCTCTAGGGTTAGTTGTTCTGAAGTTCTGCCTGAACTTCTGTCCATTAAAAGCAGTTGTGTTCTGACGCAGCTTAAGTTTATTAAAAATTGTGGTGTTCTGATATGAACGTGTGTATTTTATGTCATGTGAGTGACCAAATTTAAAATGAGAATACAAAGGAGTATAATTGATAATTAACTCATCAACAGGTTTTGGATTTGATTCCTTCCCAGAAGATGATTCATACCCAATCCCTTTTCTGTTGTTCCTGCTCACACCATAGATTATAGAAGCCATTTTGCTTCTGTCTATGCTTCTGGACAGGAACCTTTGAAAACTATGGTCATACTCTTCTAAAATATTTTTAAAGCTAGACGTAGTATCTGTTTCAGATTTTTGTTGAGATTTTTCCAATTCAATTTTAATTTGAAAATTATTTTCTTTCCGCTCAGAAATTTCTGATTTCAGCTGACCATTCTCAGATGCAAGACTGCTTTGCAGCTTCTTGTATTTGAGTCTGATGTTACTATAGTTTTTACACATATCAGATAAGCTTTCAATTAACTCAGCTCTGGTGAGATCAACAAATACCTCTTCTGAATCTGATTCTGATCTAGATTCAGATGATTCTTCATGCTCCTCTATGTCAGCCATTAGTGCAACGTTTGCACATTCGTCTTCAGATTCTGACGAGGCTTCAGAAGAATCTGAGTCATCCCAAGTAGCCATCAGGACTTTCTTTTTCTTCTCAAACTTCTTCTTAGGTTTATCCATCTGATGTTTGGGACAATCATTCTTGTAGTGTCCTGGCTCTTTGCATTCATAGCACACTACTTCCTTTTTGCTATATCTTCTGTGACCAGAGGATTCCCCACGGTGTTCTGGTCTTTTAAATTTTCTGATCTTCTTTTGCTTGTGGTTCCCGAGTTTATTTATTCTTCTGGATAGTAAAGATAGTTCGCCTTCATCTGATGAAGAATCTCCAGAGCTTTCTTCTAGTACATAAAAAGCTTTAGTTTCAGATTTTTTGTTAGATTTTAAAGCTATGGACTTACCTTTCTTCTGAGGCTCATTTTCTTCAAGCTCTATCTCATGGCTTCTTAAAGAACTGATGAGTTCCTCCAGAGTGATTTTGTTCAGATCTTTTGAAAGCTTTAACGCTGTGACCATAGGTCTCCACCTCTTAGGTAAACTTCTGACTATCTTCTTTACATGATCAGAAGTGGAGTAACCTTTGTCAAGAACCTTCAATCCAGCAGTCAGAATCTGAAATCTAGAAAACATGGTTTCCACATATTCATCTTCCTCCATCTTGAAGGCTTCATACTTTTGAATCAGCGCTAGAGCCTTTGTTTCTTCCACCTGCGTATTTCCCTGATGCATCATCTTCAAGGACTCAAACATGTCATGCGTTGTATCTCTATTGGTGATTTTCTCATATCCAGTATGAGATATAGCGTTTAGCAGAATTGTCCTAGCCTTGTGGTGATTTCTGAAGTCTTTCTTTTGTTGATCAGTCATTGATTTTCTATCAATCTTTTTACCTTCACCATTAGTGGGGTGAGTGTATCCATCAATGACTATATCCCAGAGATCAGCATCATAGCCAAGAAAGAAGCTTTCAATTTTGTCCTTCCAGTAATTAAATTTTTCTCCATCAAACATAGGAGGCTTGTGCTGATTCTGTCTTTTTCTTCACATTTGTTGTTCAACCCAGCGTTGTTTGAAGATTCAGCCATAGTAAATCAAAGAGTTTTCCAACTAGATCTTTTCTCTGTCACTGTTAAGTGATAGCACTAAGAACCGTGCTCTGATGCCAACTGATGGTAGGAAAACACTTAGAAGGGGGGGGGGGGGGGGGTTGAATAAGGGTTTTAAAAACAAATAAGGCAACAAAAACACAAGTATTTTTATACTGGTTCGTTTGAACTCAAACTACTCCAGTCCACCTGGCGAAGGTGATTTCGCCTCTCTCAAACGAGGACTTAATCCAATAATCAAAAAATTGATTACAATCTTATCACTAAGACAAACTTGTCTTAGTCTTCTCAAGAATACTGACCACAACTTGGTCTCTCAAGGATCTATTACAAAGTAATACTATAAATATGTTTAAGTGCTTCTAAGAAAACCTATTTCACAAAGTGATTTTACACAAATGAAGAACAATGAAACTTTCTCTTTTCTTTTCAGCAAAAGTTGTATGTACGTTGTAGAATGAAGCTTTCACTTTTTGGAATGATGTGTTATTTGAATTGTTGTTAAAGACTTGTTTAAATACTTCATATTTCTCAAATAGCGTGCACAGCTTTTTGTCTTCTTTGACTGTTCCTTTCCAGAAGAGGAGTGTTCAGAGATATCCTTTTTGTTCTGGCATTCTGTACCATACACAAAAAAGGAATAGTGTCGTTGGATGTAGGAATAATATCGTTGGAATAGGCAACGAGTCTTTCTTGGACAACATCTTTTGAATTGAACGAATATGGAAATATTTCCTACATCAGATCCTCTGATGATGTTCCATTTTCTTCTGCATCAGATCTTCTGATGATGTTCCATTTTCTTCTTATCAGAGTAACTCTCTTCCAGAGTTCTGCAGCTTAGTGCTAGCGTGATTGTTTGAACATAACTGTTCATCTAGAGGAACGCTTCAGATCAGAGCATATCTTCTCTCTTATGTGTTATCCAAATGTATTAGAGCTTGGTTACTAACGTTTCAGAACCTTACTTGATTTGATTCTCAGAGCCTCTGCAGTTGCAACGTTGAGTTTAGTATGCTCAGAGTTTTCTGAGTCTTCGCTTTATACTTTACGCTCAAAGCCTTTTGCAGCTTCTCTTTTGACCAAACGCTCAGAGCCTTCTGTAGCTTCGCTTCTTACCAAACGCTCAGAGTCTTCTGTAGCTTAACTTTTTACCGTTGCTCAGAGTCTTCTGCAGCTGTAGCTTAACGTTCAAAGGAATATTCCGTTCAGAGGAATATTTATTATGTTATCTGAAACCAAAAACACTTGAACAAAATTAGAGTATATATTTTCTCCATACAAAATTTCATTATTGTTATCATCAAAACATTGAGATATGTTAAGAACCAATCTGTGTTCTAACAGTTATCCCAACTTTTGGTTGGAAGTCTGTTGTTTCTTGGATGTCATCCCAACTTTCGGTTGGAGGTTCTCTATTGTTTCCCCTACGTAGTCGTTATCCCAACTTTTGGTTGGTAGTCTTCGTTGTGGTAAGTTCGCCTTCGTTCGGCTTTTCGGTGATTCCAACTTTTGGTTGGTAGCCTTTATTTCTTTATTGACGTTTCTAACTTTTGGTTGGTAGTCTTCCTTTTCGGTGATCCTAACTTTTGGTTGGTAGCTTTTATTTTCTGTGTAGATGATCCCAACTTTTGGTTGGTAATGTTCATTATTTGTGTATTCGCCTTCAGTCGGCGTCTGGGTGATCCTAACTTTTGGTTAGTAGCCTATTTTTCATAACTTTTGGTTATAACTCTCTCTGGTGATCCTAACTTTTGATTAGTAGCCTTTATTATCTTCTTGATCAGTTATCATTTGCAATCCCATCTTTTGGTTGGTATCTTGTGCCTTTCGGTTATCCCAACTTTTGGTTGGTATCTGCTATTTTTACTCCACCTTCGGTTGGCAATCACTTTACCATGTACATCCCCACAGTTTGCAAATTTCTGGGTTCTTTTAGTATTCAATCACCTTTTACCTTGAATGTTTGAAAGCGGTCGCTTTTCATACCTCCAGGTCCAAGTTGTTTGAATAGGGGAAACTGTAGCACCCCAAAATTTTCCCATCCTTTTTCTAACCTTGACTGGTTTTTGTTTCGCGTTCATTTGCATCATCATTAGGTTATAGTTCATAATCATACCTTGCATGGGTCTTCTAAGACACGAGTTCAGGAGTTTCTCAAAATCAGATAATCAAGTATCAAACTTACATTCTTCAAGAATTGTCAAGCATCAAGAGCCTAAGGTTTCATCACTTCTTGGGTTCAAGTTTGTTGGCAAATTTATGTTTAACCAGCTTGAGATTAGGGTTTACCTCTCATTATGGATCAGGGTTATCAAGGATGATGGCATAGCCTCAAGTCAAGTATGGTTATTCAGTTGTGATTAAAATCAGATAGAAGTTTGACCTAATCTTGGTCAAACCGTCAAAAGTTTGCTTTTGTTTCAAGTTAGCTGCATTAGTGGTTATTTTTCAGGCAATGTGTATTTAAGGCCAATTTGTTTTGTGCAGAGGTTATCAGGTTATTAAGTATTAGTTCCTGAAGAGTTTGGTTCAAAAGTCAGGATTATCATGATCATAGATTCAGTATGTTTCATTTGTGGATTTATTTTCCCAGAGATTTATTCAAATAAATTCAAAGTGATTCAGGTTTCTCTTGATCGGAGATTCAGAGATTGGATCATTTCAGATGGTTGTTGTTTTTGTTTCTAGTTATTCAGTGGCTGTGGTGTGCCTTTGATTAGATGTTATGGAAAGTTTGTAGTTGGTGTAATGCGATTACCCACTTTTCGAACCATTTTTCTTTGTCCTTGTACAAATTTGTAACCCATGTCAATTCATGTGTGCATATACCACTGATTTTGTTAACCATTCTCTTTTATCCTTTTTACATTTTTATCCATCTTTATTTCAAATTATACAAATTCCATAAACCATTTATCCATTCATTTTTCCAACCCATATCTATCCATTTTAAAATCCAATTTCCAATAAATCCATTTACCATTTTTTATATAAAAAAAGAACTTACAAAAAATAAATTACAAAAAAAGCCCATTGTCAAAGGTTTATTACAAAAAGGAATCATGTCATTAAAAAAAATAAGGTCCATTTACAAGTCCATAAAATCATGTACAAAGAGAAACCAAATGTACCACTTATAACATCTCGCACCAGCCATCATAATCATTTTCATATTGTTATACCCCAAATTTTGACACTTAGATCTTCATCATCATTTTAGGAGCATCATCATTTGCTTATCTAACCTTAACCTGTTTCAAGTTTGTCTTTGTTAAGATGCAGATGATTTAGGGTTTCTATACAGTCAGGAATCGGGGTTTTGATGGTTTGATCATTCAATGTCTTGGATTGATTCTCCATGAAACAAGTCCCCACACCATCAGGGATACTGCATTGGGTCAAGTATGAATCCAATTTGAGGTTTTCATCCAAAGAAGAAGGGCAGTGCAATCCAGGACTCCCAATTAGGGTTTCTAATTAGGAAAAGTCAACTGTGGTTTGACTTTTGATTTAAATGGTACTCCAATGATATGATCTTGGTCCAGGAAGCGTATATGACTTATTAAAGGCCCCACGAGAAGTTTCAAAGCCTCAGGGAACCCATAATACCAACAGTCGATTCGGAGGTTTTTCGATCGATTGGTTCGTCTGTCTGAAAAGTCAACTCATTGACCAACAGGGTTTTGACCCAAAGTTGAAGGAAATTATGTTCCTAATAATATATCACACCTACTCATGAAGTTTTATGACCATTGGATCAAGGATTGAAGAGTAATAAAAAAATTGGGAAATTAGGGTTTTGAAAGGGGCAAGACCATAACTTCTTAACCACACATCCAATTGGAGCGGTTCAAAGCTTGTTAGAAAGCTCTTGAAAAGTCCTACAAAAGTGAAAATTTTAACTATGTGCAAAAAATGAATAGAT